>OX392499.1:17755520-18213939 GCA_947623375.1 Apotomis capreana | reverse complement strand
AAACAAACCTACGTACCTACTCATATATTAGATGTGTAGTTAATATTAATTGCACCACTATTTAAACAATCGTATTACTATTAAAATAATGTTAATCAGTAAAATAACAGTTTTTAATCCCTGAACCTACCAAAAAATGTTATCTCTTTCGAATCTTTCGATTATATCGCATTTTACAAAAAACAGGCCGTATCGTATAATACACACACACAGACTTTTACGTGTTGTTACACCTCTCTTTCTTAATAGGTGATAAAATACAGTAACATGTACGTGCAATAGTATGTATACAAACAAATGTAGTGACAAAATCGACATATGTGTAAGTCTATGTTTTCAATATTATTCTCTTATCTTCAAAATTGTAGAACTTTATTTAATTCTTCTCGTGGGACCAGACATGAATTGCCTGAAGATTGCCGGCACTAAAAATAGCCTGAAGTAAATTTCATATTGGAATTAATTTCTTTAGAATATTCATGTCTGCAATGAAGTTGTTTGTAATACGATCCGCAGAAGCTTGACTTGGCTGTTGGAAAATAATTTATACTGCCTTAGGAAAACGAAGCCTCAAAAGATATTGAATGTTTCATACATTTGTCTATGTAGGTACTTTGTTAATTTTATCTCCCGATTTCTACATCAAATTTCTTCCTTAATTTCATGAGTTTTTATCCAAAATATCAATAAAATTAATGTAGCATACAAAATACAATACCTACCTGATTGAAACATAAATAGTTATCGGATGTATTGTGAATTATTAATCATATCGTATAGTTATGTATAGTGACACTTAATGAATAGATAAGGAAGCTTTCCATCAACAGATTTTGTAAACTATAAGAAATGAATTTACAAGCTTTTATTAATTTACAATGTCTGTATGTATGTTCGGTGGTTGGGGTCAAATCTTAAAAGGAAGATTTTAACCTTTTCCCGGGCTCCGATGGAGTTGAAATTAAGTAACTTCGCCAACAATATAATATGGCACGATGCAGTTGGTCTGATGATGGAGTTGGTGGTCATTCCTATGATGACGTGCAGTTAAGGCTCTAGGCTCTTGTGAGTACATCTATCAACTAGGATGTTTAAAGATATGTATATACATTTTTGACAGAAACTTTTTTCTGAAGCTTATTAAGTCTTGTAATGAATAGTATCAAAGTGTTATTAGATTCTTAATGCACGTAGGCTCTTTAATGTCCACATCTTTTTTGAAAAAAAAAACCGAATCAAATATGAACCCAATTAATTTTACCTACTCGCTAGGAATTTTAAGACACCTTGTTTCATCCCCAATGAATATAGAACTATGATTACGAATAACCGTCTACTTACCTTAATTTTCAACTCAAATTTCGAGTCACGTCACTTCATCGCTTGACATAAAGCAGAACGATCGTCCATTAGGCAAACGTTAATCTTTAAATTTCCGTTGCCAACGTGACGGGTGATTTTCATAAAAACCTCTGAAATATGAAGTACACTCCGTCAGGAGTTTTATAAAATGCACACTGTATATTAATATAGTAGAGATGCGTACAGACGGTCCGCGCTAGGGGGTTAATGTTGAATACTCTAGACATACTAGCAGTGCAGTTTTATGCTCCTGCTGTGTTATTAAAAGAAAAATTAAGGTTTTTATTACATACCACGTTTTCCTCGACATACCTACATAGGTAAGTATAAGTATACATTTTTATGATGCTAATTGCAGAAGAAACTAGAGTCTACGAATGTTGGTGAAAGTCTCAAGAGGTTAATAAAGAGACTAAAAATAATCAAATTAACAAATAAACTCCTAATCATCCTCGATATTATTAAATATATTATTTCATATCGCAAGCGTACTGTAGGGGATTTCTTTGTTACAACGATAGCTATTACTCTCATAACATCAAGAGATATAAAATGCAAGGAAAAGACTTGCAGAACAGTTGCGTTATACATTGTTAATTGTGGTAATAGAAATCAAAACCTATATTTTTTATTACACAGCAAAAACGAAAATTTTATGGAATTAATGGAATCCTCAATGAAGCACTAAGTACATAATTTTAATAATTTTGTTCACGTGCTGTATATGTGGATGTAATATTTCTACGTAACGCCACACACAAACATTGAAAATCGCTCAAAAATATGATGACGTCTTGAATCGTTTCTCTAAGAAAGTTTCGGTCGATTTTTGTGAGATTGCCTCTTAATATTTATTTATTTATTATGTAACGGACGTTGGACCCCATATCATACCTATGAGAGAAATCGATACATTATTGTTATTTGTGTTATTTAATTCGATACATATTCTTAGCTATTCAAGTTCAAATCGATTATTTCGGCCGTGGCACTTCTCCGTTCGTGACTGCGCGAACAAAAAGCCATCAAATTATAACGAGTACTACGAAAAAATCATTTTTTCTCGCGGTATTATTTTGTGGCTCGACCAGACTTTCCGAGAATCAAATTATGGGCGAGTATTTCCATCGCTCTCCAGCACTTTAATGTTACTCTACTTTGCAGTTGTTAAATATTTATATGAAATAAATGTCCATCATAGCATGTAGCACTTTTAGCTAATGCACGTTATATGAAAACATGGAGAAAATTTGTACATGTGAGTATTTTTTCTACTTCTATTGGAACATTGATAATGTCCCCAATACTTACACTATATGGGCGCGCTGAAAATACTAGTAAGTACAGTCGTTTATTATTAAACTAAACACCTTTCTGCAAAAAAATATAGGATTGTGTCCTTAACATCATTTGACATTATTGTGAAGCATAAGCAGCCAAACAACCTCTTACTTTTCTATAATCCTTGTACCGACATCATAGTACATTTTCGCTTTGTTTCAACGTTAAATATAGTACTTTTTTCGTAAATTAGATGTCCAGCGACTTTAAAAGCGTTCAAGAAACTCAAACAATATTTCCCCGCTTTTCTTTACATTGTCCACGTCTCAAGGTATCCGCAAAGTGTACAAAGTAGCAGCAATAAGACCGGCTTTGTGAACAGCTGCACTTGTACCGTATTGTGAGGGACGTCTGTTACAGGTTGTTTAGTTCTCTCATACACTTTGTGTGTTTAAGTGTTTTAGTTTGCCAATATCATGTACTGTAGTCATGTAACGTGGTCGACAACAAATGTTTGGTGAGCTGAACAAGACCTGTCTCGAATACTTTTATATCTAAACTAGGTATTATAAAATTGTATTGATAATCTTTTTTCTATGAATCTTAACAGCGGGATGCAGGGTTTGTATGAGCTCGCTAATTTTTTGTCCGCTCATCATACCGAATCGGCTGTCCGGACTTTAACCAATTTTGGTATAGGGATAGCTTGATATCCAGAGGTCGTTTTAGGATACTTTTAACCCGACCACGGTAAAGATTTTCTTTTTTACGCGGACGAAGTTGTGGACATCTGCTAGTACTTTACAATAAGCATTTTTTTTTGTAAAAAAATATATGGGTAAGGTTTTCATTTCAGGAAAAAATCCTTCCTTGTCCTACCCTTTGTTTTGTATCGGCATTGGACATTGGTTTAACGTCATTTATCGGTCGTAATTGGACATCCATGATGGATACTTAAAGCATACTTTATTCTAAATTACGCGAAGGAAAAAATAAGGCTATGCTAATGCCACACAGTGGTATATTGGCGGAAATAAGTCCCAAATTGCGAGGTTCGTATTTAATTACTTTAAATAAGCAAGTAAAAATCTTGTGTAAGTAGATCTGTATGTACCAATCAAATAAATTACTTCTACTTAGATGTTGTAATTTGCATTTTCGTTTATAATAATAAATTTGAACTTATTTGCTACTGTTAGAATGGTACCTATTTGTTATGTTGATAAGGAATATCACCTACATCTAAAAAAACAAGATGGAATTCTCAAATACAGCGACTATGTGAACAAACATTGACGAATAGAACATATCCGAAAAAACCTAATCGAATTGGTGCTGTGGATTTTCACAGAGTCCGGGTTGTTTTTCCAAGTCGCGAACCCTGAGAGCCTTCTTGTGGCTTTATTTAAAATACCATCCTATAATCCTATATTAGTCCAGTCAAATTAAATGGTTATACTTTAATAGTTTCAAATTCTTGGACAATCTTATATAGTAGTTAGACGATCTAGCCCTAAGCTTCTTTACTTCCTTTCTTTAACCGTCTGACCGAAATATCTACAGCTTTCAGTATAAATCCGCTTATAATATAATCCAATGCAATGCTTCTTTCGTAAAAAAATATTAGCAAGATAAATGGCATTAACTGTGGTAATTTAGCAATTCAAAGTGTTTCACATAAGTGAAACTCCTTGAATTGCATATTTAGTCCGCTACCTAAAGGTTGTCTGGAAGAGATCGCTATTTAGCGATAAGACCGCCTGTTGTTAACCTCTGTCAATTTTTTACTGTACTGTACTGTACTGTCTCATGTTTTGTATCCCTGTGTATTTGAGGTGTGCAATAAAGTGGATTTTTTGTTGTTGTTGTTGTTAGTTAGATTTACCTAAGCATTTCAAACAACATTATAACATTGTCATTTACATTCAGTTTTTGGTATAATCACTAAATACAAACAATCATACGAAAAACCTTTACTGCATCGATTACATTAACATACATTTTCCAACCTTTTGAAAATAAAAAAAAAAACTCTCAAATGACTTACACACACAGAATTTACCTACGCGTACAGAAATCTTACACGGTACAGAATTTACCTACGCGATGAAGTTTAAAAGCTTTTAAGTTATCACACGTTTGACTTTTGACATCACTTGACGGGACTATACATAGCATATCTGCAGACGACGGCGGAAATCGACGAGACTCCACGCGGCATTAGAAAACACATGTATTTACCATTTACCTATATCTGCGTCCTACTATTTGAGTCTAAGGTTATGTGCCTCACTAAGAAAACAGAACCTTTGTAATATGAAATTGAGATGATACAGATGTCGTAAGAAGTATTTTAGACTGAAAAAATCATCAATTGAAGTCTAAACACCTGAATTTCTACTTCCTTTGTTTCTTGACATTGCCCGCTATTTTTTATTCATTAAAAGTATTTTGATCATGACGTCAAACATCTGAATTTCTACTTTTCTGTTTTTTGACATTGCCTGCTAGTTTTTATTCATTTATGTCGCCAGAAAATCTCGCTTCCTGGTCAAGGCAACACGTAAAAAATTAGACAAACCACGGACAGTAATTATAGTAAAGCCCCAGATCGCAGGTGTTTGTGGTTGACATTCACCACCCTAGGCATAGTATAAAGAGGTATGTATACGTAATGTACAATTATAATTATTATCCGGGCTTCACCGAATATCATTGGTTTCATTTATCTATCTATCGCTCGATAAACACGACCTTCCCTTCCCTTCCCTTCCCTTTGGCGCTTTAATCTTTTTTACAGCAATTAACATTTTTTTTCGAGTATGCAATAAATATCAAAGAGGCATGGGGATGGCGCCCGTTAGCACGCTGACTCCTCGACTTGCTGTAGTACTCGCTACATGTCAACTCTTTGCTTTAGGAGCCGTTTGGAGCATTGACTATAAAGAAAGCAGTTTTCGTTTGGTCGCTGTTTCTCGTTAAAATCTATTTTAAATTTTAGTTATAAATATTCTCGCATTCATTCGATGGGTTTTACAATAACCATTGAATTTTGCTAGTCTACTTCGGGGAAACATGGTTTTTAGATTGAATATCACAATCATTTTGGGAATTATTTATTGAAACGAGCTCCAAAACTTTTAATTCACTCAGCGAATCTAGAATTATTAATTCTATTTTGTACACTCCAAATTACTACCTAGCCACAGGCGTCGCAAAGTTATTTCAAACTTTTGTATAGAGCCGGTACGTGCTAGAATTTTAAATTTAATCTTTTAAAATTTCACCTCCAAAAATAAAGCAAAAGCGAGGTACGAAACAAAACACTTCGCGGTATTCTTATGACAGTTTAACTCGAAAAAATATCGTGGTAGTAAAATTACGACAAGTTTTGGGAATTAACCGCACGGAATGGCTTTCGGCGTGTGTTGGGAAAATGAGCGAAAGTGGCAAGTGTCACGAACGGCATTTGGCATTCAGCCACCCGTGGTATTGATGCGGCAGACAGGAGCTGCTTATTTATTCATAAACGTTCAAAAACTTGTCAGTGCTTCCCGGCGGGGGCGCGCCGCTCGCTAGCTGCCGCACACACTCCGCAAGCACTAGGTATCCCGTATTAGTGCACTCGCTGTTTATTTTATTCTCCAAACATATTCGGCTGCATCGCCGCCAGACACTCCGAGCTCCAGCTTTTTTCGAATAATCAGAAAAGACGTCAGGTGGTGTTTCTGCGTCGCATTTTATTTTCGGCTATACCGTGTACAAACGTAAATTGTTAACCGTTTGAAACTGACGTTCGGCAGTCTCGTGTTACGTAGCCTTTATGAAAACCTAATCTGCTTTATGTTTCGGTGTACGTTTCAATAACAATGGCTTGTTTCTGATTTATGACGTTTTACACGAAAGTGGAATTGTTGGTGGAAATATTGTTCATGAAATCTGGTCGCGTACGGGCGGTTACGGGATTACAAGCCCGTGTCCGGTCAAGCGTCGGTCTTACTTGTTGAAAGCGACAGCCTTCATCAACGCGGTCTCCTACGATAGCTCAACGTTCTGTAAAAGTTCTGATCGGATCGGCTCAAAAATCAACGTAAACCTAGCTAAACTACGTAACCTAAATAACCTAACACGTAGCCTAACTTATACTCGAAGGACCATTGAAAACTAATTAACACGAAATACTGACGATAATTAACTGATAAAACTAACGAATTTACTGAGGACTAGATATAGGGGATCTGCCTCGCAACCTACAAATAAACTGCCTAAACTAATTATGACGACGTAACACAACTTATACTGAACTTAAGAAATAAGGTTACTGGGTAGGAAGGTAACTGGGATATACTTGGATCACGTAATAAAACTTCTTCGCTTGAGATCTGGAACTGTACTGTACTGAATTTACTAATAACACTTATAACAAAACTATAACAACGTAATTACAACTATACTGCGCGGGATCTTGAACTGTACTGTCTCTTTGGCTCGATTTCTTACGTCTAATAAGCATTTCCTATCGCTAAACTTAGTGTACTAATCAACAAGCCGTAGAATTTCACATTTTCGTCCAATAAGAACACGTATCTAGGAGAACAAAGAAACTTTAGACCGTTTTTGGCCGTTATTTGGCGAGAGCAGGATCGGAAGTCCCTTACATAAATCATTGGTTCTGATTGGTTGACCACTTTTGGCTTGTTACAATTTTCCGGCTAATTTTCACTTCGAAAATCACCTTCACACATTTCTATAAAATTCAGGCTCAATGGGATTGCAATAGGATTCTTATACATTGTAAGGTTCGTCCCTAGGTTCTAGATTATATAACTTCAAAACATATAAGTTATATAACAAATAAGTTATCACAGAATTAATATCCAACTTTGGCAAATTTCTACTAATGGATTCACAATTTTTACGACTACATTTAAAGTTTACGTTCAATTTTAATAAAAGTTACATATTTCGATAGGGTTCGGTTCAAGCTATTTTTTGACAATACTTTTATTAGGATCTATTATCATCTGATAATTGCGATATCAATTTAATCGCGTGACCAATAAAACTCGGCTCGGCGCGCAGGTAAGGGCGCCGTATATAGTCGCTAACATTTTTATGGCGGCGCCAGTCTATTGTCCGCTGCCGAGCAGATAAGCCGCTACGCGGCGCCGGCGCCATCTCATTGTGTGCAGGAATTTGTGGCCTAGGGTCTTATCTACTCGGTTAGTGGGTCAGCGCCTCAGTTGCGCAATTAGAGCAATTACAATGGGTTCGGTCAGTGTGTCAGAGCACAATGAACTGGGTTTTTACCTGCTTTTGGGTCGTTTTTATAGACCGTTTGTTTTCAAACTTAACAACAAGGTTGAGCTCGACATGCTCTGTCTATTTATAGAAAAATATCCGTTATAATGTTAATGGTTATCTTGCTAGGCGATCTCTTTTATGGATCAGATAGTACAAATTACATTCACGGATCATAACTCAATAAATTATATCTAGGATCTCTTTTTGGATCAAAACTTAATAATTGTACCTAAGATCGCTTTTTTGGATCGAAACTTATTATCTATGAGATCAATTTACAATTAAATGATTCGATACAAATCAAACTTATAGTTAGACGCGCAGCTTGTCCTCCTCGGTCATCGCGCGTCATGGGCAGCAAGGTGGCGGCGATCTTCAACATCCTCCCCCGCTGTTGCGTCGGCGACAGCAGGCTGGATCGGCAAGATCGCCAACTTGCTGACGGGGCGCCGCATCAGTCCGCCCTTGGTGCGGACGTCGGCGCTGCGGATGCCGCCGTCTGGTCCCGGGAAGACTCGTGCGACGACACCTCGCGGCCACGTGTTGCGTGGCGCGGCGGGGTCGACGACCAACACGTAGTCGTCCACAGCAATGGGCCGGCCATGGCCCGCAGAGGATCCGCGGGGCGCGAGAGTTGGTAGGTACTCCCGCACCCATCTGGACCAGAAGTGGTCCGCAAGTGCCTGGCTAGCGCGCCAGGTGCGGCGGTCGGCGTCGTCACAGCGTCCAGTGAAAGGGACGCACGCCGGACCGCCCAGCAGAAAATGGTTCGGTGTCAGCGCTTCGTCATCTCGCGGATCGACCGAGATGTGGGTCAATGGGCGAGCGTTGACACTGTATTCGGCCTCGGCGAGGAGAGTCGCAAGCACCTCTTCCTTGGGCGCTCGCGACTTGAGGGTGACGGCCAGGGCGTTCTTCACAGAGCGTATGAGGCGCTCCCAGGCGCCACCCATGTTCGGAGATAGCGGCGGAATGAACCGCCACGCCATTTTGTGTTGCAGCCCGTACTCGCGCAGCTCGGGCAGCCACTCGGTGTAGGCGGCGCGCAGCTCGACGTCGCCGCCCTTGAAGCACGTTGCGTTGTCGGACCACATGACTCGGGGCCACCCGCGTCGTGCGGCCATACGACGTAGGCTCATTAGGGCGGAGCTGGTAGTTAGAGTGTGTACCAGCTCCAAATGAATTGCTCGGGTTGACATGCATGTATACAATGCCACCCATCGCTTTTCATGGCGTCGACCAATGGTGACTGTGACGGGCCCGTAGTAGTCGAGCCCGCAGTTTTCGAACGGCCTTGTGTGTGGCTCAATTCGAGACAGCGGCAGGTTCCCCATTGGCGGCGTGTTCGGCTTGGCTCGGCGTAGTGCGCAGAGGCGGCAGCTGTGCGCGATTGCGCGCACCGTTGGCCGCAGGCGCAGGATCCAGTATTCTTGCTTCATATCGTTGATCACGCGCTCGTTGCTGGCGTGATGTGCCCGCTTGTGCGCCCGTTGCAGCAGGAGGCGCACAAAGGGGTTGCGCCCGTCCAAGATCGGCGGCCGCTTGTTGATGGCCGCGGGCGTGGCGTCAATCCGCCCGCGCAGCCGCAGCACGCCGTCCTCGCCCAGCACTGGGTCGAGCTTGAACAGGCGGCTCCCGTGGTCTAGTGGCTCCCCCCGTGAGAGCTGCCGCAGCTCCTCCGGGAAATCATGGCGTTGGGCCCACTGTAACCACAAATTTTCAGCAGCAAGAATATGTTCAATGTTGATGTTCTTTTTGGTCTTACTTTTCACGATGTCAATAAACAGTAACATTCGCGCTGTGGCGCCTATAAGGCGATCATAATTAGAGAAGCGCTGAATGTCGGGCAGCGGCGCGTGTTTTTCTGTCGTTGCTCGGCACGCCGCTTTCTCAGACTTCTCCTCCAGTTCGGCTGGCTCGGGGGCAGGCGTATCGGGTTCTCTCGGCCATCGTTCGGGATCTAATTTTAAAAAATCTGGACCCGTATACCACCTGCCCGCTATGTCGACTTTTCTTGTTGGATCGGCTCGTGTCCCTTCGTCGGCGGAATTTTCGTGCGTCGGCACCCAACGCCACATCGTCACGTCTGTCGTTTCAGCTATTTCCGCGAGACGATGTGAAACATCTGCATTATACCTTCTTGCGTCGGTTCGCACCCACTGCAGAACGGTTTTGCTGTCCGTCCACAGGGTGACTTGTTCGGGCTGCACTCGATGACCGCTCCTTATCGCGGTCATTAACCTCGTCGCGATTAATCCGGCTTGCAGCTCGTGGCGGGGCACGCTGAGAGGCTTGAGAGGGCTTACCTTGCTTTTTCCCGCGACCAAGCTGACCTCCACTCCATCGGGGCCTTCTGTGCGCCAATAGGCTACCGCCGAGAAGGCCTGTGTGCTTGCGTCCGCAAATATGTGCAGAGTTAATCGGGTTCGGGTCGCGGGAAAATAGTGCCTCGGTATTCGCAGTCGTGCGACGTGTTGCAGCGCGTTCATCCACTCGGCGAACGCGGCGGCCTCGTCGTCGGGTAAAGGCTCGTCCCAACCTATCGCCGCCGCCCACACGCGCTGCATCTGTATTTTCGCCGAGACCGTGTAGTGCGATAACATGCCGAGCGGGTCATACACGGACATAATGGCGCTCAGCGCCTCCCGCTTCGTGGGAGCGCGCGCCATGTCCCGTACCGCCGCAGGGACCCGCAGCATCGACGTGTTGAAGCCGATGGTATCAGACTCGGCGTTCCAGTACATACCTAATATTTTATTATCTTTGTCGCCTAACGGTGTGTCAGCGTTAGAGCGGTGTTCCTGCGGGATCTGGGCTAGCAAGCGGCGCGAATTGCTAGCCCACGCGCGCAGCTCGAAGCCTGCTTCTTTGTTGCTAGCCGCGACCTCTGTGGCTAGCTGCATCGCCTCCTGCTCCGAGTCCACGCTACTTACGTAGTCATCCATATACATATTGTTCTTGATCTCGATTTCCGCTCTGCCGTAAGCGTCCCGGTTCAGTTCGGCGTTCTTGTTGCGGACGCTGTGGGCTAGAAATGGCGAGCTGCGCACCCCGAACGACATACTCGACATTACATAGACCTGCGGCGGTCCCGACCGGTCCATCGCACGCCACAGAAACATCTGCGAAGGCTGATCTTGCTCTCTTATTTTCACCTGAAGAAACATCTCCTTGATGTCGCTCGTCATCGCGTAGGCGCCTTCGCGAAATCTAAATAAGATCCCGGGCAGGGATTGCAGTAGGTCGGGTCCGTCTAAAATAAAATCGTTCAGGCTCTGACGGCCCGCCTTTGCTGCGCAGTCGAATACAACTCTTATTTTCTTGTCCGGCTTGTTTATGTTTCTCACCGCGAAGTGAGGCAGGTACCACTGCTTTCCCGGCATCGGCTCGTCTAATTTGTGGGCGTATCCTTTTTCTAATAGGTTATCGATCTGCTTACCGTACTCCGCGGCAAATTCCGCGTCGCGGTCCATTTTTCGTTCGATGCCGCGGAGTCGGTTCAACGCCATGCCGTATGATGCCGGGAACTCGGGATCGTCTGTGGCCCATAACTGTCCTACCTCAAATCGCGGTCCGGGGATCTTTCTTACTGTTTCTTGAAATATCCGCTCCGCCCGCTGCTCCGCCGGACAGACGTTATCTTGCAGCTTGATGCCGAGCGCGTCGACGTCGAAATGCTTTTTTATAAGCTGATGAAACGCATCGTTCGGTTCGTAACAGTGCATCGTTACCTCGTTCGTTCTTACGGTTCGTGGTGCGGATCCGAAAATAGCCCATCCGATGGCGGTGCAGACAGCGGCGGGTTCATTTCGACCTCCCAATCGCATTTCCTGTTGTGGCGATTCACATGATCTCGTCATGTGCCCGCCATCATGTAGTCATATATCATCATCGTGATACTCACATCATCATTATCATCAACGAATTTAAGACATATTAGCATCATACGTCATCAAGCTAATACTAAAATTATCATTTATTAGATATAGGCAATACAAATGCAAAGTAAGAATAACAGTGTGAATGTTTGCGGAAGCAAGTAAAACCATTCTTATAACTAAACATATTACCACTATGTAAAAATAGCAAGTTGATATTCACAAATTGACAACAGAGGAGTTGAGCTTTATTTAGACTAAATAAGAATCAAAATCCCATATACCACGCTTAGAGGGCGGGGGCTAGGTCACGTGACGTGTCGGGAGTGTCCCGAGTGTCCCGAAGCTGTCGAAGCTGTTGAAGCTGTCGAAGCTGTCGAAGCTGTTGAAGCTGTCAAAGCTGTCAAAGCTGTCGAATGTCTCGAGCTATTGGTTATAAATAGGCAAGGGCTTAGTAGAAGGGGATTCTTTTTGTTTGAAACTTCGTCGGAGTAACATTACTTTCTGGCAGTTAAGGTATTAAAAATTAATTCTAAGGGGAATTTCTGTCGGGTTATTGCTTGTTTCTTGAACTATAATTACCTATTGAGATTTAGTGGGGTTTGTTGCTGTAAGGCTATTAAGCCTAGTCACATGCCAGAAATAGTGTTTTGGTACATGGTTGCCAGGTGAAGGATATTTAACCTTGCGGCTGTTAAACGAATATCCTTCAGACTCTTCTAGTTTTACCCGAGCTAGGCGACTCGGGCACTAGCCATATACAAGTGCAGTGAATAGCCTACGAGTGTGGATGGTTTTGTTTGGTGAACGCAAGGACCACACGTGATGGACATGCGGAGTAATCTGCGCTTGCTGAAGCCAAACGGACCTCCAGGCTCGGTCTCATAAACTATATATTTATATATCTGTTATATACACATATCAGGGCGAGCTACTCCATGTTTCCGGCGTCTCTTCAGCCACATGGGGGGGGCTCAAAAACACCGATGATAGTCACCTTTTCGGGCTAATCACCCGAACTTACAGTTCAGTTTAGCTAGGCCCATACACGATTAAATATAAATATGAGACCTAGGTCTCTAGTGTTCTTTGTATTAGCTAGGGAACAGGGATTAGCGATAGGTACACCTTGATAGGAACATTAGGACGGGGATCTTTACCTACCGAGCAATCGGTCAATCGTCACTAACTAGCATAACATTTATCCAAATTATTTTAACCTTGTTAAGTATAGTGGTTAAGAGGTTGAATTATTATTTTCTTAAGTGGTTATGGCCAGGGGAAGTTAGTAGGGGAAAAGCAGAGTCTTGTAGCGGTTTGTAAAGATTGGGAATAGGGAATCTGGTATTTAGGTCATCCAGATATTTAACACCTTTAACTTACCAACATTAATTATAGAAATAATTAATTAAAATTTACCGATTATGTGTTTAAGCAATGTACCTTGATATAGCTTAAGTGATAGAATGGAATCACTGAAGCAGAGTTGAGTCAATTAGCTGTAGATATTCGCTTTTTCAATGAGCAGAAATAATTTAATCTTTAATATAATTTTGATAAGGAAATTGTGGATCGTTGTATAGTATGAAAATACAAAGTATTCCTAAGACTGGATGTGGAGTATCTGAAGTGTAAATTGCTAAGAAAAGCCGGGGACTTATGGATAGCAATAATGAAAGTTATTCGTTCTCGTATTTACATCACAGATCTCAGAACTGAAGTAATTTATATCACAAGGGTTGAGAGTAATTTCCTTTATCAGAATGAGTCAGTCGAGAGTTGAAAGATACTTCGATCGGCACAATAGTCTTCATGTTTTCAAGGGTATACTACATTTATTTTATGAATATGGTCAAACGAAAACCAAGTTCTAGAACTCATTAGAAGGGTTCATACCTACTAGGGAAGAGTAGTGTATTAGACTTCTTACAATTTTTAATTATAACTTCATCATTTGGATATGTCATAATCTTTTCAACCTTTTCATATATTTAGCAAGTTGTAGGTTTAGGCAGATAGCTTAACCTAGCGTAGGCCTTGTGTAGTTAACTTAAGAAGCTTGCGCCAAGAGGCTTCTCTAAAAGATGGATCCTTGACACTTGCCTTAGGTAGGACGTCATGCATAGATGTGATGAGATCCCACAGTGGTTTGTCTAGCTTAGACTAGGAGCGGAGTTCCCCATCCTCTCGCTGTTCGCTTTAATTCGATTTGCTTCTTAGGAATAGATAGGTAAAGCGTTCAGTGACATTCTCCGCGCACTTAGTTTGGTAGGGGACCATTACCAATTAATAATTTTTTTTTATATATACACCTTAAAGTTACCTTCTTCATCCTACTACAATCTAGGTTTTACTAGGTCTTAATTGTGAAGACTATAACTACTTCCTATTTATTGTATAGGTCTAGAATCCACTTCAGATTGTTCTACTATAGTTTATTCAAGGGAAGCATACCATCTTCTCAGATTAAGGTGTAATGACAACATTTATTTAATATTGTCAAATATGAAAACTTAAGATTAATTAAATTCATAATAAAATCTCATAGATCTTGTAACTTCCACATATATATAGATTGGTAATGAAGTGTAGTTCCATATTGTACATAGACATATGTTTTCTAATCATTCTGGAGTAAGAACATGCAATTTTAAGAACTGAATTATCTTTCATTCCAGAATTCTAATAAAATTTGGATAGAATCACATATTGACTTTTATTGTTACATAAAGAAATTTAGTTCAACTATATCTGACTA
The DNA here is from genome assembly GCA_947623375.1 of Apotomis capreana. NCBI lineage: Eukaryota > Metazoa > Arthropoda > Insecta > Lepidoptera > Tortricidae > Apotomis > Apotomis capreana. Next base: position 18,199,356 of record OX392499.1, on the reverse strand, counting down.
TGGTCTAAATGAATTTGATACTTCATACAGAATAAACAACTTTTATAAGAGTATCTAAGATATTTCATATAGAAATTTGCTATAGGAACTATAAGTATTTTGTTGGCTAGCCTACATAGGAAGTAACAAGTTATGTTTTAAGGATAGATAACATTAAACTAAGTTAGAAATTTAATTAGTACAAAGAACCGAGGTAGCAGTAGGATAGGAGTAGCTTGCACAAAATAAATAATAGAATACACACTTATTTAGTTAATTTAACAAAATACATAGTAATTTTGCACTATTCAGGTACGAGGTATTTCGCGGCACATCACGGCTACATCTCTTAAAAGAAACTGTGTTACTACAACAACGTAGGATCCGACCAATCTAGACGTTCACAACGGTTTTACCGATCACCTTGGCCATTAGTTATAAGAAATGTTCAGCTCAACTGTATAAAGATCCTTTCATATCTAGGTTTGGTTAGTTGTAGGTTCTGGAAGGCTAGGTAGTCGTTGAAGGGTTTCCTAGGGGTTCGTTGTAGGAGTAGAGTCTGGAGGCGAAGGTGAAGGAGGCGTAGGACCTGTATCTTTAGTTAGGCGTAGAGACATTACGATTGGTGGTCCCGTGACTCAGGATATCACTAGAGTTGAAGTGCTTAGGTAGCTCGTAACCATTACAATTTGGTGCTCGTTCCCAGGATGTATTTATTTAGCAGATAGGCGTAACCATTACATTTGGTGCCGTGACCAGGGATTATTCCAATTGCTGCCATGATCAGGCATTACAATTTGCGCCGTGACCATGGATAGGATCAGTCCGGGATTGTTGAGGTCGTGCCGATGTAGTTTGTCGTGAAGTTTCATGTCTTGCTTTCTTCTTGCGTTCAACAATTGTCCTTCATTTTGTTATTTCGCCATGGAATTTTAGTTGAGTTGTTAGTGACGGTTTTACTGAAGGGATCTTTGAACATTTGAGCTTGAATTATGCCCTTACGGGTACAATTGCTGACGTGAGAATGGAAAAGAGATTAGCCGTGATGTGATGGGTGTTGTGCGTGTCGCCTCGAAACACAATTTGTTGCAATTTTATACACAAATTATAGTGAATAGAGTAGCTTCTTGATATAACGCACGATATTTTTCTTATTTCACATAGTAATAGTACCTGAAACAAAAGATTTATATTAAAACAACGTGATTTTGTTTTCAACAGATATGTTACATAGAAATTAATTGACAGTTGACGTTTTGTCAGTTCAGTCAGGTATTGAACTATTTGAAATACAATTAAATCCGTTACGTTTGTGTTAACGCTTTACAAAAAGTTATTTTTAACACTGATTAATAATTAAATAGGTGTATTATTTAAACTTTAGATAATAATTTACGTTACATAAAATAATAATATCAAGTAATCATTTACTTACTTTAGTTTCAATCAGATACGTAGACAACTTTACTCAATATGTTCGTATTATTAATATAACATAAGATTGAGATATTTAGGGATACATTTAACATTATTTACGCATTATTTACATAATTGGGGAAAATAATAATAGGTAATTCATTTTTAAACTAAAAACATAACCAAGGCTGAGTGAATAGAAACGCTTTTAAATAAGTTGATACGACAAGTTGACAGCTGACAGGTGCTATTTTATCAGTAATTAATATGATATCGAGATGGAATGATTTAATTTTAATATAGATATAAAGTCGGAATGTTGTAGGAAACTAGTTAAGTGAGGTAGAATAGAGATGTCATTGTACTCGACTACAGGAAATATGAGTTTTGAAGATTTATTTTTACATCAGTTATTAGTTCAAGTTGTGTTGAAAATTAGTTAAGGAACTAAAGATAAGTTGTGAAGTTACTAAGGATTTATTATTTGGGGAGGAGCGCGGGTTTATTTATAGGCTTTAGTTCAGTGTAGGAAATGTTTCACAATGAGATCTGATAAACATGACCCTAGCTACAATATTAAGTTATTAATCTTTTAGCTTAATATAAGACTTATTAGAAATATTAAATATAGCAATTATAAGGAAAGCAGGAGTGTTAGTGATTTCATAAGTGGGGGGGCGATCTCTTTTGAGTTTCTTTTAACACATAATGAAACAAATGAAAGGAAAGTAATTTTATTACAATAATTTTGGTACATTTATGGCTTATAGATTATCATTAGAATGACTTACATATATGTTCACATGTAGTATAAGGGTATGATCATAGAACCAGACAAGAAAACCAATTGACATATATTTAATCTGTTTTTGAAGCGAAGTAAATATGTCTGTATTGTTATCATTAGATTTATTAAGGTATTCAGTTCTGTTAAGTATTCTTATAAATAAGTAGATACATCTTCAATCAAGTTCTTATTATGCATTAGCCATGATACTCAGGTTACATTTTAGATTTATAGTAGATTTTGTGTGGAGGTTGCCGTTGAAATCCAAAAATCTGGAAAGTAAAATAAATAATTATTGAAACAAGTTAGAATAAATGTTATTAAACAAGGTTGAAAGGTTATGCAGTACATTTACATACTTTACTTTGAGATATATACATATATAGCAGTAGGAAAATAAATGTAGTTCATTAAGCTGCTCGTCTTCAAATGAAATGAAAATTGTAATCAGGCGATGGAAACAAATTTGAGAGAACAATAGGATGAAGACAAGAAGCGAATTAGCAGTAATAATAGGAAGAAATAAATAAAATATCGAACCTGAAGAAGTACCTACTTTTTTTTTATCTAAGTAATTTCCATGAACATTATCATAAGGATATTTTTAAACAACTATGTTCTTCGAAATTTGAAACAATAATAGAGTAAGATAAATAATATTACCTTATGAAGAAGTTCCAATAAGCTGCAGCAGTAGTTGTGGGGAGTCCATGCCATCCTTCATTATTTTTGCTTCATTCAAGATTAGTTTGTACTGAGAAGTTATCAAGATTTACGAGCAGAGTCTGGAAATAGAAGACAGAAGATATTAGAATCAAGAAAAGATCATAAATTGGCGTACAGAAGAATCAAGATTTACTTTATAAACAAACGCAGTTAGAACTCTTGTTAACTTACGTTTTGATAGTATGTTTCAGGTGGCGCAGAGGTCGACTTCATTATTCTTATTTCATTATCCGGGGTTCATTATATTTGCATACATTTTGAGATATAACTTATAACCGTTGCGCGGAGGTTAACGTAATTGGTTTGATTCTGTAACAAAAACAAATTTTTATTGTAAACATACAACACGATCTTTCTTTACTCGTTATTTTAGCCAGATCATAGTAAAATGCGTAGAAAATAGTTACCTTAATATTGTAGACTCATTTTATTACAGTTTTCTTCATAACAATCCGTTTTGATGTTCATTATTCTTCTATTCTTAACTTAATTTCTATTTCGTAGAAAGATAGGTTATGGAAAATTTTTGACATTTGACATGTCATAGGACAGTGTTGCCAGACTAAAGAGATAAGATGACATAAATAGTAGACTATTATTAAGGCATAGATTCACTTACCTAGTTCGTAAGATTTACGTAACATTTATAGAAAATAGAAAAGTAAATTTTTTTTATATGTATTATTTAACTAAACAGAGTGATAATAATTAAGCAATATGTAGTATTAAATAGGGATATTAAGTTAAGATCGATTAAGGAATCGATTGCAGACGAAAATTTTTTAAAGACAATAGTGATGTCATATTATACGTTGTACCGCAGTAAAAGTATTGCAACAGTATAAGAAACGAATGAGTTTGTAGGGAATTTTAACTAGAGGTCGCTAGTAGTATATTTATTTGAATGATTTGCGTAATGGTTCGATTCCATTAATACGTATTTTGGGTTTCATTAATAAGTTGAAATTCGATAATTTTCAAAAGGGTAGAGAGAGGTAAATTGAATTGGGTGGATAAAATAATTATGAATTTTATAAGAATATAAAAAAAAAAAAAACGAAGTGTGTGAAGTGGATAGACGATTTTATTATTTATATTAGAGAAAGTCTTTATTTTGATTTTAATGAAAGAAGTAAAGGGGAACTTGGGATATTATAGGAAGGTAAAGTAGTATGGATCTTGAATACAAAATGGATGGTGTTCTTCTGACTAAGTCGATGCGGAAAAATGAATGTAGGAGCCTGTAGTGCGATGTATGAGAGGATGAATGAGTGGACTTTTTGAGTTGAATGTTGTCTGTATGTATTCAAGCTAAGTTCGGAAGTATTCGGATCCGAAAACGGGGGGTCTTCTATCTTTAGAGGTACGAACGGGAGTATTTTCTAAAGACATCAATTGGATTGCACATACTTAGAAGTTAGGCTTAGTAAATCGAAGTTTCGATTTAAGACCGATGTGCGGTAGTTTGTGCAAAACAATACTCTACAGGGCCTACGGGCTAACCTTCTTCGAGCACGAGCAAGAGCGTGCAGGTTTCACACACACCCATGTCAACGATTAGATTGGCCAACTGTATATTTTTTTTAAACAAAAGGAATTGTGGATTGTTTTGTCCGTAAAGGCAGGATAAAACTAAATTGGTATATTTGTATGAACCTCTGGTATAATAGTATTATTTAGCATAATTTTGAAATCAAACATAATGTCACAATTCGACAAGTAAGTCTATAGTCTTACAAGAAAAAAAAAAAAAACACAATTGTATGATTATAGAGCTGAAATTGGCTTGTTTATTCTTGATATGATACACGCGCCAATAAGGGGAGTCACATGTGATTTTGGAGAAGAATTTGAAATCGGAATCAGTTATTGAATTGAAGTGAAAATGAATATTCAGTATCTATACCAAAGGTCTTGCTATGTTGTCTGAGGAGAGTTTCGTCAATTCATCGAAGAATTCGTACAATGTGAATTCGCAAATGAGGCTGAGCAATGGGCAGGTCAAGTTTGAGGTGTTTAGGCAAAACCGAGCTAATAGGGCTTGTTTGACTCACAACCAAACACTTCTTACGATTTGGTTAAGATTTGGAGAAATATATTCACGATTCAATGATATTATTCTATGGTTCGAATTCTGATTTAATACACAAGTGAGTTCCCAAGTATTGGTTTAAACACACACACAGTTAAGGGTACGAATACTAACGGATTTAGAATATCCAAGGTTATCACAAAATGTTATTTGCTTTAAGAATAATTGTTATATATATATAAATTATATTTTTTAATTGTTTTTACAATTCTAAGGGGAATGCGAAGTTCTACGTTATTTGACGATGTCAATCCACTTCAAACTTTCGCAGGGGGGCGATTGTGGCGATTCACATGATCTCGTCATGTGCCCGCCATCATGTAGTCATATATCATCATCGTGATACTCACATCATCATTATCATCAACGAATTTAAGACATATTAGCATCATACGTCATCAAGCTAATACTAAAATTATCATTTATTAGATATAGGCAATACAAATGCAAAGTAAGAATAACAGTGTGAATGTTTGCGGAAGCAAGTAAAACCATTCTTATAACTAAACATATTACCACTATGTAAAAATAGCAAGTTGATATTCACAAATTGACAACAGAGGAGTTGAGCTTTATTTAGACTAAATAAGAATCAAAATCCCATATACCACGCTTAGAGGGCGGGGGCTAGGTCACGTGACGTGTCGGGAGTGTCCCGAGTGTCCCGAAGCTGTCGAAGCTGTTGAAGCTGTCGAAGCTGTCGAAGCTGTTGAAGCTGTCAAAGCTGTCAAAGCTGTCGAATGTCTCGAGCTATTGGTTATAAATAGGCAAGGGCTTAGTAGAAGGGGATTCTTTTTGTTTGAAACTTCGTCGGAGTAACATTACTTTCTGGCAGTTAAGGTATTAAAAATTAATTCTAAGGGGAATTTCTGTCGGGTTATTGCTTGTTTCTTGAACTATAATTACCTATTGAGATTTAGTGGGGTTTGTTGCTGTAAGGCTATTAAGCCTAGTCACATGCCAGAAATAGTGTTTTGGTACATGGTTGCCAGGTGAAGGATATTTAACCTTGCGGCTGTTAAACGAATATCCTTCAGACTCTTCTAGTTTTACCCGAGCTAGGCGACTCGGGCACTAGCCATATACAAGTGCAGTGAATAGCCTACGAGTGTGGATGGTTTTGTTTGGTGAACGCAAGGACCACACGTGATGGACATGCGGAGTAATCTGCGCTTGCTGAAGCCAAACGGACCTCCAGGCTCGGTCTCATAAACTATATATTTATATATCTGTTATATACACATATCAGGGCGAGCTACTCCATGTTTCCGGCGTCTCTTCAGCCACATGGGGGGGGCTCAAAAACACCGATGATAGTCACCTTTTCGGGCTAATCACCCGAACTTACAGTTCAGTTTAGCTAGGCCCATACACGATTAAATATAAATATGAGACCTAGGTCTCTAGTGTTCTTTGTATTAGCTAGGGAACAGGGATTAGCGATAGGTACACCTTGATAGGAACATTAGGACGGGGATCTTTACCTACCGAGCAATCGGTCAATCGTCACTAACTAGCATAACATTTATCCAAATTATTTTAACCTTGTTAAGTATAGTGGTTAAGAGGTTGAATTATTATTTTCTTAAGTGGTTATGGCCAGGGGAAGTTAGTAGGGGAAAAGCAGAGTCTTGTAGCGGTTTGTAAAGATTGGGAATAGGGAATCTGGTATTTAGGTCATCCAGATATTTAACACCTTTAACTTACCAACATTAATTATAGAAATAATTAATTAAAATTTACCGATTATGTGTTTAAGCAATGTACCTTGATATAGCTTAAGTGATAGAATGGAATCACTGAAGCAGAGTTGAGTCAATTAGCTGTAGATATTCGCTTTTTCAATGAGCAGAAATAATTTAATCTTTAATATAATTTTGATAAGGAAATTGTGGATCGTTGTATAGTATGAAAATACAAAGTATTCCTAAGACTGGATGTGGAGTATCTGAAGTGTAAATTGCTAAGAAAAGCCGGGGACTTATGGATAGCAATAATGAAAGTTATTCGTTCTCGTATTTACATCACAGATCTCAGAACTGAAGTAATTTATATCACAAGGGTTGAGAGTAATTTCCTTTATCAGAATGAGTCAGTCGAGAGTTGAAAGATACTTCGATCGGCACAATAGTCTTCATGTTTTCAAGGGTATACTACATTTATTTTATGAATATGGTCAAACGAAAACCAAGTTCTAGAACTCATTAGAAGGGTTCATACCTACTAGGGAAGAGTAGTGTATTAGACTTCTTACAATTTTTAATTATAACTTCATCATTTGGATATGTCATAATCTTTTCAACCTTTTCATATATTTAGCAAGTTGTAGGTTTAGGCAGATAGCTTAACCTAGCGTAGGCCTTGTGTAGTTAACTTAAGAAGCTTGCGCCAAGAGGCTTCTCTAAAAGATGGATCCTTGACACTTGCCTTAGGTAGGACGTCATGCATAGATGTGATGAGATCCCACAGTGGTTTGTCTAGCTTAGACTAGGAGCGGAGTTCCCCATCCTCTCGCTGTTCGCTTTAATTCGATTTGCTTCTTAGGAATAGATAGGTAAAGCGTTCAGTGACATTCTCCGCGCACTTAGTTTGGTAGGGGACCATTACCAATTAATAAATTTTTTTTATATATACACCTTAAAGTTACCTTCTTCATCCTACTACAATCTAGGTTTTACTAGGTCTTAATTGTGAAGACTATAACTACTTCCTATTTATTGTATAGGTCTAGAATCCACTTCAGATTGTTCTACTATAGTTTATTCAAGGGAAGCATACCATCTTCTCAGATTAAGGTGTAATGACAACATTTATTTAATATTGTCAAATATGAAAACTTAAGATTAATTAAATTCATAATAAAATCTCATAGATCTTGTAACTTCCACATATATATAGATTGGTAATGAAGTGTAGTTCCATATTGTACATAGACATATGTTTTCTAATCATTCTGGAGTAAGAACATGCAATTTTAAGAACTGAATTATCTTTCATTCCAGAATTCTAATAAAATTTGGATAGAATCACATATTGACTTTTATTGTTACATAAAGAAATTTAGTTCAACTATATCTGACTATGGTCTAAATGAATTTGATACTTCATACAGAATAAACAACTTTTATAAGAGTATCTAAGATATTTCATATAGAAATTTGCTATAGGAACTATAAGTATTTTGTTGGCTAGCCTACATAGGAAGTAACAAGTTATGTTTTAAGGATAGATAACATTAAACTAAGTTAGAAATTTAATTAGTACAAAGAACCGAGGTAGCAGTAGGATAGGAGTAGCTTGCACAAAATAAATAATAGAATACACACTTATTTAGTTAATTTAACAAAATACATAGTAATTTTGCACTATTCAGGTACGAGGTATTTCGCGGCACATCACGGCTACATCTCTTAAAAGAAACTGTGTTACTACAACAACGTAGGATCCGACCAATCTAGACGTTCACAACGGTTTTACCGATCACCTTGGCCATTAGTTATAAGAAATGTTCAGCTCAACTGTATAAAGATCCTTTCATATCTAGGTTTGGTTAGTTGTAGGTTCTGGAAGGCTAGGTAGTCGTTGAAGGGTTTCCTAGGGGTTCGTTGTAGGAGTAGAGTCTGGAGGCGAAGGTGAAGGAGGCGTAGGACCTGTATCTTTAGTTAGGCGTAGAGACATTACGATTGGTGGTCCCGTGACTCAGGATATCACTAGAGTTGAAGTGCTTAGGTAGCTCGTAACCATTACACTGTGGCAGCATTAAATGCCACTGATCCGCGCCAATTAGTACTTTAGGTTCTGCTAGACTGTAGCACGCGTTCGATAGGTCAGCTAAGTGTCTATGCTCTAAGTGTACCTGCTCACGGTTCATACGTTGTCTTCTTAGGTTCAGTTGCTCGACGGTTCGGACCTACACTGAAAAAAAAGGTTTGTTAAATGTAACTGCACTTTCGTCTACCTATAACTTAAAAAAAGTGACTACAAAACTATGGTAATATATTACCAAAATCAGTTGAGTTATTTTTTTAACCCATCAATTGTGTTGTATATTGTTTCACAATATTAGCTATATCTTGTGAAAAGGTTTGTTTATTTTAAGTAATATTTTTTTAACATATAGACATACCGTATGCTGACAACAGATTAACTGTTTGTCTAAACCTTACTGTATTTTCAACTTACTTTAGTGAATTGATGTATTGTACCTAACCAAGCCGTTCAGTAATGACTAAAATAGCTTTCTCATTATATGTAATCAAATAAAAATGTTGTTATACCCGAATCGTTCAATAAGTTATAACAAAGTGCTTTATCTGCAAGTAACCAAACAATTAGGTTATATGGCATAATTACTTTGTTCCTATACAGAAAAACTTGTTTGTTACTTATTACTAAATTGTTTCATTAGCTTTAACAATGTGCTTGCCTGCATGTAACCAAACGATTGGGTTATGTGGCAAAATTACGTTGTTCATATACAGCAAAACTGTACAGTTACTTAAAATCAAATAGTTTCATTAGCTTTAACAAAGTGCTTTGTCTGCGAGTAACCAAACAATTAGGTTATGTGGTAAAATTACTTTGTCTATATACAGCTAAACTTTTCAGTTACTCATAACCAAATTGTTTCATTAGCTTTAACAATGTGCTTTGTCTGCATGTAACCAAACGAATAGGTTATGCGGTAAAATTACTTTGTCTATATACAGCTAAACTTTTCAGTTACTTATAACCAAAACCTTTGTAGGCTAGGCACTAGGCGGCCAGTGAGATCTAGCTGTTGTTCATAAATATTGAATATCGCACGCACCTAACGACATCGGGAGGGTTATATTCTATGACATACTAAAGCAGTTCAGTTAAGGTTGACAGAAAGGGACAGAGCTATAGCAGTTATACGTCTTTGTCCCTTTCTCTCAAACCAAACTGAACTGCTTCAGTATGTCATATAGTAAACCCCCTGATTTCGTTAGATGCGTGCGATATTCAATATTTATGAACGACAGCTAGATCTCACTGGCCGCCTAGTGCCTAGCCTACAAAGGTTTTGGTTATAAGTACCTAACTGAAAAGTTTTGCTGTCATAGATCTCACTGGCCGCCTAGCGCCTATGTAGCCTAAATAAGGCTGAGATATTTCTATACAGGATCGCAATAGATCTCATCGTAAACTAAACGTTTCATAATTGTAGTCATGGCTGGCATATTATGATCGAAGAAAAAAGAAGATGAGACCTACTGACCCATTACCTATTAGGTACTTAACCCTTAAATGCATACGGTATCGAAAATGTACCACAATTTATTTCTTACTAATAATTGATTTAAATAACTTGAAATAAACCGTCCAAAAAAATAAAAGTCCAAGTGTCAATTGGCATTTTCAAAGTTACATTTGGCGTTTACTTGATTTCGACGTACGTTAGTTCAGTAGCATATTTTTGATACTTGCTTCTAAGGGTTAAAAGAGGTTGTTACTTTAAGAAAATGAACAAAAAAGATTTCGTGTATTTTTAACATAATTTTATTATAGTGATAATCAGTCTATCTATACATTATAATTACTATCTTTAATTTTAATATTAATTCTTGAATGTTAATGTATTACAAATAGTATAAGTACCAACTACTCTTGCAATGTTTAGCCTCTTATTATTTTAAGTAGACGTTTTGTTAAACTACGATTTCTAATTCAAGACCAAAAAATCTACCACAAGGTTGCCACTACAATAAAATATTTTTACAATAGTAAATTCCTTTTTCTTTTTTAAACACGCTAAAATAATTTATTTATTAGTAACTTTAACTCTATGTTTTAACAAAATAACTAGAAATATTTATTATTAAATAATTACGGGAGGAGATAATAAAAACTTAAGCATCGGAGATTTTTGGTACAAAATCTGCTATTGTACTTGTAACATTGTGAATTTGGTGCAAGCCAAGAAACAAACTCAGATGTCATTTAAATGTTGTCAATTTTGACAGTGACGTATCTGTCGTAGATTTTTTGGTCTTGAATTAGAAATCCGAGTATAGGTTGTTACAGGAGTCGGACTAATCATCGCAAAACAAGACTTAAGAAAAAAAATAACGGAAATACTCAATAACTTTTGGCCAATTTTGGGTTTCATTTATAAATATTACATATGAATTATATATTAAAACCAATTTTGGCCAAAAGTTAGTGAGTATTTCCGTTATTTTTTTTCTTAACTCTTGTTTTGCGATGATTAGTCCGACCCCTGGTTGTTACGTACCTACTTTTAGAAAATTAACAAAAAAATATTCCGTTTATTTTTAACATAATTAATAATCAGTCTATACGTTTTTAATTTTAGTTCTTCAATGTTAATGTAATATATTATAAGTACCTACTAGTTATGTAATTGTTAGCCTCTTTTTAAGAATACGTATTGTCTCTTTAAGTATGTGTGATACTTGTATCACTCCGGACTCTAGTCGCGATCTCGTGATAATAGGGTAGTTTGGGGAGAAACTGGTATGGTGTTTATTAATCGAATAAAATTCGAAGCCCGAAATAAAGTAGTTCAACTGAATAAAATTTATAATCAAACATTCACGATATAATTTACCCAGTCAATCGAAGGGATGTTTAAAAAACAACATAACTAACACTATGGTACCAATAAGTCAAATCCGCGAAAAAATTTAGACATGTTGTGTTTTATATAAACACCCAATCATTTTTATTGACTAGGTAATTTGTATCGTAAATGCTCACTTATACTGTATTCCGTTAAACTGTTTTATTTCGGTTTTTTTTTATTTAATGCGATTAATAAACACAATAGAATTTTCTCCCCAAACTACCCTAACTATCAAGTGATCGCGACAAGAGTTCGGATTCGGAGTCTCACGTATACTTAAAAAGAGGCACCAGTGCAGATTATTGTAACCTTATGATATTCAATAAAGATTTTTAATTTTATTTGTCCTTTGAATTGTACACTATTCACTATATGTGGCCACATTTCTAATTTGATTCAATGTATAACCAGAATTAGTGACAAAATCATTTCTTGAATTGTTATTATCACTACCTGATTGTAAATTACCTATTGTGTTATTAACATCAACCAACAATGCTCGATTTTCATTATCTGAATTACAGATGTGAAACTTGTTCAAATGTTTAGCAAAAGTATTCTTTAAATAAAATGATCGATCACAACCTTCGTCTATACAATGGTAAACTGAAAAATTATGTTTGTTATGAGCTACAACAAAATGCTTGAACAAGTTTCGTACATTACAACATTTTTCAAAACATAAAAAACATGTAATCATGTTCAAAATTGTTTCCTATTGCACTTCTAATCCAAGGTCAGTAAATAGAGTTCTAACAGTAGTAAATACTTTGTCGTATTTAGTATTTAAATTAAATACAGCTTTTTGAAGAAATTGCCACATGTGGTTGGATTCTTGAGGATACTCTGCATTTAATACGAATATAATTTTGAAACATGCATCAACAGATGTCACAATGTTTGTTATCTCATATCGTAAATGGTTAAGAATTATGTACCTTGCAGTTATCTCCTTTAATGAGGGACCCACTAAAATTATAAATGGTTGTAACGTCAAACCCAATTCATGCAGCTTTGTCTTCCGCCGTTGAATGGTCTCGTCTGTCTCAGCTGCACTCTTCAAATGACAAATAAAACCTTCCAGAACTTCATGTTTTGAAGGTGTCCATTGTTTTTTTGTCTTAGCTTTGACTTTAACCATGGAAGTCGTCATTAAAAATGGCAATGACATAAATGCCACCGTGTTGAGGACCTCGTCAGTATCTGCAACAGAAGTACGTGCTTATTATAAATTACTTGCGACGCGATGGCTGCGCAGGTAGCGATGGCCATAAACAATTTTGAAATATTAATATAACACGTGTTCTCTCGACAAAGAAAAGTACGTGTTTTTAATCTCGTACCAAACGGCAACAAAGTATTTAAGGCAAAATAACAGATTTACGATTTAACACCTCGGAACATCCTGTTGGTTAATGCATGGTAATTACTGTAAGAGCATTCCTAAGACCACTCTCTACTCAGGATTTCGGTCTTTGTCGAGAGGGTAAGAAGACTTTCAATATAATGTTATATTACATACACGCACGCACACACTTACACAAACAGACAGACACACAGACAGGTACACAGACATACAGACACGAACACACGCAAACACACATATAAACAGACAGACACACAGTCACACACAGACAGAGACACACCAGACACAGACACAGTCACACACAGACACGCACGCGCACACAGACAGAGAGACACACAAGACACAGACAGACACACAGTCACACACAGACACGCACACACACACACAGTCACACGCAGACACGAACACACACACATACAGACAGACAGACAGCCAAAGAGACACACCACACACGCACACACAAAACATCGCTATAACAACTTATGATGTTGATATTAATGTTGTAAGTATGCATGTAGTGAGTATGTATATGTGTTTTTAAATATAGGTATATTTATGTGAACTTACCATCGTTTTCTAAATAGCTTAAAATTTCTTTTAAACTTGTATCTTATCGTTTACGGCAGTATTCTATTATTTTTGGTCTAATCACAAACCAGTTCTCGTACAACTTGTTATCATACAGAGGATACAAACTTTTGAAATCCTTCAAAAGCTGAAAAATAATAATTTTATATATATTTAATAATATCTTGGAGTTCATTAACATGAAATACTTAATTATGCATTTTATATTTAAATACACCATTTCTGGACAGTTGTGTAAAAAATTAAAATATTTAATAAGAAAAAAAACTTTAATATAATAAATTAATTAATTGTAAATACACATTCACATAAAATTAATAATAATAATTAAAACTAATTATTCTAGGACCCATTCCTAAAGGTTCCCGACTCAAATAAAATGTTTTGGACATATGGAGACAGTCTTACACAAATTGACTTCCTCCCATACTATCCCATTAGTCTAATACTAAGGTAGGCTTGTACTATGGGTACGAGACAATGATAAACATACTTATATAGAGAAATACACATAAACTTGAAACACAGAAAATAGCCTAGACTCAGGAACAAATACTCATGCTCATAACACAAAAATCTTTCCTTACCAGGATTTGAACCCGGGACCGCTAGCTTTGTAAGCATGGAAGCTTAAATAAATATAATGCAAAACAAATAACTTACCAACAAGACACCACCAGGCTGGTTTAGGGGCTTATATTTTTTTAAGTAGTCATCTACTGTCATTTCCGTTGTTAATTCGGTCAATCTCTCTTTACCTTCATTCGAAGATTGTAGTATTTTAAACAATTCCTGAAATAATAAATTAGGTTAGTATTTGAGTTTTTTAAAGGACTAATCGTGTATATCCTTTTGCAGCTGACTGTACCTGCTAATGTCATATTATTAAGAAAAAAAAAAATCACAAGTGCGAGTCCGACTAGCGCATGAAGGGTTCCGTACCATAAAACAAGTTTGTTGTATGGGAGGCTCCTTAAATATTTATTTTATTTTATTTTTAGTATTTGTTGTTATAGCGGCAATAGAAATACATCATCTGTGAAAATTTCAACTGTCTAGCTATCACCGTTCTTGAGATACAGCCTGGTGACAGACGGACGGACGGACAGCGAAGTCTCAGTAATAGGGTCCCGTTTTTACCCTTTGGGTACGGAACCCTAAGAAGATACTTAACAATATTGTTCACAAAATACCTAGGTAAGGATTTAGTGACTTACACATAATGTGTCAGGAGGAGGTATTATTTCAGTATCAGTTAATTGTACCACTGAATCATGTACATCTGGTTCCAATTCAAATGGTTGCAGCACATATGTCGTCACTGAGCCCTGTGCCGAAGTAGAAGGTTGATCAGAGATCTGGAAAATAAATTTAAGTAGAAATTAGGGACTTTCTAATCCTTATCTTCATTTCTTTCTTTATCATAGAATAATATTTTGTTATTATGAATATGAATTGAGTATGGGTGTAACCGCTACAAGTGTTTTTCAATGCCTATTAATTTATAGACCACTTTACGGTATTTGAATAATCTCAAAATACGTAAAAATTATATGAGATACTGATGAAACAAGAAAAAACAAGGAACTAAGTTCAACATTTTGAGTTCGATAACTTATGTGTAGCTTATTTTATGAGCATTTGTTGGGTGGGAAAGTCCATTTTATGAAAATATCAAATACTAATAATACCATTCAATACCCATAAAATATAAGCCTAGTGTTATGAAACCGATTCGATAAACGCAAGTTTTAATATAGCTTCAGCACAAAGTTCTTAATTTCCCCAATGCTTGTAGGCTTTAGTATGGCGCGTTTTTTGGGAAAGTCCAAAAATGTGCTATTAACATTGCTGTTATTAGGGGAGTTTTTATGAGATTGAAGTCGTTTTTTCACCAATATTTCTATTACTGAGAGGTCGTTCTATAAACATATCCGCTTGCTTTGTAATTGATAACAAGACAACGACGAACACGTGTAAAAAATATATTAACTTACAGCCATATTAGTTCCGCCAGTTCCGCCACCATTTTCGGATGCAGTCAAAGTTCTTAGCAATTGAATTTCTTCGTTTAATTTGGCCGTATGGCCAATTATGGGTATTAATTCTTTTAAATCGCTCTCGGAAAGCATTTGCAAGGTTTCCATGTCAATAGCTTGTTCTAAAAAAATATGCGAGAAATCAGTAATTAAAATAAAAGCTACATTTCATGCACAATTTCACGCGAAGGTGAATGTAAAAAAGAATTAGATAAGTGCTTAGTTTCTTACCTTTAAATTGATTAATGTAGATGTCTAGGCCCCATTCTCGTAGGTCTTCGAGAGGGTCTGGCGGAGACGGATTCCCCACATCCATTTTACTAAATTTTAAAAGTTTTACATACATACAAGTAGGTAAAATAGTGACACTGAATCTATAATTTCATTAACAATTAACTTTAAGTAAGAAATATTTGAATTACTTATTTAAAAGGCGTAACGTAACGTAGAACTGCTGACGTTTGTACGCGGACGCGGCCGGCCGAACAGGAATGAACGAGTTTGCGAAGCGGGAAACCGGCCGGCGACGCGTGCGCAGGGCTGCCAACAGATTTTTTACCATTAGTCAGCCGCGAGTCCCAAATTATACAAAATTGGTTGTCAGAATACAAAAAGTGATGAAAATTATTAAATTGCATGAATGTACGTCACACATTTCTTTAAATGCGTAGATTAAAATTCTACTCAATTTAGAGCCTGCCCCAAGGATGTTAGGGCAAATTTTTATTTTGTTGTCGATTTTTTTTTCTCAGATTTCAATAAAATTTGGTGATTGTATTAAGCGGACGGTCCGACATGTTTCGAATTCGTATGGAGCGTCGATCAAAGAATCAGTGACGAGGTTGCCGCGGCGGTGTACGGGCAGCCGTCCCTGATGAAGAGCTCCATACGAGTTCGAAACATGTCGGGCCGTTCCTGTCAATTTCACGTGAGTGTAAACCGCTTAATACAATAATTAAATATGTCTCACGAAAGTTTTAATAAGATTAAAATTTGGTGAGTTGGTAAAGGCTTCTTCTGACCATGGTCTCACGATATGTCCTACAAATTTTTCTCCATTGAGTTACGCAAAACGTATGACAGAAATTGACTTATGGGACCATTTTTATTTTGTTGTCGAATTATTTATTTTGCATTTCGAGCTCCTCATTTTCAACTAAATTTTAGTACAAAATACGAAATTTAGTAAAAAAATATCCATACATTTTTTGTAACTCAATGGAAAATTTTGTAGGACATATCGTGAAATTGGGCCTACCTTGTTCAGCATACGCAACTTTACCAACTGAGCAAATTTTATTGATTTCTGAGTAAAAAACAAAATACACAACAAAATAAAAATCTGCCCATTACTCAAATTCTTTATATGGCAACAATTTTACCTAATAAGCAAGCTGTCAAATTATAAGTATAGCCTGACATGCTGCGATTGGACCTTGGGATAGTGGCGCTAAATACAGCTTTCATGTTCAGAGCCCAAATAGGTTACATTTACGTACTGACTTGACAAGAGAATTCGTCTTATCACTAGGGAGTGATCTTTCCCAGACAGCCTTTAGATTTATAGTCATTGGTAAATAAACTGTTACCACAAAAAAATATTGCAACATTTTCAAATGTATCGCTGTTCTTTTGTGATCTGACTTTCACTGGTCAGACTCGGATATTCTCGGAATAAAATTGAGTTTTCTGGATCAAAATAATTCATGTATCCAATTATACGAGATGGTCCAGGATACAGTGCTACATAAAAGAGTAGAAAATAAAAATGAGGGCGCCCCTTCCTTCGCAACTGCCACATTTTTGACGTAGTGCTTGAACATGGTAACAATTTTGTATGAAAAGTTGAGGCTAGTAGACCCAGTTTTGAAATATATTTCAAATGGTTAATAATGATCTTACTAGCTCTAAAAAAATATCTTGTATTTTTGTGAAAGCTAGAAAGCTAATTTTATCAATTGAAAATTAGAAATTTCATGAACAGTCAAAAATGCCGTCCACCATTTTTGCCTTTTGCTAATCTGTGGCGTGACGTAGAATTACCTGTAAATATTCGAAATTCGACCGTCGTATAGTGCCATTCCGCTCACTCCAATATACTTTGACAGGAGATCGAGAGGGACGGTACTATTCTAAGTCGTCAAAGTAGACTTTCAGTTTTGTTTACATGACCGATGACGTGACTATCATAAGCGAAAATGGCGGACAGCGTTTTAAGCATTTCAAAATACAGATTAACCTTTTGAGCGCCACAGTCGGCTGTGGCCGTCAACAAAAAATCGTGCCCCTGACGCCACGTCGGCCACAGGATCAATGATCAAAAACTTTGTAATTCTAACCGCTATAAGTATTTTTCAATCCCTGTTGATTTTGGGGCACATCTTTTTTTTTACTCTGGCGTCAGTGGCACGGTAAATTGCTAGACCGCTTGGCGGTCAATAGGTTAAAAACCATATTTTCAAATTCAATTTTTTCAGCCATCTTTCACTTTTATGAATTGAAAAATATATATTTAGGTTTCCTTTGCTAAATACTATACGGAATAAACATTAGTTTATTACAATTTGACATGAGTCAACTAGCCTATTCCTTTTTCATCCATTTTCTACTCTTTTGTGTCGCACTGTACATCAGCGGTTCAATTACACCGTTTTATTGTATCCAATTATACAATCTGGCAAGTGGCAGCCCTAGTGCGGTGAAGCAGGAAGGGGTTCCGTTGCGAGCGGGGGGTAAGCGTTCGGTTACACGTAAGCAAAGGTTTTATCTATACACTAATCTTCGTTTGGTTAGACGTTGCATTAAGTTGTGGTTAGATAATGCTAATGTTTTGCTAAAGTTGCTCAACCGTAGGTTGGTTCTACTTACCAAACAAAGCAGGTTGTATGTAACAAAAAATAGTCTAAAATAGTTAATCAATGTTGAGTTATATAATAAAAGAGACTTATGTTATTGCTAGCCATCGCATTTGCTCGAAGTTTGAACTTGGATTTTGTTACATATTTTCAATGATTACGCTTGAAATTAGATCAATGGGTTTATTTACCTATAACCACTTGGGTTTGTTTACTGTTTTATTGTTACACGCAAACAAGCATTTGATTGCGAATAGCCCAACCTAAAATAACATTAACTGTTTTATTACATATAGACAAACCAAAATGTTAAATCAAATTAACTTTAATTACGCCTTATCGAATTATGGTTATTGATGAAATAAGCGAAGTAGTTAGGTTAAATATTTTTTTCAGTGTAACTTCGTGAGGCGACCCTCCGTCGCAACCGCGCACGGTTGCATTTACCTTTCGAGACGGCCGGGTTGTTTCCATGTCTCCCACGCCTTGTATGCAGAGGGCCGCCTCCGGCCCCGTTGCTCCGATCTGTTCTGCCAAATCTTTGTCGATTAGGCTAATAGTGCTGCCCTCGTCCAAGAGGCAGAACGTCACTATTTCTCCTTTGGGGCCGCCTAAAATAATTGGAAGTACCTTGAGTATTACTTCGGATCTGCCTGACGTTCCTGTGTTTGATGTAAACTCGCGCATCTGCGCAGGCGCGTGAGACTGGTTCGGTTCGGCGCCGCCGGGCGCATGCGCGGCAGGCGCGGGTAGCGGGGCGGGAGCGGCCGCATGACTTGGCCGGCGCGCGACCGCGTGCGTTAGTACCTGCCGGTCCGCCGCGCCGTTCGCAGGCACGCTCTGTGCCGTTTCGTGAAGCATTCGGTGGTGCGAGTGTGGGCAGCCGTCGATGCCGCAAGCCTGCGTCTTGCACAGCTCGCGGCGATGCTTGCTGTTGAGACACTTGAAACACACCCGGTTCTCCTTGGCCCATGTCCAACGGGCGCTCACTCGCATACCTTGTAATTTATTGCACGCTGGGGTTCGGTGCATGCCGCCACAGCATAGACAGGCCTCTCCGCGATCTGTTGCGTAGGACTGATATCGGCTCGGCTGTGGTCGGCGGATCGCCCCGCCGCCGGCGGGGGCTCCAGCCGCGTAATTGTTACGCGGCTCCGGTCGGCGGGGTGGGTTCTTTGGTTCTGAAAAGGTTCTTTTAGTAGGGGCACGTGCATGGGAATATTGTAGTTCTTGGTCCGACTCGTCCAGCAAAAATTCGGCCATCAACATTAGTTCATTGCTGGAGAGTCGGTTGGCCTTCGCGTACGAACACCAGCGGGATCGGAGATGTGGACTTAGCCGCTCAGTTATCTCGCGGATCAGTAGGGGGTTCGTTGCGTAACTGTTTTTATCTAAGTCCACTAATGTCGACACTATATTCACGATTTTGATGGCGAACGCGTTCAGGTCCGTCGCACTGGGCCCCACGGGTGGCAGACGTCGGAGGTCCTCGATGGCACGGTCGATAAGGAGATCCGTGCGACCGAAATTTTTGTGTAGTATGCGCATGATCATGTCCGGCCGCGTCGACGTAGCAACTAAGTGCTTTACGCATTGTTGTGCTTCGCCGCTCAGGGCTTGACGCAGCCGAGCTACGTTCTCGTAGTTAGAGAATTTGTACCTTGTAGTTGACTGCGTGTATGCGTGATAAAACGTCTGCCACTCGCCGATATCGCCGCTGAATTTGGGGAGCTCGTACACTTGCCGCGGTGGCGGCCGCATCATAGTCTCCAAACTCTCGGCCAGCCGTTCTATACCTCGGGATCTGCTGGCCGACCTGTCTCTCGGCGTAGAGTGTGCGGTTCGGTCGGCGGCTGAAGGCGACGGGGCTCCGCGACGATGTGGTGACGTCGCTCGCTCTTCAGTACGCCGGGAGTTGTCGAGCCAATTTTTAACCTTTTCGCGTCCGTCGACGACGGACCCTCCGGCTCGGGAACCCTCCTCCTCGATGCGGTTGATCGTAGCTGCCAGGCGCTTCTTGATAAGCTCTTGCTCGATCTGCAGCTCTTTTTTGCGGATCTCCGCCAACTTCTCGGCCGCCTCCAACTCGGCCTGCCTCTTACGGGCCTCGGTCGTGCTGCTGGCTCGGGAACGGACTGATGCGGGCGGCGCGGGTACGCTATCGGCGAACATGACCTCACGGTCCGCCGAGCGCCCCTGAGTGTACTCACGTTTGTTCATCGTGGATAGTAGCGCCTCTGCCCTGTCACCTGCTGACCTCATCGCCGCGGCGGCGATCGTTACGTCCACTTGCTCGTGTCGCAGTTGGGCGTCGAGCGAGCCCTGCCAGCCTGTTGTGTCCGTGGGCGACCTCGGCGGGTCGCGGAACTCGGTTCTGGTGATGTCCAGCCTCGGGTCGTAGAAATGGACGGCGCCGCTCTGCTCGGGTCTCACTGCCGGGTTCGGGTTCGGGTTCGGGTTCGTGGGTTCTGGCTGTGACGACGGTTCGGGGTTCTCGGCGGCGCTGCCGTGGCGACTCTGGTTGCGCGTGTTAACCATTGTCGCGACAGTACAGTTCGGTTCGGTTCGGATCGGGATCGGTTCGTTCGCGCACTGATTTTAAATCCGGCTCGAAGGACCAAACAATGAAAGCGACAGCCTTCATCAACGCGGTCTCCTACGATAGCTCAACGTTCTGTAAAAGTTCTGATCGGATCGGCTCAAAAATCAACGTAAACCTAGCTAAACTACGTAACCTAAATAACCTAACACGTAGCCTAACTTATACTCGAAGGACCATTGAAAACTAATTAACACGAAATACTGACGATAATTAACTGATAAAACTAACGAATTTACTGAGGACTAGATATAGGGGATCTGCCTCGCAACCTACAAATAAACTGCCTAAACTAATTATGACGACGTAACACAACTTATACTGAACTTAAGAAATAAGGTTACTGGGTAGGAAGGTAACTGGGATATACTTGGATCACGTAATAAAACTTCTTCGCTTGAGATCTGGAACTGTACTGTACTGAATTTACTAATAACACTTATAACAAAACTATAACAACGTAATTACAACTATACTGCGCGGGATCTTGAACTGTACTGTCTCTTTGGCTCGATTTCTTACGTCTAATAAGCATTTCCTATCGCTAAACTTAGTGTACTAATCAACAAGCCGTAGAATTTCACATTTTCGTCCAATAAGAACACGTATCTAGGAGAACAAAGAAACTTTAGACCGTTTTTGGCCGTTATTTGGCGAGAGCAGGATCGGAAGTCCCTTACATAAATCATTGGTTCTGATTGGTTGACCACTTTTGGCTTGTTACAATTTTCCGGCTAATTTTCACTTCGAAAATCACCTTCACACATTTCTATAAAATTCAGGCTCAATGGGATTGCAATAGGATTCTTATACATTGTAAGGTTCGTCCCTAGGTTCTAGATTATATAACTTCAAAACATATAAGTTATATAACAAATAAGTTATCACAGAATTAATATCCAACTTTGGCAAATTTCTACTAATGGATTCACAATTTTTACGACTACATTTAAAGTTTACGTTCAATTTTAATAAAAGTTACATATTTCGATAGGGTTCGGTTCAAGCTATTTTTTGACAATACTTTTATTAGGATCTATTATCATCTGATAATTGCGATATCAATTTAATCGCGTGACCAATAAAACTCGGCTCGGCGCGCAGGTAAGGGCGCCGTATATAGTCGCTAACATTTTTATGGCGGCGCCAGTCTATTGTCCGCTGCCGAGCAGATAAGCCGCTACGCGGCGCCGGCGCCATCTCATTGTGTGCAGGAATTTGTGGCCTAGGGTCTTATCTACTCGGTTAGTGGGTCAGCGCCTCAGTTGCGCAATTAGAGCAATTACAATGGGTTCGGTCAGTGTGTCAGAGCACAATGAACTGGGTTTTTACCTGCTTTTGGGTCGTTTTTATAGACCGTTTGTTTTCAAACTTAACAACAAGGTTGAGCTCGACATGCTCTGTCTATTTATAGAAAAATATCCGTTATAATGTTAATGGTTATCTTGCTAGGCGATCTCTTTTATGGATCAGATAGTACAAATTACATTCACGGATCATAACTCAATAAATTATATCTAGGATCTCTTTTTGGATCAAAACTTAATAATTGTACCTAAGATCGCTTTTTTGGATCGAAACTTATTATCTATGAGATCAATTTACAATTAAATGATTCGATACAAATCAAACTTATAGTTAGACGCGCAGCTTGTCCTCCTCGGTCATCGCGCGTCATGGGCAGCAAGGTGGCGGCGATCTTCAACATCTGTATTGAGTTGGTTTATATAAAATTAATAACTGTTTCGTGACTAAGGCCAGTTTGGGAGAGGGAGAGTTTTATGTTCTCTTTATCCCTGTTGGCTAATCGGTCGAGTGGTCGCCGTTAATGCGATGGTTGATGTACGCAACTGGGAGCTCGTGAAACCAATCTGTTTGATAACGCGGCCTTAGCTGGCGAGCCCTAGGGAGTGTTTTCGATAAGTTATTACATGTTTGAGATTAGTTGTTCGGAGTCATGATTGTGATATTATGAGAGGCTATTTGATATTTTGAATCAGCATATATTAAGTACTTATCAATATTTATATAGGTACAGGAAAGTCGTGAATTTTGGTATCAAGGAAAGCATTTAAATAATGTTTATTCATTTGTTTGTTTAACTAAAAAGAACATTTGAGCACACGGACTAGTTCGATATGCATTGACATTAACACATAGTAATTTAAGCACACCATTAAAGTAGACAAATATGTTGGTATTTTCTTCGGCATGAGAAATCCTGCATTGGAAAGATCGAACTTAGCCCTTTTATATCATGAAATTTATATATCCAAGCCTTGAAGCACAATGCTACATAGTTTATGAAATAAAAAGTATATTCTCATTACAGTACAGCGAGGTCGCGCCGGGTGCCTCTATTTGTCATCTGCGTCTAGACAACGCGCGAATCGTGACTTTCCCTCCATCTACGTCCCACGGCCATCACGACCTTTAGGGAACGATTAAAAACGCAATAGGTGATAGGTAACTACGAGTATGTAATATGCAGTAACTTGAATTTTATGTTCGATCGACGAGTTTGTTCGGTAGTAACTTTGTCGTTTTTATAAATATTACTCGCTCGAAATATATAACGGAACTATCCATGCATGTTTCGCTACGCCTATATACTTAAATGAGTTGACGAAATTCGTCTAACCGTTTAAAGTGTACATCATTAAACATTTATTACATATTTATTATCCACCAAAGAACTCACGAAAATCAAATACCCTTATAATATATAAGTAGGTGCATATTAAGTGAGTTAGGACTTAAGCAGTCGTTGCTCTTTTATATTATGATTTTTTCTTATGAGTATTTTTATAATAAACACACATCGGTTTAAATGCAACTTCTTTAAAGACTGGGTTCGTACTTACTTACTTAGTAAGTAATCATGAACAAATCTCGGTGTAAACACTCTATGTTACACCTCATAGGACTGTGCAGATCTCTACCAAATGTGTATACTGGCCCAAAAATTTAGTCCACATGCTGACATATGCGGAATGTTGTTTTTTTAATATTTCTGTTTAATGCCGGCGAGAATAGGTATTATAACATAACATTTCAGCACCGTCAATACTTTCGATGCGGAAATTGAATGGAACAGTCTGGGGAAACATTTGTAAACGTACAGTACGCGTAGTATTGTACCGCCACACGTCGGCTCTCGGCCGATTGAATGGAGTATAGATGGTGGACGGTACTATGTAAATATATTTTCTCAAACGTGCAATGAAATGTAGTCATAACGTGCGTTATAACATGCTTCGAAGTTCACGTTTCGGGCGGAACAACTCGAGGCAACTGTCAAAGGTTAACTGGAAGAGATCCCTAATAGGGATAAGTTCGCCTTTGTTATATATTTCATTTGTTATCAATGTATTTATAACCAGTTGTTGTGTACAATAAAGTGTTTACATACATACATACATACAACTGTAAAGGAATTTCATACAAAATTGAAGGCCTAGGCCGGGAAGTATTTTTTTTAAACATGGCGTATGTATTCATGTACACGCTTAACAGCTGATTTTTTGGGTTGTATATGTTTTTATTTTATTGCAAATGTTTGAATAAAGCACTATATATATGCCGAGCCGTGAAAAGGGCTTGCCGGATTCGTATCAGTGTGTCTATACCTTAGTCACCCGGAAAGCTCTTATTTCCCAGCGTCTGCAGTTATGTACTATTCTAGCATCTACCCGCAATGTTACACAAAAGTGGCTTTGACACTTTCGCACCTTTTCGCACATGTAAAATTATGATCTATTTTATTTAAATCAGATATATGTGAGTATAGGTACTTAACGAAATACCTTAAACACATTTTTAATCAATCAAGTTTCATGTTGAACTTACTATGGGTACGAAAAGAAAGTACTTTCAAAATCTCACTGTCAATACATGCCATCTCTCGTGTATATAACTATAACCGTTTTGTGATCTAAATATTTATCTTTTATATAAGACAAATAGCCCAATTAAACTTATTACAAAATGATCGCACCTCGCATGTCATTAACTAGGCACGTAATTAAAATTTGCTGTTACGCCGATTAAAGGAAAATCGTTTCTGTACGTAATCTACATTATATTTTTAATCTTCGTACTTGTTATGATAATAAGCGACGTGTTTATTGTAGCATTGGCTCGTCTCTAGTACTACGTTGTTAGGTAGGCTAGTGCACCCTGTACAATGCACCCCGGCCGCAGCGATACGTGACAGCCGATACGCCGCCGGAACCATAGCGGCCAGGCCCGAATTGATATTTGAAAATAGTATTCGAAATTTAGTCGAGTATCGATATAATAGGCTAACGAGTGTTAGAAAACGGTTCACGCCTTATAACTGCTAGCTATTATCGTCGGATATTTTGCTCCACAGTTTGGCGCGTATTGAACTTGATATACCTATATGTTTATGAATTTTGAACAGTATTTAATTAGAGTTATTTACAAATTACAATATCTAACTAATAGAAGAAGCGGAAGCTCTCTCTCTTTATGTCACCAGCGTACATATGTCGCAGACAGATTGATTATAATAATTATTTAACTAGGTAGTTATTCAATATGATCGCTAGCTGTTTTACAAAACAGCTCCGTAATGTAAAACAGGTGAACGAAGTTTACCTACTGTTTTTTAGGGTTCCGTACCCAAAGGGTAAAAACGGGACCCTATTACTGAGACTTCGCTGTCCGTCCGTCCGTCCGTCCGTCCGTCTGTCACCAGGCTGTATCTCAAGAACGGTGATAGACAGTTGAAAATTTCACAGATGGGCGAATATACAAAACTTGGGTAACTTTTCGGGATATTTTGAATATGATAGTTTTTAAATCAAAATGCTACAATTTCGGGTATATAAGGTAGGTAATGTAAAGAATATACTGCTCGTGATTGGGCCAGTCACTTTTTTAAGTAGAAGCTGAGAAATTTCGGTTTTTCTGAATTTGACTGCCAGGGGACTGACGAGGGTGACAAAGTACTGACAAAATACACACATTCATAAGATATGTCTGATATTTCTTAAAATTTAGAAACATATCTCTTAGAAACTAATAATAGCAGATATTTTCTGTCGTACTCTTAGTCTTTATTCACTTAAATAAAAACCGGCCAAGTGCGAGTCGGACTCGCGCACCGAGGGTTCCGTACAAACACTTTCCATCCCTAAGTGGTTAAGTTAAGTTTGCACCTGGTATGTATAGCGCCCCATATAAATTAGGTGCAAAGTTAGGTATTAAAATATTAAAAAAAAACTACTTACTAGATCTCGTTCAAAACAATTTTCGTTGGTAGTTTTTATAGTAATGTACATCATATGTTTTTTTTAGATTTTTCATTTTCTTATTTTAGAAGTTAGAGGGGGGGGGGACCAACTTTTTTCCACTTTGGAAGCGTCTGTCACGCAAACTATTCGGTTTAGAAAAAAAATATTTTAGAAATCTCGATATCATTTTTGAATACCTATCCATAATAGATACACCACACGTATGTGTTTGATGAAAAAAAAATTTTTGAGTTTCAGTTCTAAGTATGGGGAGCCCCCAATATTTATTATTATTTTTTTATTTTTGCATCAAAATCTTAATGCGGTTCACAGAATACATCTACTTACCAAGTTTCAACAGTATATCTCTTATAGTTTCGGAAAAAAATGGCTGTGACATACGGACGGACAGACGGACAGACAGACAGACAGACAGACATGACGAATCTATAAGGGTTCCGTTTTTGCCATTTGGCTACGGAACCCTAACAATCGAAAAAGCTGTTTGATGTAATACTGTGAGAAGAAACTATCTCCACCTTTCAAACAGCTATTTTACTGGCTTTACTAATTTGAAGTAGTTTAACAGTATGCGTTTTCTAAGTAATCGTCCTTTTTTTAATAAGTCACTGTTATTTTTGGTACTCTCCATAATTTGTATTTGTTGTAGATTGAACATTTTTTATCTCTTCATGTAGTTTTCTTCTTAAAAAGGCCGTCTTCACTGATTCCTTCGTTTCCTTTTAGTCATATCTTTAATCATTTCTCCAATTCTGGTTTATGGAGTTTCTTCCATAAATTTTACCACTTACTTTGACTTATTTTGGATATTTCTATATTTTGGACGATGATTATTTAGTTTAGTTCACAGTTTTGAACCCATTATTTGGTCTAATCTTTTTTATGTGCCTATTTCTGGACTTTTTGTCTTTCATTTCATTTACTCTTTGGTCATCGTTCATAATAGGTCTCAATTGTTTAACATCTATTGATTATGCTTCGTCGTCAGTAGTCGAAGGAGCATTCTTATGAACAAAGATATAAGTAGTATGATTCAAAAGTTTTTTTTTACGTGTACTCAGATGTCTTTCTTTTTCTAGCTAATCGTTGCTCCCAAGTTTTAATTTTATTAAAAAATGTCTGCCCCTTTTCATTCTATTTTTTAATATTGCGACCTTTGTTTCTCTTTGTATTCTGAAAATTGCATTGGGTCACTTATGGCTTTTCTTTCCTATTTTAATATACTTTCTGTATCCTTAGACTTATTTAGTTTATTTAGGAGGCGGCACAATGCTTTAAGCTAAAAAGTAAAAAAAAACAGCTGAAACACGCGACAAATGTCAGTACCCTGGAAACCCGTCAGTCCTTTGGCGCAATATCACACAAAGGACTGACGCCAACGGACTGATGAAAAAGACATGAATTTGAGGTTTTCTTTTGAATCAACATTTATTTTGATATTTTCGAATATCAACTAGCCACATTTTAACAAAACAAAGTTGACTATGTATAAATTCAAGTATAACACAGATTTACAAGAAAATACCGACTTACCATAGGACTGACTTTTTGACTGGATCGGCACGTGTTCACATGACAACCACGACTCTGGTACTAGCTCAGTAATGACTACCGTAAAATGGCGTGACCTGCAGCTAACTTTACTATCAACCTTGAAATTTAACGCAGATTTGAATTTGAGTCGTCGATATTTATCTCAAAATTCCAATCCGAACAACAGACAGCGGACTGACGAGAAAAACGGAACACAAAGTTTCTTATATTTTTTACAACAACAGTGAGAATATTATATTATGAAAGCTGTGATACATATTACTAAATACATCACAGATTATAGTGAAACAGTAAGTTTTCTTATATTAGAGGTAATATTTAATACACAACCATTTGATTGCCCACTTTTGAGGTTGTGACATGCCAAAGTACTGACGTTTTAAGGATAAGTTGTAGAGTTTCACAAATTGGTATTTAAAATTAATAGCTGAAATTGGGTGACCAAATAAACGGTTTTTAATAGTATTCAAATAAAATTAAAAATATAAACAAAATGTAACAAAACATAGTTTTATTGCCCTGTAACATCAAGTTACCCATTTTTTGTAGAATCACCCAGATATTAGTTATCTATTACCGCTATAACAACAAATACTAAAAATAAAATAAAATAAATATTTAAGAGTTGCTCCCATACAACAAACGGGTTGGTTGCGTTAACTTTGCACCTCATCTGTATGGGGCGCTATACATACCAGGTGCAAACTTAACTTAACCACTTAAGGATGAAAAGTGTTTGTACGGAACCCTCGGTGCGCGAGTCCGACTCGCACTTGACCGGTTTTTTTTTAATACTGTATTATTAAACACATACCTATAATTTTACGTTGTTAGGTAGTGCAGTGCACATGCATCCTACTCGCATCGATATGTGACAGCCGTGAGCCGATACGCCGGCGGAACCAGCGGCTCGGTCCGAATTGATATTTGATGAAAATGATACTCGAAATTACGTGCGAATTTGGTCGAGTATCGATATAATAGGTTAACAAGCGTTTGAAAACGATTCACACCCAATAACTGCTAGTTAGGTATCGTCGGATATTATATTTGCGTTCACAGTTTGTTGAGTAGGTAGAAACGGAGACATAACCGTTTTTATAAGTGTTAAAAACAATTCTGCTAACCCACCGCTAAACAGCAATGTTCGCATTGTTGTGTTCCGGTGTGGGGGTAAGATAGCCGGTGAAATTACTAGCATAGAGGCATTCTATCTTCGTCCTCCGGGTAGGCAAGCACTTGTGACTCCTCTGGTGTTGCAGGTGTTTATGGGCGACGGTAATCGCTTTCCATTGCCCCCTACGACATAAAAAAAAAAAAAAAAAAAACAAATATCTAATTAACTAGTGGATCGACTGTAACTTACATTCAAGAATGTAACTTTTTAGTGTGTTATTTCTCGTAATATGTCGTATATTGTGTCGCCGCCGTGGGTGTGAAAGCTTACTTATTAAGTTATTACAACGGCGAAGCTGCATTGCAGGCAAACTAACTTTGTTGAAGAATGTAACCAACATTCAAGAATGTAACTTGTTAGTGTGTCATCTCTCGTCATATGTCGGATATTGTGTCGCTGCAGGCGCGAACGCTTATATCCCGCAAGGGCGAAGCTGCATTGCGGGCGGCGGTGTTCATTCCAATACATTGTAACTTACATTCAAGCATATGTATCTTGATACTGTGTGACTCCTAACGCGGACGCTTACTAAGGCCGGGCACTCACGCGCGTAAATCTCTCATCCTGCGTCGGATATTGCGTCGCCCCGGGCGCGGAGGCTATTGTGCGCGCGAGCGCTAATATCCCGTAGGGATCACATCACAGTTAGAATCAGAGTTCCTAAGGCCATACACTCATACGGGCGTCATCTCTCGTCATGCGTCAGATATTGCGTGGCCGCTACGGCAGGCGGGGCGCGGACGCTATTGCGCGCGCAAGCGCTAGTAAGCTGTAAGGACATAGCTGAATTGCAGACTACTAAATACTACATTACGGGAATAGGTACTTACTTTCATGGCGTTTTGTAAAGTATGTATTTTATTTTTTAGTATTTTAACCTATGCGTTTATAAATTTTGTTTGTCTTGCTGGAAATTTTCACATAAGTACCTACCTATAATTTGGAGTAAACACGGTTGTATTAATATATTTAAAACTATTCTTACAAATTTTTATTTGCCTACAACTACCGTACAACCGAGTGAATGAACAAGTTAGTAGAAATCACAATCTTTGTTTACGACGACATCAATGAAGAGATTTTTTAATACTTGCAAACAATTGCATATTATTTATCAGATTTAATGCTCATGCCCACGTACCGGTAACACACTGTATAACAAAATGCAAATAACATCCTGTTATCTGAGCATTTTTACATACGAATAAAAAATAACGCTTACACTATCTCTAGGAAAATAAACATCGTTAGTAATAGGTAATTTAGGAAAAAAAGTCATATCACGACGGGAGCGAAGTGCTCCGAAAGTGTATAAATAATTTTTATCGGAGACTGCGCCCGCCGTCCCCTGCCTCCCCTATATACATATTGTTTTACTACAATTGTAAATGCAGACATGTTCAAAAAGTTTCTCTGTGATATTTTCTGGTTTTAGCGGGAAATGTTCTGGTAGTACGATTAATAGAGATGTTTAGTAAAGAAAATTATAGAAAAAAACGTTTAAACGTGTTTATTGAACTCAATCGTATTCAGATTTCAGACTATAGACAATAGAAACCCTGTTCAAACAAATTCGTATAAAAGTCTAATTTAAATACTAAAAACAGATAGCTATAAGTTATGGCTGCAGTTATTATCCATTGTAGTCCATTATATAGCCCATTGTAAACTCTATCTAAGTCCGAAACAAATGATCAAAGCTGCTTTTAATAACGTAACTCTCATTTGCTTTCTTTATTAAAATTTGCTAATAAAAAGTTGCAGACGCGAAATTTAAAAACGCTTGGAAATCGTCTTTATCGGTCCGTATTTAGGAGCTGTGGGTTATAGAAAGGGTTAGAGTGTGGATGTTAAAAAAATAATTAGTGAAGGCGGATGGCGACGAGACAGCTGACAGGCCCACCTGCGGCCGCCGGTGCGAGGGCGCAGTGAAAAATGTTTCCGAAAAGGAAGGAATTGATTTTTTTGTATATACATACATACATAGACACAAATAGGCGAGTACCATGTATAAAATCTGCAGTAACCGTAGATTTATAGCCTAAAATATTACGTTTTAAAATATATTTACGTATTAAAAAATTAAGCAAAGTAATGGACCTAAATACGTAAATGCGTAATAATTACTAATTAATACGCATTTACGTATGTAGGTCCATGGAATAATTTTATTGGACCTAAATACGTAAATGCGTAATAATTACTAATTATTACGCATTTACGTATTTAGGTCCATGGAATAATTTTATAGCTGCCGGCTTTTTAATCATTTTAGATATACCTTACATGGATATTTTATGGATCCAAACATTCTTAAAACTTTTCTTACAGTCAGACTATTACTAAGACGGATTTAGTATGTAAATTGTACTTTTATGTACGTTGTAACCGTCAATTTTTAGGGTTCCGTACCCAAAGGGTAAAAACGGGACCCTATACGGGACCCTGTACGGAACCCTCGGTGCGCGAGTCCGACTCGCACTTGCCCAATTTTTTCACAAGATGACATCACTTGAGTGCTGAACCGTGCCAACCACCTTTTTAGGGTTCCGTACCAAGGGTAAAAACGGGACCCTATTACTGAGACTTCGCCGTCCGTCTGTCACCAGGCTGTATCTCAACAACGGTGATAGCTAGACAGTTGAAATTTTCACAGATGATGTATTTCTATTGCCGCTATAACAACAAATACTAAAAATAAAATAAAATAAATATTTTAGGGGGGCTCCCATACAACAAACTTGTTATAGATTATATATATGTATAGGTACGGAACCCTTCATGCGCGAGTCGGGCTCGCACTTGCCCAATTTTTACTTTTATTTTTTAATATTTTCAAAACTAGTCGGTGTAATAAATTAAAAATATTAGTTTAGGATTCTGTGACAATAAATGAATGAGAATAGTTTTAACTTGACACTATTTCATGAAATATTCTCAAATATGTTATTCATTTCCGATGTTTATTTGTTGCATATATATCGCCTGGTGACAACCAAAACTCACTAAAATTTTTGTTTTGTCTTAAGTAGGCATTTGTTACTTAGTTAGTTTTGGTTGTCCACAGATTAATTATATGTGTTTCTATATCATCAATATTAAAACAAGGTTTGCTCGGCTATTTGCATATTTTTACAATTATAGGGTAAGTAAATCTTACAATTTACTCGTTTGTTACAACCACCAAGCCTCTACTCAACTTTGAGATATTCAGCTTTAAGCAATTTAAGCAACGGGGGCAATTCCACCAACTAAGGAGATATAATGGAGATCTCTCCGTGAGAACGCCATCCGTCACTTTTGACGTCTCCCAACTTGACAAGTGGCGATATCTCCAGAACATCGCGACTTCGCCAATCCGGTCGAATTAAATTTGGGTCTCCTTTGTATGTGACGGCGTAGATAACAGGCGCATACTTAACTTGTCCGGGTAGTACGTGAAATTAGACAGTTACGTTTCGTTCTAAGCAGAAATTCATATGCATATAAAGTATTTATTAAGCTAGATGCCAATTACCCCCGTGTACAATGACCCTGTTTGATCTTATGTCCCTACCTTAACTGGTAACATTATGCCGAGATATCAAACGTCATTCATATTGAATGTTTGACTAATGTCTCGTCTGATTGTTGATTATTGTCAAAATGAATAATATTATAAAATATAATGAAAAATAAGTTAAATACATGAAAATATAAGTTAATGAATTACTGCAAAATAGGTAAATAAATATTAAGAGGAAATCTTACATAAATGGACCTAGTCCAAAACTAAGCAATGCTTAGGGTACTCCTAGACGACGACATACTTACATAATATACGTATGAAAATATATAATAGGTATATAACGTCCATGACCCAGGAACAAATATTACAGTTAATCACACAAATATGTGCCCTTGCTGGGATTCGAACCCAGGACCACCGGCTCAGTATGCAACTGCACTACAAACTGAGCCAACCACATCGTCTATAAACAACAAACAAGATGTGTTTTATTTAGAAGGAATATATCAAAAAGAACGGGTAAGTTTTCGAGATTCGGACAAAATATTCTGTTTAAATTATTCTTCCTGTTTCATTTTTGCATTCTATTTTGTAACAATGACACGTTAAAGCTGACAATTATACCTAATTGCAGCATTGTATAGCCTGTAATCTTAATCTGGAGTCTTAGTATTTTAATAAATTGGTTAATTGCACTGGAAGGGTGGTAACAAACATTGTCGGTGTGTCAAAAAGCACCCCCTTTTTTTTGTCATTATCGGACTGAAAGTATCCTGTAACTATCTGAAAAAGCTCAGCCACCTGTGTAGGTACCAAAATTTATTGAAATCAGTCCCGCCGTTAAGGCGTGATAAACGCACAAACACACTGTACAGAACGGCCCGACATATGTCGAAGTTTCGAACTCATATGGAGCTTTTATTCAGGGACAGCTTGGTGGTGAGGAGAGCGGAAACCAGTGTTGTGGGCCGCGAGTCACGTAGGAGCACAAATAGCTGACCCCGATGAAGAGCTCCATATGAGTTCGAAACATGTCGGACCGTTCCTGGCAAACCGTTTTTATAATTATTAAAGATCCCTCACTATTAGTTTTAATAATATTACTCTCTACAGACATATTAAAATAGGATTGACTCAGTCAATGCGACACAGTTCTATTCTATAGTGGCCTAGGAATCAAATTGTTTGACTGTACAGACATTTTATTTTTACAATTATGTAATAGTATAGATAGATGACCAACAATTATTATTAGTCTGTTTTGTTAAATCAGAATTAATACGTATACGCAGTGAAATACAATACTTATTAAATTTTAAGTGTTTTAATCTGAGTAAAAAAACACCATAATATTAAAAAAAATACATTGTTTTCCAGGTCAGCGCAGTGCAGCATGAAAGAGACGACATAGGTATTAAACGCCCTATGTTTATAGATCCATCGTCCATAAAATCCAAGTAATTACATTATTACAGTAATAATGAGTAAGTGAAAACTGAACAACACTCTGAAGAACATGGTGTGTTTGATCCTCATACTCATAATAAAGTACTTTTCGTTCGGGTTGTGAAGTGAATCCTACTACACGATTTCATTGTTGTTAGTTTTGTTAAATTTTCTGTATCAAAAACTGTATCAACTAGCATTTATATTAATTCCTTTTAAATTTTGTTTTTATGAAATCTATATTGTGATATTTGTTTATTTCTTGGTGACATTCATTAAGATAATGTATATTTAAATAAGGCTGTATGTAATGAATTATTTTAAGTCAGCCTATTCGGGTGCTTCTCAATGCGAATGTTCGTCTGTAAACAGCTTTGAGTAATTAAAACTAAAGGACTCGCCTATCGCTGTATCGTTCCAAACAAAAAAATCTGCCAAAACTTGATGGGGACGAGATAACACACATATAAAAAAATCTGCACACAAATGTAAAACTCTCATTACTACGCACTCTAAAACACCAATAGGCTAGTTGACTCATTCCAAATTTCATTAAACTAATGTTTAATTCATATAGTATTTAGCATACATGGACGTAGGTACTTCATCTAAGTTAGCATAGGAAACATAAATATATATTTTTCAGTAGGTACATAAAAGTAGAAGGTGGCTGAAAAATAATAATTTGAATGCATGGATTTTAATCGCTCATGATGGTGACACACAGTGACGTAACCGGTCCCGTAAATAAAGCTGAAGGGCTATTACGACGACTCTGAATAGTACCGTCCCTTTCGGTCTCCCGTGAAAGTAGATTTGAGTGAGCGGGGTGGCACTATACGACGGTCTAATTTGGAACATCGGAGTATATTATACTCAGTATTCAACTCCACAGATAGCTAAAGGCAAAAATAGCCAACGGCGTTTTTGTGTGTTGATGACATTTCAATATTCAATTAATAATATTTAGCTTTCTGGGTCTCACAAAAATAGATTTTTTTTTAGCTATTTACCATTATTGACCATTTCATGGACAATGGGCAAATTGGACCAAGAACCAACAGAGATGAGAGTTAAATCATTAGATAGCTATTTGAATATACTTCATTTTTTATTATGGGCACCAAGCTGGATTCCATTGCAGAGCTGAGATATTCCAATTTGAAATAGGGACATGTGGCGGAAATTGGTACTAACTAACTCATACGGACAGTGACCAGTGTGTAGATAGTGGCGCCAGAATTATATTACAAAGCTAAATGGTCTTAAAGTAGACGCAAATCAGTTAGTTAATACATGAATATTATATTATGCCATCGAAATGAAAGTTTTAACCCCATTAAAAGCTGATTTTTGATTAGTACTTATGCCCTCTAGTATAAAATAGCAAAACTCGTTTTTGTCATTTTTCTTGACAGTCTTTTCTTGAAATGGTGAGTAGCGGAACTAATTACATGTCAATAATGCTGTGTCCATACCGTCGCTGGTACACGCTTGGAAATACCAAAAAAATGTAAATATAGGTAGTAGTGTCAAAGCAAAAGGAAAGTTGACGACAAGTGTGTACTCGTTTATTATTTTATCTCTTCCTTATATTATATGGGTAAGAGCGGAAGGTGAACCTAGTGTTAATCTACTTTTGGTGCGACGTGTATTAATTACCATTGTACCAAATATAATAAATGCATTTTTATTATTTCTCACGTGTATTTAAATCAATTGTTCAGCGAAGAAAAAGTTTGCTCCTTAAAATACAATGCTCGTATCTTCATGATAATTGTCAGGAGTTCATTTGGTGATAATTTTCATGCAAAATAAGCAAGCATTTTATCTAGAATTCACCTGATGAATAGTTACTATCAAGTCAAAGAAAGAGCATGTTTCCTAAGAATATGCATATTGTATCTCTGGAAGATCCAAGTTATGATTTTCGGGGAAGAGGTTCAGCGCAAGATGAATCCATTATTTTGGGAGAACTTAACTTACCACGCGCCTCACACGCTAAAGGCTCGTTGGACAACATGCCGTCACCGCATTTTTTTTCCTAAACTTATTTCCTACACGTACATATGTTATATACTTCGCTATTAATAGGTAAGTTTAGTATGGGTCTAAGGAACAAATACTGCTGCACATTTAGACCAAGCGGGATTTTAAACAGAATACCAGGCAGACCAGATCGCAATTTGTTTTTCGACCACTTGTTTCTACCTGCTTTTTGGACCAACTGCTTTTAAGACGAAATTATACTAACCCCTTTTAATTCATTACACCGAGTAGCTTTTGAAATTCTAAACTCAAACATATATCTGACTCTTTCGTAGAGTATAGTTAGAAATTCTCATGTTGCAGCCACTGCACCAGATGACCTACTTCTTACTGATGGAAATAAAAGGAAACGAGCTGGTTCCGAGATAATGGTATATTTACATATGCGTAAAATATAAGTAAAAAATGTATAAATAAATACACAAAAAGTATAAACTGGTACAAATACTACTTCCTAGACCGAACACTTCCAAAGACTACCACTTCCTATACTGACCTATTCCCAGGAAGCGGCTTCCCGGAGTGACTACTTCTCATATATTGACATTAAAGACAAGTTCCCGGAACGACTACTTTACCTACGAAAGAACGGATAGAAGGGGTTATAAAAAAAATTGTTTCTATGGAATATTTAAACTAGTTTATTGCTAGCTATTTGTGTCGTATACCCACTCCTATATCATCATCATAATCATCAGCCTGTTTCAGTCCACTGCTGGACATAGGCCTCTCCCATGGCACGCTACTGTGCTCGATTTTCAGCTCTCGTCCTCCAGTTACTACCCGCCGTCCTACGAATGTCGTCGCTCCACCTTGTTACAGGGCGCCCTACACTACACTTCTATATATAGATCTTATATTTTCTAATACTAAACAGATAAGTCAATATGGTGTTATCTGAATTAAAAAGTTTACATGAATGCATGTATTTATTACCAAAGTAAAAACAAAAAAAAAAGTTTCTTGTACACAAAAAATAACACGAATGCTTACTTGAAAACTTAATATGTACTTTCGTACATGTGCAATTGTGCATAACGGTGTACTGCCCCGCTCACTGTCTTGGTGCCTACTAAATTCGGCAGCACAATTTGACACGTAATTTTTAGCTGTTCTTCCGAGAAGTGGTCAGTGGGCAATGATAATGGTCGTTTTATCAAGTGGTCGTCTTGGGAATTGGTCTTCATGGGAGTGGATACTCCGTGAAATTTTTATTTCAAGTAACTTTGACTCATTTTGTTAGTAGTACAATTTTGTCTTATTCTAAGTGTTAGTTTTTACATGAAGCATGCAACAGTGATTTATATAGGGAGAGTCGAGTCTGTCCACTATCATTTTAAGGATGGTGTTGGGGCTGGCCCTCACGCGAGCCACGGCGGCAGCCGCACGCTTGCGCATGGTGGCGCGGAAACAATCTACTCGCGCCTCGGCAAACATGCCGGACGCGCTGCTATGGCGGGGCAGCCCCATCAGCACCCGGAACGCGTCGTTGTATTGCACTCTGAGAGCCCCATATACCTTCTGCGTGTACCGTTCCCACAGACTCAGGTATAAAATGTTGTGCAATATGCCCTGAAAAGCGTTATCTTAGCCTGTGGGGAGCAACGTGCGAATCGTCGTGCTATCATGTTAGCTCGGATAGATAGGGCTCTCCGTTCTCTTTCTATATCAAGGTTGTCCTTGAGATCAGACGTTATTAGATGACCTAGATATTTAAACTGATTCACCCTCACTAGTTCTTCTCCATTCAGCTTTATAGGAGGTACGTTGCCGGGATCCTTTGACCTGACCTCAAATACCATAAACTGGCTTTTCTTGGCATTGTACACCAGCCCGTGACTAGCCGCATACGCCTCACACGTACTGAGCAGTTTTCGAAGTCCACAGACCGAGGCGCTGAGCAGCACCATGTCATCTGCGTAGCTTAGATTATTTACGCACACTCCATCAACATGGCAACCAACGCGCTGACTACTCAGCGCCTCGATCAGTGCATTTATGTAAATATTGAAAAGTGTAGGAGACGTCAACCCACCCTGTCTTACTCCACATTCCAATTTATAAGGCTCCGACTGTTGTCCTGCCCACCTAACACTGTTGACCTGGCCTCCATACCAATACTTAAATATGTTTATTAAAGCTGTGGGTAATTTTAGTTTTGTAAGCTTATCCCATAGTACATCGTAGGAGACCAGGTCAAAAGCCCTAGATAAATCTAAAAAGCACACATAAATAGGTGTGTTTCGTTCTGTATAGTATCTAACAGTGTGCTTGAGACCCAGAATTGCGCTTTCAGTCGATACCCCCGATCGAAAACCAAATTGGTTATCGTGCAATTTGAGTTGACTTTTTAGCTGTGTATCAAGCACCCTGTCAAAAACTTTCGCCACAATGGTCGCTAAAGATATCGGCCGATAGTCTTCCCGTTTTATTCTTAATTATTGGGACCACTATAGTTATCATTAAATCCTTGGAGAGATAGGAATGACTAAGGCATACATTGAATAGTAAAGCTAGAACTCTCGCTATATGAGGTCCAGCATACTGAATATGTTCTATGCTTAACCCGTCATGGCCTGGTGATTTGCCCCTTGATATAGAAAGAATCGCCTTCTGAACTTCTTTGGCAGAAAAACATAAACCCACTCTGTCCCGTAATACATCCACACAAGGCATATCTCGCTGTGAAGGTCCCACCTGTGATTTTACTTAGAATAGTTCTCTAGACATATCCGCAATACATTTTGGATCATGGTGACCTTCAACATTCACCGGCAGGCCAGTTCGATCATTAAGTTTATTTGTGCTTTTCCAAAAGCCGCGGAAGTCGTTATTAGCATGTTTTGAAGCAATCAAATCCATTTTAATTTTCCATTCTTTAGGAACGGGAACTAGCCATTACGGTCATGCATAATTATCCAAGATGACTACGTCGTGAATGGTAGTGCTAGTAGGCGATGAGGAAGGTGACGCTGAGCAACTTTTACTATGGAGACAACCACGAAATCTCAAAAAAAAAGCTATCGCTTAACTTACTGAACTATCAATTAAGTATCAATTAACTCTTAAATAAGTTTATTTTTTACCGGATTTCGTGGTTGTCCCCTTAGTGCAAATTGCTCAGCGTCACCGTTCTCATCACCCCCTGGCACTACCATTTACGACTAAAGAGTCATCCTGTATAGGTAATACGTGTTGTAACTATACATCATAATGAAGAATAAGCAAAAAAAAAGATCTCTTAATTTATTTTATTGCTTTTTTAGTGATTCAAATATAATCAGAATCACTTTAAAACAAAAAAAAATGTTAACAAAAAAAGAACCGACTTCAGTAAAACTAAAAAGCCAAAAATAACCCGTTCTGGTACAGATTACATTTGACTCACCCTTTGAAGTCGATCCCAAACCACTCAGATATTATATTGTTACGAGCGTGGGGTTCGTATATGATAGAAAAGCACAAATTAATCCACAAATGAAAACACACACTTTATTACGAAAATTACGCACTTACAATTCACACGAACTGTACTTAAAATCGACTAATGAAAACACACACACTATTTCACAAATTATGCACTCACTATTCACACGAACTGTACTTAAGCGCACTAATCACTTAAGAGTCTTTCTCTCCGATTATCCTTGTACTAGCAGCACTCGATCGCAGTTAAAATGTAACTAACTCGCGCCGGCCGTCGGCGCCTTATATATCCCGCGGAACCGCTCTGGACGCATTGTCCACACATATCGCGAATATTCTAGTAAGGTCCAGCGTAAGGGCCGAGAACATTCGAGGCCATATATGTCTCTCTCTAATGGTGCACTCTCTGTCACTCCCTTCTCGAATGTTCCGAGTATAGCTATCTCTTCCTAGTAGTCCCATCCTTGTTACACACTTCTCGAATGTTCTGAGCATAGCTGTCTCTTTCTACTAGTGCTATCTCTGTCACTCCTACTGGATATTTCGCCATATAACGATTTGTGCTTCAGAGGCCCATAAGGGGTCCCGAAAACGCCTGAAAACGGGTTTTCAGGTTATGGCGTCATCTGATAGAGGGTGCCCTGAAACGGACTGAAAACATGTTTCAGGCGCCTGAAAACGACGGCAACTTGGGTGAAATTTCGATCTTTAGATATATGATAGAGCAACTTCTGAAACGGCCTGAAATGACTTTTTAGCCTGCTGAAAACGCCTCTAAAGCACTGAAATTGACGTTCAAAGTTTTTGACCTAACCTACCGGCGTAACAATATTTATATTATAGTTTACGTGAGGTTTGGCACCGACTTTAAAGGGTGAGACAAATGTAATCTGTACTAGCACGGGTTATTTTTGGCTTTTAAGTTTTACTGAAGTCGGTTCTTATTTTTTTTTTTTTATTTTATTTTTTTTTGTGATTCATATAAAATACTTATGGCGGGGTGATCAGGGAGGTCTTGAAGGCATGCATCTCCTTTGAATTATCTCCTAACTCCTAACCGTTAAGGAGTTGTACCTTCCATCATCAGCTCAGCATTGGAAGATGATGACTACCATATGCAAGTACTTAAATAGTTTAAAAAATATGAAAAATATTATGAATGCCTATAAAATTTCATCCTTCGATTCCTCATAGATTACGTCATCCGATCTTCACCAAAATTTTGTGGGACCAACCTTGAGATGTCTATTCATGAACCTAAAACGAATTTTCCAAATCGACTCATAAATGACGGAGTTCTGAGGGAACACACATAAAAAAAAACATACAACTGAACTGAGAACCCCCTCCTTTTTTTGAAGTCGGTTAATAAACCGACTTCAATGAGCGAAATGGAACCGTGAAATACGCCAACTTCGCCTCCACAGGGACTTTGGCCAAAACGGTACTTAAAAAAAGAAACGTTACTGTAGACAATTTCAAGATGATTATAGCAGTACTATTTTAAGTGGAAAATGTGGTATCACTGGGAATCACATTTGCGCGCAACTTCATTCCGTAACGTGTTGGAACTAGTCGAATAAGGTGCGTGATTTGGCGGGCCAATTCTAGGTGAAGTTCTGATGTATTTTTTACAATGGGGAAGCCTCAGGTGAATGTATCTTATTACTTGTTATAAAATAAGAACTGTAGATCATTTTTACTGTAGTTTGTACTAAAAATACTTATTAAAACCAGAGTTATGATGGTGGACATTGCCCAGCCTATTCTAACGTGGAGTAAAAAAATAACCGCCTAACTATTAGTACCCAATATTAAGCATACATTTTTCATTTTGATAATGGTCTTGGTAAAGATGGTTTACTCAACCAAAAGTGTCAACCCTGACAATTTCAAACTGCTTGATTCGGCTTGATGGAGTAAAACAAAATACCTATGTAACATTGCCCACCCATATTGTACACGTGTTTGTACAGTTAAGATCAAGATATTTACGTGGAACGCCATTCCTCCAACCTTATCTTAACGTTGTAGGAGCTATAGTTACGAAAATAATCGATTTGGGCAATGTTGGCAAAAGTTTAGATAACTTTACCCGAGGTGAAAATTGATAAAAAGACTTGGTTAAATGTAGATTTAAAAATTGTTTCTCGTAATAAACGCATGCATATGAATACGATGGATGCGTTAGATAGAATAAAGCTTTATTAAATGTAGATTTAAAAATTGTTTCTCGTAATAAACGCATGCATATGAATACGATGGATGCGTTAGATAGAAAAAAAAAGCTTTATCCCGTCATAGAAAAAAAGAGAGAAATTCGGGTTTTTACGAAAAAAGCGGGCAAAGTTGGCATGTTTCACGGAACATAAAATAAAACTTATGATGATTTTCTCATAGATGCTTTTATCAGAACTGGACTAAATGGGACTCATGGGTAGCACCGCTTTCAAATAAAAAAAGAATTATCAAAAAAAGAATTATCAAAATCGGTTTACCCCTTCGAAAGTTCTGAGGTAACAAACATAAAAAAACATAGTCGAATTTAGAACCTCCTCCTTTTTGTAGTCGGCTAAAATGTACATATACCTCAAATTATTTTAATAAATTCGTATCACAAAAAATCCGCTGTGGTCATGCTGTAAAAGTATATCTCATTTATATTTGTAGGTGTAGACAAACTCAATCTATGCTAACCTACTTTAAGCCAGCGATGACAGACTTTTTCTGGTTATTAATTTCTATCTGTCATCGATCGAGTAACAAGAAATTGTCACAATGAATTTAGCTATACGATTGCAAACCCACAATGCATGAAACAATTTTTGGTGCAGTCGTCAATGATGTTTTTTATTATGCGGCGCTGAATTAGAACTCGCAGGTTTACTTTCAGCGAGAACGTCCACAAAATCCTGACCGAGCCCGTCTAGTCCCTGCAACGTGCGACGTAGAAGCCGGCTCAGAAATTATCCCGAAACTAGCCTAGAGCCTATATTTCATGAGCTACGAGATCGGCTAGAATTTCTAGCTTAGATATTGACCTCTAGCCTCGTATCGGGCGGCATAGTCTAGCCATCCCTCTGTATCCATCTCGATAGTGGTAAAATAATAATGAATTGGTAACGTTGATATGTAAGGTGTAATTATAACTGTTTGCGTTCTACCCGCCCATCCAGTAATAAACGAGTCGTCAAGGTATACGGTTGTTTCAATTGTCATCGTTCCCGATCACCGATATAACAAACGTATTATCACCTGGTGATCTGAGGCATTCCGTACGATTTAACAACGAACGCATGCGAACGCGACTGGCAAATACAGTAAGATTTCTATCTTCACCGCTGATAAGCAGCAGCACAGGCAGGCACCGCGGCCACCTCGCGCGTCGAGACCAGATCGGGACGACCGAAACGCATCCGCCGCGCCCCCGCGGGATCCCCACGAGCTCCTACTCACCACCAGATTCCACAGCGGCGACTTCAGGGTCGATGGAGTGCATTTAAATTCTAAAGGCTTAAGACACCACATTAGCGCCGCTTCGCGTACCTAAAATAACCTTATTTTCAAGCAGGGATAGGGTAACGTTATTAATTGTGAGGTTATAGCCTTTATTTAACATTATCAATCAACGCTTGAAGATAATCAAAAAGTTGCGAAACCTTCCCTTCTTCTGTGGCCAACTGCGGGCGCGTCACCGCGTTCTTGGGGCGTTGGCCGCCGACGGCCCAAGAGACGTGCACTTCAGGGTCTGGGATTGTACTTCTGAAAGCAATCTCACAAATTAACCCTTAAATGCATGGTGTAAGATGCAGCTTACATAAACAAAAATGAATTACTGGTTGTAAACTAGAAACATTTATTTGAAATAACATAATATTTTATAATGTTGGTTTTTTAATTCATGCATTTAAGGGTTAATGTGTCAGGATTGCGGTCTGCTTCCTATTCAATCACTATGTCCTGCTTTTATCGTAATTATATTCATATTTCTAGTAGGTAATACAGTTCTGCAATGAACTTCTTCCGTCCAAATGATCTTCTTCTCATATTATTATCTTTATCTGTAGTTGGGTAGAATATGTCCATTAACCATCCGGGATTATCTACCTGTCCAACTATTTTTTTTAATTGATTCATTTTGTTAGGCGTGATTAATGGACAATGACACAAATATACAAACATTAAAAAAACCTTTTCGGATTGTTGACCTCCAAATGGCCTTACCTATAGCAATAAACTAATGCACG
This sequence comes from Apotomis capreana, assembly GCA_947623375.1. Taxonomy (NCBI): domain Eukaryota; kingdom Metazoa; phylum Arthropoda; class Insecta; order Lepidoptera; family Tortricidae; genus Apotomis; species Apotomis capreana. Next base: position 18,155,610 of record OX392499.1, on the reverse strand, counting down.
ATTCACATTGACCGGGCCGGGCCGGGTTGGCTGCCGCCGCGTCGCAACGGGTGCTCTGGCAGCCGGCAACGGCCGACCGCGTCCACGGACCATGTCGAGCGGGTTCGGCTGCCGCCACGTTCCAGCGGACGCTGGAGCGCCCGGCAGCAGCCGACTGCGTCCGTCCGAGCGATTAAATTCTAGGGCGACGGACGAGCGAACGGACCCGATGGCGCGCGGCGGTAACCGAACGGAGCCGCTTACGCGCGACGACAGCCGAGCACCTCCGTCCGCGTCTGCGCCTGATCGGCCGGCAGCGGCGCCAATAACATTCAAATATGGGATCTGACTGTTGTACAGAAGCTCTAGATTCCTTTGGCAACTATTTAGATGCGCTTGAGCGCGCGCCGACTCCGCCCGGTCAGTGGGAATCGTACATCAGATGAAAAACCGGCCAAGTGCGAGTCGGAATTGCACACCGAGGGTTCCGTGCAAACACTTCCCATCTTAACTAGCCGGGTTAAGTTAAGTTTGCATGGTATGTATGGCGCCGCATACAAGTGAGGTGTAAAGTCAACCCAACTGTTCACGTTTTTTGTATTGGAGCTCCACTTTAATATTTATTAATACTGTTTTTAGTATTTGTTGTTATAGCTTTAACACAAATACATCACCTGTGAAACAGTCTAGCTATCACGGTTCATGAGATACAGCCTGGTGACAGACCGACAAACGGACAGATAGACAGGCATACAGACAGACAGACAGACAGACAGACAGACAGACAGACAGACAGACAGACAGACAGACAGACAGACAGACAGACAGACAGACAGACAGACAGACAGACAGACAGACAGACAGACAGACAGACAGACAGACAGACAGACAGACAGACAGACAGACAGACAGACAGACAGACAGACAGACAGACAGACAGACAGACACAGACAGACAGACGGACGGACGGACGGACGGACGGACGGACGGACGGACGGACGGACGGACGGACGGACATACGGACCAGACAGACGGACAGACGGACAGACGGACATACGGACAGACGGACAGATGGACAGACGGACAGACGGACAGACGGACAGACGGACAGACGGACAGACAAACATACATAGTAAGTAATAATTCTTAGTAATAGGGTCCCGTTTTTTACCCTTTGGGTACGGGACCCTAAAATATTGAGAAGTGTGCATAAATTCGATTACTATATCAATACTGAAAATTATAGGTACCTATTATCACTAAAAAAAATTACCGGCTTAAACCAAGCCAGAGCCCAGCACAACACACCCGAAACTACTTATACAGATTACGAATTCGTTATCGTACAGTACACGTTAAATAGGTCTACACTTTTTTAAACAACTGAAGTCGGTGAAGCGGTGGCAGCTTGGCTGAGAAGGGTCCCGAAGAATTATGAAAAGTCCCTCCTGGCACCTATCATTAGATCATGAGTTAGTCATAAATAAAATAGTAACATTAGGGTTAGGGTAAGCATTTAGTCTTGAAAACGTAGTGTTAATTTTAATTTAATATTTTTATTTAGACAAGTTATATAATATGGAACTAGAACTCAAACCTGAGCTAACTGGTTTCACAGGCAAAATTTTGTCCGAGTACTACATCACCAGGAATCGAACCTGGCCTCAATATCTTCACAGAGAGAGCATTATTCGAGTATTATTGCACCAGGAATCGAACCTGGTCTCAATATCTTCACAGAGAGAGCATTGTTCGAGTATTATTTCACCAGGAATCGAACCAGGCCTCAATATCTTCACAGAGAGAGCATTATTCGAGTATTATTTCACCAGGAATCGAACATGGCCTCAATGTTCACAGACAGAGCATTATTCGAGTATTATTTCACCAGGAATCGAACATGGCCTCAATGTTCACAGCAGAGCATTATTCGAGTATTATTTCACCAGGAATCGAACCTGGCCTCAATGTCTTCACAGACAGAGCTTTATTCGAGTATTATTGCACGAGGAATCGAACCTGGCCTCAATGTCTTCACAGTCAGAGCTTTATTCGAGTATTATTCCATCAGGAATCGAACCTGAGCTCACTGGCTTCACAGCCGAAGGTTCATCCGAGTACCATATAACTAGGAACACAACACAGTTCCCAAGTAAGCTTCATTCAAGGGCAGAACTTCATCAAAATATCGTACCACAGAAATCGAATCCGAGAACAGTGTTGCTCCGTAGACTTATTTCCATGAATTTACAGTGTTTTAACGTAAAACATTGGCTCCGTCATTTAGAATAGAAGAATTCAATATTTTTTACTTTCAAGGAATTAAATGACAGTGGATTTTTCAGCGGTGTCAAAATGTCAATGACGTGTGTTTTTTAAATATATTTCACAGACTATGGTTTCCGATGTTATTTTTTTAATGCTATGACTAGACTGACGTGTAAAAACCACATTTTGAAAGAAGGTAGCGTGTTCTACTCTGCACCAGATGTCACTACTCCAGCGATTGCAGTCTCTTAAAACTATTAAATAACTGCAGAATATTCTGCGCATCATTTTATTAAGTACCTTGTATTCCTGCAAACAAGTAACTACCTAGATTTACGCCCGTATTCCATTCCTTAAGATAATGATTTTTTTATATGTATACATATTATATGTAGATATAAATATATGTTCAGTCCTTTTTGTAGGAAAACAAGTGGCTTCGCTAATGGCTCTATACCTACCCGACCAATTAGGCCTAGTAATAGCCGAAGGTAGTTCAGCTGTAGAAACTTGTATAACGTCTATCAAATATAATATTCTATCATTGTTGTTTTTTACTAAATAGGTTGTCTGGAAGAGATCACTCAGCGATAAGACGATGTCTGCCGTTTTTAATTTAAGGTTGAAGTTAATTGAAGGCAGAAAGACTGGTGTTTTTGTGTTAATCAACACTAAAATAAACACAAATGTTGAAAACGAAATGGATTAACTATGTAACAAGCGGATTACCACAGTTGAGTCATTTCTAATCACGTAAACAAAGAGTGCAAATATGAGTGACGGTGCCACTGTTTAGTGTTTATTGTGTAAACACGAGTTGTAATTCAAACATAAATATATAACGCGGCGAAGAGTTTTCTTGTAAAAGTGTTAAATCAAAGACTTTCTGGATTTGATATAAATTTATCATGTGGGTAAATTCCAGTACCAATACAACACGCATAAATACCCATCCAGCTGGTGCGAAACAGATACACGTCATGCACGGGTTGTAATAGCACTGGTACAGTGTTTTCGTCGAGTTCACCGGAGTGTTTATGGCCGAGCGGTAACGAACATCATCGACTCATTAAGAATCGCGGTTGCTCTGCGGGTTGGTTGTAAAGTATGCGAGCCACATCGTTGCATCTGCGGGGTAACAGTTGAGGAGAATGGCCACCATGGCCTCAGCTGTCAGAGATGCGCGGGGCGATTTGCAAGGCATCATGCGATCAATGATTTGGTTCGTCGGGCTTTAGTGTCTGCCAATATACCTTGTACCTTGGAGCCTCCTGGGTTGAGTCGAACTGATGGCAAGAGGCCTGATGGTCTCACGTTGGTTCCTTGGCAGAAAGGTCGGTGCCTCTTGTGGGACGCAACTTGTGTGAGTACGTTTGCTCCGTCCCACTTGACTCACACCATTAGAACTGCTGGGGCGGCCGCGGAGTGTGCGGCAAGAGTGAAGCACAATTTAAAATATTTTTAGCGTTGAATTACTACACTGTCGCTACTATCTATGTGGAACTGGTTATTATGTATGCAGTTTTTAGTTCCAATTTTTGCCACATCTTAACTACAAACACGAATATCTCAGATCTGCAATGGAATCCAGCTTGGTGTCCATAGTAAAAAATTAAGCTGATGTTAATACCTATCTAATAACCTAACTCTCATCTCTGCTGGTTCTTGGTCCAGCCTCCATACAAATTTGCCCATGGTCCTTTATTTCATATATATTTCTAAACTAGCCTATTTAAATCGTCACAATAATAACTCACGCACACTTCAAAATAACACATATGACTAATAGGTAGTCGACTTTATAAGTGTTTACATAAAATTTATTATAGGATGAAGCTTTTAGAAATGTCGAAACAACTCCTTAAGTAGGTATAATATTTAAAAAGTTATAAAAAATAAATGATTTATATGATTTATTTTGATTTTTTGAGACGATGACTATTTAAGATACTTTTGGGGCGCAACCCCGTGCATTGGAACCACTTATCCCGTTTTCAGTTTCTCTGTATGTCTGTTTGCAATCAAATCTTGCAAACTTAATTTGATTATAATTGAGTTGAAAGCTTTACCTACTTCACTTCGATTATCAATGCCATAATATGGCACCATGGAGCTGATCTGATGATAAGCCGAAAGATGGCCATAGGAATTCAGCAATAAACATACTGTCTCGGTGAGTAGTTGGCGGCCTTTTAAAACACACTTTTGGATATATGAACAATGCGCTCCTCCCTTATACCCTTCATAGTAAAATGGTTTATTCAGACGAATAATATTTGAGGTCATAAGTACATAAGTGAATTTGGCGCTTAAATGATTGAGGAATGTGTACATATGTATAAAATAATTATGTTATCGTAAATAATTATGAATAAGCTATGGAGTGTAAAAGGATGGAGTGGAATCTCTCATAGGAAAAAAAATGAAAAAGTGCCCAGCGGTAGCAGTAAATAACAGTTCCAATGCCGGCCAATAGCGCTAGAGCCAGCATGAAAATATTGTAAGTTTTAGACAGAGTGAGAGAGTCTCGAATTGATAATTTGAATATTTTAGATGACCAGAGTCATTCCTACTTAGCTTCTTTAAGTATATTATACAGAAAAAAACATAACAAAATTATATAAAAAAATTATAAACGAACGAACGTTGCTAACTAACGAAACGACTTTACGCCACAGTAACGCCACACAGTCTTTAAAAACCCTCGTTTTTGCCTCACGCCGCTTTTTGTTTTCAAAAATACGATACATATTACCATTACGAATATCAGATTAAAACTCCCACATCGATTGGTCCTGTAGTTTTATTTTTTAATTCATCTAAGTTTGCTCATATCCGGGTCATGTACATTTCATTTTATTGCTTAAGAACACAGGCGTACTTATATACATTTTGATTAAACTACGTGAACCTGCGATTGATATGAATCCCTACCGTTAGAATTTTTTTCGTACATTTACCGTGAATACTTTCGGGGATGTTATTGTTGTTAGACATTTCTGTTTTAATTTTTTAATCCATATATTTATCCCGTATTAGGCGGAGATATTTTAGTACACGATAGCTCAAATGTACCTATATCAACAGTATTAAAATCGCAGATCTTTTTGTGCGGAAGATGGAATCATAAGCAAGTTCATGTGGTTTAATCAAAATTTCTGTAAGTAGACCTTCTCTTGAGCAATAAAAAAATATAAATTACCATGACCCAGATATGAACAACTTTGATGATTTTTAGAAATAAAACTACAGGATCTATCGATGCGAGAGTTTTAGTTTGATATGCGTAATGGTAATACGTATCGTATTTTTGAAAAGAGCGTGAGTCAAAAACGGAATCTTTAAAAAACTGTGCGCTTCAATTTATCACCTTTCAGCGGGATTTTTTGGATATATGAAGATGCTGCTCCTCCCTTTTACACTCCATAGTTATTGGTGCTCTATGATAATTTAATCGTCAAACACGCGTCTAACATTATTGACATATAAATTCATATTTTATAACAAAAACGCAGTTGAAACACATTTTAATGATGTTTAATTATCATGAGTGAAATAAATCTGAAAGAGCACGATAAATCCGTCGTTCTAACGTTAAGCCCGATTCAAGGTTTGATAAGTGAGAATTGCCAAAAAACTCATTAGTATAGTATCAAGATTAAGCTTAGGCAACTATTTACAACAAATCATCGTCAATTCAAGAGGCTGGTTAAGGGGAGACCTGGTAGCACCCACAAAATGCGGTGGTGGATTGATTCACAAATGAAGTGAACGCAATGGAACATAATAAAGGAAACTTCTATTGTAAAGACGACGACACCATTTCAATCCAACACACAATTTTCATATTGATGTTGCCTTTTTAATCTGAAAAATAATAAAATAGCAGTGTGCAATATTGTATTATGTGTTTCTTAATAAAACTTGTGTCATACAAATAGCTTACTTTTACTTTTCCCTTCTCAAAAGCGCACAAGGGTGGGAGTGGGACACAGGGCGTCTTTGTTTTGGACAATGCATTAGTAACGATTTGGTTATATTTAAATTTTGGCTTTAAAGCTTAAAAGCATAATCCTATTATAATGTCCCCAGGAATAACACCTGTTTTTCCTATCATGTTCATGTGTAACCCGGAGCTCAGTGATTGATAATTTCAGCTCTTTGATAGTTATACTTTAAACTGCAAACTGTATCTAGATACCAAGTTGCAGTCCAAACAGATTATTATAATTGATATGAATTGAGAATAATACTTTGTAAGTTCCGGTTAGGTACATACATCGAATATCCTTAAAAATATGATAATATGGTGAGATGGTTTAAAATGTACAATTATGTTAAAGAGAGATATGATGAATATGTGTAACTAATACAATAAATATTAAACGGGTATTATATGACTAAATAGAACATTCAATTTGGTAGTGGGACTTGTCGCTATTAGGGTAACGCCAATTGGTTTGAAATATGAATATGTATAGGTACTGTGAATAATTTACACTTTTCAGTATAGCATTTTTCTATTGGTAGGTACTGGAAATTTACCCATTTAGCTATTTCTGATATAGATGAAATGCCTATCAACAATAGGTAGCTTCTACGGTGAGCAAGGCGCCATTTCATTTAAATACCTACCTTACTAAATGCTATCGTTTTTGGCTGAGTGCGTAAGATGTTTCGCAAAACTTTACTTATAGCCAGGCCAATGTGAACAAATAGACAAGTCGAGAATTTAGATGGTTTATTTTTCTTAATACTTTACATCGGAATACCTTGTTATGATATTTGAGCTTGGCAGCAAATTCTCCCACGTACATTTTTGGTTCAAATATTGGATTCAGCAGCAGTTATTCTTCAATTATAAATAGATTATTTCTGCTTCCAAAATCGCAAACAGTGACAACCGCTGTTCGCTGGTATATAGTACGCAATATATACTACTTCGCACCACTCACTGAAACTTTTCTTGTATTTTTTCACTACACCCCAAGCACTTTACTGACTTTTTTCCCAACAATTATAAATTAAGCAAAATATCTCAACAATTTCCATAGCAGTGACACATCAAACTGACTGTCATAACATAAAATTAAATGTCAATCACGATCAGTAGTAGGAATAGCATTTTTGACAATCATTATCGCCTTCATATTTCCAAAATTGAGATGAGATATGTCACTTGAAGCTCATCGCCTTCTCATCACATTTTAATGACAGTTCAACGGCGATATAACTGTTATCTAACGGAGATGTGACGTTTGGCGATATCTCCATCGGCATTCTCGAATTGGGCCTAATTCGAGTGTCGATCGCCAAACGTCAGATCACCGTTAGATAACAGTCATCTCTCCGTGATCTCGCCTTTGAACTGTCATTAAAACGCGATGAGCTTAAAAGTGACATATCTCATCTCAATTTTGGAAATACGAAGGCGATAATGATTGTCAAAAATGTTATTCATGTATATAAATTTCTGTTTTGAACGAAACGTAACGGACCAATTTCACGTACTATGCGGTCAATTTAAAGTATGCGCCTGTTATTTATGCCGTCACATACAAAGGAAACGAAAATTTTGCGCGTCCGAATTGACGAAGTTGCGATATCGCCACTTGTCAAGTAGGCACACGTCAAAAGTGACGGATGGCGATGAAAATGAGAGATCTCCATTATATCTCTAAAATTGGTCGAATACCCCCCCAGGACTAAATATTCCGCGTATTTCAAGTATTTTTTGCATAATAAACCGAAAACAATCCACAGTGATGAAAGTCAAGTTTTTTCAATAGGATTCAGTATCAAACGGCTTTTCGCATATAAAAAAATATTAAAATTTATTGTTTAGCAATGTAATGCATTTTTAAAACGAACAGATATACCTTAAATAGATGTGCACATAGTGGAAACCGAAAAGCAAAACGTCCAGCTGTTTATCCGGCCGTCTAGATCCGGCATAAAAATTTAAGGCCCCGGAAAAAATTTAATATACGCCTCTCTGCTGTCACCTCAGCACTTGAAGGACCTGACAACTGTGACTTCTGGGGATGCTGGAACGGCTCTTCTTAAGGAGATAACCGCCCTGGTGAACCTCATGCTGTCCGGCCGCCTCAACTCGGAGATAGTCTTCGTCCTTTATGGTGCAAATCTAGTAGCCCTCGCCAAAAAGGACGGCGGTATTCGCCCGATTGCCGTCGGGAGTACCCTCAGGCGCTTAACATCTAAGCTGTGTTGCCGAAAGTTTCACCAGAGGCTGGGTAAAATATTCAAGCCGCGACAACTGGGTGTCGGAGTAAAAGGCGGCTGCGAGGCAGCGGTACACTCTGCACGTTCCTTTTTGAGTCGTCCGGACTACGAGGTATTTTTAAAAATTGATGTAAAAAATGCATTTAATTCGGTCGATCGCGGTGCCCTCTTAGTCGAAGCCAGAAAAGAATTGCCAGAGCTTTATAAGTATCTCTGGCAATGCTATGGGGCACCCACTAAATTACTTTTTGGTGACAACACTATCCCATCAAGTGTGGGATGCCAACAGGGAGACCCGCTTGGACCTGCTTTATTTAGTTTGGCTATTCATCCGGTGATCTCAAATCTAAATTCTAAATTTAATATGTGGTACCTGGACGACGGTTCCCTAGGTGGAGACGCCACCACCGTTTTACAGGATTTACAAATAATAGTGGAAAATTTTTCTCACATTGAACTTTGCCTAAATTCAACAAAATGTGAAATTTACCTTCCTAATCATCTTTCATTGGAAAAAAGAATTGAAATTATTACAAATTTTAACGCAGTCTTACCAAACATTTCGGTCCTATCAAATTCATCCCTCACACTTTTAGGTTCTCCAATTTTTGATGAAGCAGTAAAACCCATCATAAATTGCAAACTAAACCTTTTTAATAGCACATCAGACCTTTTATTTGAAATTAACCCACACATGGCACTTTTTATTATCCGATTCTGCTTATTCACACCAAAATTCATGTATTTAATCCGCAGTTGCCCGATATGGAAATTTCCATCTATTTTATCAGCCATAGACAATTCCCTTCGGTCGACAATTTCAAAAATATTAAACGTTAATTTCGATGACAGAACCTGGACTCAAGCGGTTCTCCCAATAAGATTTGGGGGCCTGGGCGTTCGCTCGTCTACTGGAGTGGCACTTCCGGCGTTCTTGTCCTCCGCCTACAGCTCGTTGTCTCTTGTCGGTATTATTTTAGACCTTCAACAGATTTCCGACACAGAGCTAGCGAGCCTGGCGGAGGCAAGAAATGCTTGGTGTGAATCTTGTCCGGGAGCTGACATTCCATCCTCCAAATCTTGTCAGAGGGCCTGGGACGCTCCTCGTCTCAAGGCATCCCATACAGCCCTGATCGACAATAGTTCTGACGACTCAGATCGTGCCCGTATCTTGGCGGTGTCTGCGCCTGAATCAGGTCACTGGCTCCGCGCTCTGCCCTCCCACAACGTGGGAACAGTTCTTGACCCAGGCTGCCTGCGGATAGCAGTTTGCCTGAGGCTTGGGTCAAGAATATGCATCCCACACACGTGCTCCTGCGGCAAGGGCGTGGATCAGCTGGGTCGACACGGCCTCTCATGTCCCAGAAGCGCCGGTCGCCTATACCGTCACGGCGCCATAAACGACTTGGTCCGCCGTTCGCTTGCTACCGCCTCTGTACCTGCAATTGTACATAATAATTATCCTTTCTTTTATGTTTATCTGTAGTTTTTAGTATTGTAAATATTATATTGTATGTGTTTATTTTAAAATAAACTTTATACCTCTTAGCAACTATATTAATAAATTACATACCTATAATAAGTTTGACTACTCCCCTTCAAGGACTCCGAAATTTAGTATCAATTTATTACACAATTAAAGTACTATTTGCGTAATCCTGGAAGATAAACATCTTTGCACCAACCCCGTGTTTCCTTTGTTCTTGAAATTGGAAATTAAGTTTAAGCAAGAACTCCGCTTGCAAGTTTAGTCTCGAGACGGAACGACATCACCAGTGGTTCGTACGTCATCTGTACCCTTACCACCCCTTACCATGAGTTTACAGTGACTGTACTCGCTCGCAACTGCGTAAACTATTTGTATGGAGAATTGTAGTTCTACAAAGTAACCGCTGTACTATTTTCCATACAAATCGTTTACGCTGTAGCTAGCGAGTACGGCCACGTTAACTCATGGTAAGGGTAAAATATCTCGATTCATACAGGGTGTAATCGTTAAGTGTGACTAGGCGATTATTCAGTAATTACATGAGATATCACAACTGATATCGAAAGTACGTTACTATACGGTAATTACCTAATGTGTAATGTCTTATAAACTACATCAATAATATTCTTTATAAACCTAGAATTACCCCTAATATTGAAATTCACAGACACTTTGAAAATGGGTTAAGTATAGAAAAAAAAACAATAAAAGACATTGTAATTGTTATAAAATGTTTTCTTTATATTATGAAGCCCACAGTTTGTTTTTGCATGCTAGTCAATTAAAGCCTCCTAACGAACTTCATACTAAATAATATATGTAAAATTCTGAAGACTGTAATGTTTTTCTAAAAACTAAATAAGAAAAACTGTCCGTGTTACAAGTGTCACAACAGGCCTCTACCTAGGGACTCTTTCTTAATCTTTCAATGTAGATTGCGATCATAATAGAGGAATAGGAGCGAAGGCAATGGAGCAAGACTTGTCGAACAGCTCAAGTAATTGGATTAAACATTTGAACGATAACCTGGGCCCTAATTCGTTTAATTTCGATAACCCCATTTGGCAATATCAAGGCATACACCCATGCCAAAAGTATAAAACAAGCTTATAATACATTACAAAGCTTTGATTCCATAAGGAATAAATTATACAATAACAATATAAAAATTATTATAAACATTTTAAAAGTCAAAAACCCAAATCTTGTCTATGAAAATGGCGTCATGCAATTTTTTCCTGAAGTTAAGTAAGTATATTTTTTTTACAATATTCTGATGTATACAATAATGAACGTTTTAATCTTTTGGGGATGCCGAGTGGTTACATAAGTGGGTAAATAATTTATTGGAAACATTAAATAAGTATTACAGAAGCAAGGTACGAGTATATAGATTTGTCTTCTCCGAGATGCCTTAACCGGCATTGTAAAGTCAACAGTTTAAAGAAAGCTGAAATCCTCGTTTTCTTCATCCATGTTCACGAAACAAAAACCAATCCCTTGCAACATTTTCTTCTAAAAAATCCAAAAGAAATATGATAAGAGGCATCAAATTATAATTTAACAAAGCAACGTAAGGCCTTCTTTTGTGGCACATTACAATGAAAACTGTTCGGGGAGTCTAATCATTTATTAATGTCAATGGGCGATCCTGGAGCCGTGTTTTCTTCCGCAAATTGGTTATTGTTCGAATAGACTTCTTTTATTACAACATTGTTAGTAAAATGAGCAGGTAGATCTTTTTTCAATTACACCCCACTCCACGTAATAAAGGCGGAGTTTACAGGCTAATCTGAGATTTTTATGAAAGCCCTTCATTTTCAACGTCAAATTGTATTGTGCATTGGAATTCATAGAGTAATTTGTACATACAATATACATATATGAGCGCTCGAGTTGGATGAAAATGTAAATGTGTATCGCTATTAAACCTGTATAAATTGATTTGTTTTTTATACATTTGCATATATTCAGTTTGAAATCATTTAAAATAGAGACTCGAGTAGATTCCATCTATTGTTCAATTTCGGATAAAGAGGAAGTTTTTATGTTAATTTTTGCCTCCTAAAAACTAATTCGTTCTACAACCAGTACGTCTTTTATAATTGAAAAGTTTGAGCAAATGACACGCAACGCAAGCCACGCGTGATTTTTATTTGATTTGAGTGTTTAATAACGTTGTTTTTTGTGCTGCATTTAGCGATAAGAGCGCTTGTTGTTTACCTCTGCCTATTATTTTAATGTATCTTATGTTGTGTTGTCTATTCCTTGATGTTTGAGGTGTGCAATAAAGAGTACCTATTTGTATTTGTAGAGGTACATTACTACAGCAGAGGCCAGAAAATAGGAAATGCTAGTTATCCGTTGGTTTGAGGTAAGTATGCTTAACGTATTTTTAAATATGCAATTAAATAAAAATGCAAAAACCGTCATGTTGTGTCACAGATTGATATTGAAACAACAGAAGGGCGCTTTGCACGCCTGCAACTTTGTATTTTTGTTATGCACCTTTCATCTCGCCGCTGAAACTCACTGAACGTGAAACTTTGAAGCCTATTTGTAAGGAACACGCTGTCAATTTTATACTCATTGCATGTTTCAAATAGATTAAGGTTTACATTTGCCCTAATTTAGGTGCATTTTGATCGATCAGTTACTCTTACGTTAAGAAAAAAAAACGGCATCCTTAGCTAGAAACGAGATTTCAGAGCGTCCTTATATGAGGGCAATAGCGTCCTAATCCTTTAATATCTAGAAAGGTTTATTTCACAGAAACAACAAACTTAAATGCATCCGTTTCCTACCTGCATTGCTTACTGTACAATATGAAACACCGTTAAAATCTTTTCTCAGCACACGTGCGAAGACGTTCATACAAAGACATATCGTCGTCTAGACTCATGTGGAATAACCTGGCGAATTGTACACCCACTAATAAACCTTAAACGTAGCACATAAAACTAATAGCCAGCGTCACTCTGTCGTAAACCGTGTTATTAACGAAGAAGAGACGGCTCGGAGCCGTTGTCGCACGTCACACGATACGTACGATATGTTATATTATGTTTGGGCTGAGATTAGGATTGGATAATAGCAAATATATTATTATAATGATAGTTCCTTTAAAGTCATTGCCAATTTTAAAACAATTACACAAAGGTAAAAAGTTAGCCCTGAGCAGTGTCACGATCCTTTCTGTCAATGATGTACAAAAGTCCCTCCTGCAATATAGAAATGAATTAGATAAGGAATACACAAGGGTGTCAAATTGCTACATTGTTGAGATATTTATAAATTGCTAACTCGTGCCTAGCTTAAATGATTCAAACGGGTAATTTTTGTATAGATACCGGCACAACTGGTTACATGGCTCGTTAGTGCAGAAGGCAAAGTTAAGTTTGTCGAAACATGTAAAATTTTGTAAACAAATATTTTTTTATTTTGAAATACCTATATTTTTACCTAATTCATAAGTTTTATATTAACATTAACACATTACATTAACCCAACAATACATTAACCTTCGGGGCTAAAGGGTTAAAGTTATGTCGTGCATTGGAAACAGTATCTGAGTGGAGCTTTCACGAGACCACTGATGTATCGTCGGTCCTTAATGCATTACTCTAACTTTAATTTCGTACGTTTTATTTTCCACATTCGCTGTTCATGAGTTTATGAAACATTTTGTTTTATTAGCTGGGGCTATGCATTTTTACAGCTGCTTTAGAAGCAAATGGTAAACTCAAAATTTAGTAAGCTATTATCCGCAATATCGCACATATTATCCGTAATCCTTTATAATATTACATTATTTTCTTAGTCGTTCGCTACGTTGGCAATAAGGACGAGTATTAAAATTGAATAAAAGTCTATTCTATTTACTTATATCTATACTATTAAAATGAAAATTGTAGTGATAATCAGTTTCTATGAAGAGGGGATATCATTATTTTAGGGAAAATCTTAACAGCGGGATGCAGGATTTGTATGAGCGCGTGGGGCCCACCATACAGCGCCACCTGTTGGTAATAATGATTTGTTCTCCAGTAGCGTGGCATCCATAGAACCCGATTCCCACCGGCTCAATCAGTACCGGCTTGCCCGGGTATTTTGTTTCACTCCACGCCACTGTTGTGCTCTCATCACGCCGAAACAGCTTAACGAATTTTAACCAATTTTGGTACAGAGATATCTAAAGATGGTTAAAGTACAGGTACTTTTTACCCAACTACGGTAAATAAAAAAGTGTTACGCGGATGAAGTCGTGGGCACTTTCCAGTTATACTTACAGTAATATGGTTGAAAACACACAGCCCCTGGACCAGTAGGAACGAATTGGGAGACGCTTAAAACAAGTTGGTCCGACAATCGTCTGAGTATTACAGGTAAGTACACGTACAGGGAGCTGCAGAATTTATTTTCATAAACGGGCCATGCATTTGTGCAGCCCATAATATAGAAAGCTGTTGCAACCAGCAGTCGTGCAGATCCTTGGGAAAGGACTTGGTTCCGACCACCAGACGCGGCTGAAATGACAAGTCCAATCGCATACTTTAATTATAATTTGTGTCAATTATAAATTCATAAAATAATTGTAATTTTAATCCGGTTATTTATACAATTATCTATGGTACTATAACTGATTACAAACTTGAAACAATCCATAATAAAAGAGCATCGAATTTCTTAAGCACATTGTTACGCATTCAAACAGAAATTGGTACAAATAAAAGGACTAGAATTTCGAACATATTTTTAAGATAGTAAATTACAAAACGACATTGATTAGTCAAGATTATGGTTTTTACTTATCTCCTGATGTCAGAACATTTACTCAATCAATTAAATTTATGTAAAATCTAAGTTATTCATAATAACATTAAAATAATAACTTCAAAGTACCGGATGACCATGCTGTTTATTTCAATGGGATACACAGGATATTGTGCTGACAAGAGCAATCAAGATAGCTTATTTAAAAGTATGATCACCTGCGAGTATGATTATTGCACTTGATAATTATCATGATTGCTATATTACTGCCGCACAATACATCGGATACAGACACTCATTATGACAATTATCTTGCTTAGATTAATGCAAGATGGACAATTCTGTTTAACGTATGTACGTGAACAAATATATAAATATTTTTAAATTATCATTTTTTAGAAATTTGTTTATTCTTCCAAACATGTTGTTTACTAGAAAGTGCCTGCGAACTTTTCCCGTGTGGAAGAAAGAGTCATAGCCCTCTTTTTGATTCTCCGTTGTGGAATAAAACGTATCCTATAACCATCCGGGGATGCGCAGCAGTATACCAAAATTTCTCGAAATTGAACTAGCCGTGTAGGCGTGAGCGTGATCAAAAGGACAAAAATGTTATGTTAACTGCAACCATCATAGGCCTGTGGACTTCAGTAATAGAAAATTAATATATCGGGAGTGTGAATTCGTAGATAGATTATCTACCTACCAAGCAAATATACTATTTAAGCCCTGAAATTAAACCTCAGCAATAGCGAAATTAATATATGAGTTCTACGTCTTAATCCCAACTTTCAACAAATTCTTAGCTGTGCTAATATCTCGTTTATTAGTTCCACATAGCTTAAGTATAAAACTTAAACACGAATAAAACTTTTCAGATGAACAATACATGGACACTCATAGCGAACTTGTACAAAAACTTTGTCCACCCGGGTCATAAACGATCACAGTAAGTGTTAACAAGTTAGTGTCCAGACGACCATCGCTTAAATCTAGATTTTCACAATAATAACGCTATAAGCACAGAATTAAATACCACAGAAGGTTTTCATTTATCGTGATATTCTTAAAAGCCGCCTTGAGGACTTATTGACTGTTTTTTAGGGATTATGATTTTTCGAAAAATATTAACACGTCCACGGACGATTGAAAATTGCATGCTGCGGCACGGACAAAACTCTTACAAAATAACTATAAGAAACGCTTGACTTTAGACGGAGTGGCAGTAACATGAGGGTCTAATTTAGGGTTATATATATGTTTGCCAGAATTTTATTTAAAATAATTTCATGAGTCCGAATTTTTGCATGCCTTTTTTTGTCCTTTATCTATCCCCGAATTTTTACTACACATATTGATATGTGTGTTAGAAACTTTATTTTCCATATTTTTGTGTAAGTACTGTAATTTTATTAGTCAGAAAATTCAAACGCCATATCAATTACTGAAATTGGTCGCAGTTCTAACTTATAACCTAACGAAACTTAATCTTTAATGTCAAATAATTTTGATGTTAAAAAGCGAAAACATAGCACAGTACTCTAACAGCAAAATGCCCAGCTACTGTATCACGCTAGGGAGAGTTGTGCGATAAACCCTCCCATTCCGGCGATCGTTGGCAATCCTCGGTGATCCTCGGATCTCCAGATTACTTGGTAATGGTCACCTTAGCGCGAAATTAATGACGAGCTCATGACTACCCCGAGTTTTTCTCGAGTAGTTTGGCAAATTAGTTAAGCTGGCTTCGAACTTCGTACAGTTTTGAAAGGATAAAACTTTTGCAACGATCGAGGTTTATGAAAATTATGAGTGTATTTCGAATTGTGAAAGTTTTATTTTATACTTTGACTTTTATTTTATATTATGAGATTGATAAGGGGACGATACGTATGCAAAGATTTAAAACTATTGGAAACCCGTTAGTATTAAATGGAGTAAGTACCAAAGTATTATCAGGAATAAGTTAAATCAATCATGATAGATTTAATACACATATCATTAGATACACGGTCAGAAAGATTTACATTATGTTAATGATATCGTTATTGGATAAACGTCTGAACAATCGCAACCCTTCACGCTTTGACCATAGGTCGATAAGGTCCCATATACACTGAAGGTGTTAGGTAAAAACCAGGATGGGTAATTGCGAAAACTGGAAATTCTAGCTATATAAATAGTCGTAGGTAGATGTACGTAGGCAGTGTTAGGCGCTAAATCAGTACTTACTACACAAGTATGTGCGAAACATTTCAGGCTGCGGCGTCTAGGGCCGGATCGTAAAAATTATTTACTATCGCGCCGTCTGCGTCATTAGCGCGCGCCATCTGGCGACGTTTTAATGCACTTGCACTAAACGGTTGAGGATGCGCTATATCTTTATTTAAGTAAAAACTAGATTTGGATTTTAAGAGCTCTGTTCATGCTGAGTTTGCTTTTGGTTGTATTGTGCTTGTAACGCCTTTATCAGATTATTTTTTTAAAGCACAGGTACTTTATACACCCTTGTCCTTGTGTCATATATATATATATATGTGATATTAAGTATGAACATTTATTGGCTGAATATGGCTTTACTAAATGCATATTTGATATAACGCGTAGAGAAGTAGTTATCGAAAAGATAGTAGAGTCATGTTTAGATCATATTTTTGTTCGAGCACCTTCGGCCCTAATAGATTCAGCAATCATAACACATAAAGTGTCAGATCATTACTATGTTGCGGCGTCGATACAGTGGAATGACACTCCGCTGGGTGGCACGCGGCCGCCGCCGCCGCGGTCTTCGGCGCCCGCCACTCGCCGTGTGCTGGATAATCGCTTAGTCAGAGATAAACTATTGGAGACTAATTTTGATGAATTGTTAAATATCCAATGTCCTATTGAACTATACACATCTTTTAGTAATATTTTCACGAAACTTTATAACGAATGCTATACATACATAAGTAATTCCGGGAACAAGACTAGAAATAACAAAAGCTGGATAAATAACAATTTGAAAAAAATGATTTTAGAAAAGGATAGACTGTATACGATTTGGTGTAATAATCCTAAAAATATGATGAAAAGACTCGAATACACAAGATACAGAAATAAATGTAATAACGCTATCACAAAGTGTAATAATGAATACGACAGGCAATGCATTTTAGACTGTAATAAGAATATTAAAAGAATTTGGGACAAAATAAACAGTTTATTAGGGAAAAATAATCAGTCAATCGATAGTAACATTCTTAATAGTATGAGCAATCAGGGCAGTACGAAAGAAATATGTGATACGTTTGCACAGACTTTTACAAACGATATTAGGCTGATTAAACATGTATGTACGGATGAGTGGTTAGATAGGGCCACTTATGTGAGTGGGTCGGACATGAGCATGAGGTGGCAGCCAGTGGACAGCAAATTAGTTAAAAAAGTAATTATGAGCATGAACGCAAAAAAAGCGCCCGGCAGCGATCTCGTGCGCATGTCTGATCTAAAACTACTGGTTGATAAAGTAAGTCCAATCATCGCTAATTTAATTAATTTGTCAGTTAAAAATAATAAGTTCCCAAATAAATTAAAAGAAGCTATAATTCGTCCAATCCATAAAAAAGGGGATCGCAAAATGTTTTCAAACTATAGGCCTATAGCAATTTTGTCAAGTGTAGAAAAAATAATGGAAAAATGCATTGTAAATCAAATAGGTAATTACCTTCAAAGCAACTCTATACTTAATAAGTGTCAACACGGATTTCAAAAAGGCAAAGGAACACATACTCTATTAGCTAAATTTACAGATGAAATAAATACGCATTTAGAAAATAAACAAATTGTTATTGTCATATTTTATGATTATAAAAAAGCATTTGACACTCTTGAAACGGAAACTCTCTTAAATGGAATGGACGAATGTGGCATAAGGCAGCCTCTGAACGGCTGGTTCCGTGACTACCTGATGTCACGAACTTATCGTGTAAAGGTAGGCGAGGTGCTCAGCGATGAGGCGGCAGTCGATTGTGGGGTTCCGCAGGGGTCAGGGTGTGGTCCAGTGTGCTATCTGATGCACGTTAACAGTATAGGTCGAGTCATATGTCACAGCACACCTTACATGTTCGCTGACGACTTGTGCACTGTGAGTGCCGGGACCAACCTCGTTGAAATGACTCGCTCTATACAACTTGATATAGATGCCATTGTGCAATGGTCCCATGACAACGGTATTATGTTAAACGCGGAGAAAACCAACCTACTTGTATTACACTCGCCATATATGAAAATACCAGATATGACTTTCCACCTAGTTGCCCATTGTTATCACTGCCTGCATAGTAATCTAGTCAATTGCCAATGTAATACAATAGATAAAGTAGACTGTGTAACATATTTAGGAGTAAAAATAGATACTAGTTTTTCCTGGTCTCAACATATAGATTACATCTGTGATAAGTTAAGAGTGTTGTTAGGTAAATTTTACCATCTCAGTTATAGAGTTCCTATTGGCACATTAAAATGTTTATACTTTACGTTGGTAGATTCGGTACTAGGGTATGCTCTTGACTGTTATGGTCTCACATTTAAAACTTACTTAGATAAATTAGAATCCCTGCAATTACGATTTTTAAAATTTCTCGTCCCACAAAAGATTAAAAACAACTGTAAAAATGATTACCGAAAATTGTACAAAATTTGTAAAATACTTCCCGTCACCTTAAAGCACAAATACCTCCTGGCTACTAACAACTATGACAGTCGTGAGCATAACCTATGCAGAACTACCCACGAACATGGCACGAGGTCGGTGTCCGCGGGTAAGTTTGATGTGCCTAGAGTTAAAAACCATTACGGAGACAGGACACTAAAAAAACGCCTGCCATACATTTTTAACAGCTTACCCGAGGACATCCGTCTCGAACAAAATAAACGGATATTTAAAAGAAAATTGAAAAAGCATTTACTAGATACACTGCCGTAATCTTTAAAAAATTGATACTGATTTTTATAAATTGTACTTTTAGTTAGTTAAGTATTGAAAAGTCTTCCTGTAGACAAACTGTCATAACAGTTTCGCAGGGCTTTAGATTATATGTAATCTTTGTTGTAAAATTAATAAAGAAATAAATAATAATAAATAATAATTTTTAACCAAAAGGGTCCACTTCTTAATTTACCATAAGGACGAAATTTGTTTGCATCTCTATACCAATAACCTGTCAACGTGCCCTTCTGGTAAGCGACGAAGTGGTACCATTTCCTTGAAAACGACACATATTGTTGCAAATTTTGTTTTTTTTTTTTTATGAATTTATTTCTAGGGGGAGCCGGTAGGGGTCATGTCTTCAGAAAAATCTTAACATTATGCATGTTTTCTTTTCTTTTTATATGAACATTGATTACAATTGTCATCTTTTATCAAGTTTTCTCTTCATTAATTTTTATTTTCATCTCTTATGAAATCTGTGCCTTGTTTTAAAACTAAACGCGGTGTATTAATAGTACATTACGTAACAAGGGTGGTAAACGAGGAATTACAAACGAGTGTCTATTAGAAGCCCGAAGCCGAATGCGAGGGCTTTAATGACACGAGTTAGGAATTCCTTTACCACCAGAGTCACGTACGACGTTTTTCATCACACTTTGGAGGAAATAAAACAAAGTAGTAGTAGTCAATACCAAAATTACTTACCGCCCTAGGGCGTAATATGTATACGATTTACCGCCCGGTTTTCTAGCATGTAATCACTGAAATCGTGATAAAAATTACTTACCGCCCTAGGGCGTAAGTTACGACTTACCGCCCGCTTTTCTAGCATGTAAGCCCTTGTTTACGAGCAAAGTGTGATGAAAAATATATAATATTGTACACACACTAATAATGAATGGTCAGTTGTTTACCTACCAAATTTAATAGACGAGTGATAGGTTACATCACTTTTAAATTACATGGCAATTTTTCTATTAGAAGTATAAGTACTTGTAACTATTAGCCAGATGGCAGAAGTAGAAGTTCATCTTACATACATAGACTGAACTTTCAAGACGGCATACTTAATTACCGTCATAAAATGGGATATAAATCGGAAAACAGCTGCGGAGCAATGATGGCTCTACGTGATCCAGTTTAATGATAATTACAACTTCGGTGAAATCTACCCTCAAAATAAGGCTGTTGTAAGTTTAACGTATGTATCTGTGTGCCAGCTAGTCTATCTGAGGTATTGTAGCTCCGTAAATGACGGTCAGATTTTGTTTTTATTTTAAACTAGCTGCGCTCCGTGGTTTTTCCTGTCTTCCCATGGGAATACCAATTTTTTCGGGATAAAAGTAACCTATCCATGTGTTAATGCAGGGTGTCAGCTACCTTCATACCAAAATTTATCAAAATTGGTCCAGCTGTTTGAGCGTAAAGAATTAACAAACATATATACAAACACACACATACTCACAAACTTCGCCTTTATAACATTAGTGTGAGTGTGAGATGAAATATAACTTGAGTGACAGGACAGGGGTCAACTCAAACAGAACAAATCGGTTCAGCTGTTTGATCACCATCGGGTGCCATCGTCTTGATTATAGGTAGATACTTCTGCACTGTCGTAGGTACAAACTATTGAACACGTTCGCTGCGGCAATTAAAGTAAACTTGTTTTTAGCCATACTTGTATCGGGTCATAAAGGCCCTATTATACCGTAGTGAAGGTGTTCGAAATTGTAATGACGGACTACATTTTGTTGAAAATAATATTCCTAATTGTTGAAACTTTTAGCTAGTTGGCAGCACAAGAAGCAGGTTAGAACGAACTTCAAGACTATTAAGATGACATACTTACCGTCAAAAAATGGGATATAAACAGGGTTTAAAGTGGCAAACAGCTGCTTCGCAATGACGGTCCTACGTGATCTACTTTAACGATAATTACAACTTCGGAGAAATCTGATTGGTTTTGAACCCCCAAAAAATAAGGGTGTACCTTATAAGTTTAACTTGTTTATCTATATCCATTGTTCTAATGAGTTGAAACTTTTCATCATATGTCAGCTCTAGAGACAGCTAATACTGAACTTCGAGACGACATACTTACCGTCATAAAACAGGATATAAAGTGGCAAAAAGCTGCGGGGCAATGACGGTCTCACATGATCTACTTTAATGATAATTGCAACTTCGGTGAAATCGGATCGGTTTTCAACCCCCGCCGCAAAAGAGGGAGGCTGTTTAACGTGTGTATGTGAGTCTGCAAGTCACATCGTACCACTTCGTAGCTCCTTAGAGGACTATGTGATTTTTATTAAGGTTCCGTACTTACCTCAAAAGTAAAAACTAAACCTTTATAGTATCACTGTGGCGTCCGTCCGTCCGACTGTCTATCAAGAACCTTTGTCTCAGAAATGCGTTGTATTTGAGATGAAATTAAAACCATAACCTCAGGTCTACAGTCCAATGAAATTGTGAAAATAAAAAATATTAACGTAAAATAAAGATACCTACAGCCGTTTGTGTCGCAAAAAACGTATATTTCGACACTTTCAAGGGAATTAAAGTTTGGTATTTTCCGTTGAAAACTAGAACTATGAAAGTTGGCAAGTAATACAGTCCTACTACAAGTAAGTATAGGAAAAAATCTGAAAAGAATAAATTTGGAATTAAATCATAAAAAATATAGTCTTTATTTAAATTACGAGTACATAAAACAGATTTCCAAAGATAAAGTTAAACGTTAGTCGCTCAGTACAATTAAACTTTTCTTTAGAGTAATATGCAGTGCTTTCATAGTTCGTACGGAGCCCTGAGTGACATTGAGCGATAGCTTAGAAAGTCGTTCTAGTCGTTTGATGACAAATCAACATAATTCATTGTTCACTGTATTATCTCCACACCAATCCAACATCAACCACTAAAATTAATTTCCACCGTTGGAAGATGTATATATTCATCGCCCGAGTTCAAAAAGAAGTTAGGTTAGTTTACTTTTAATTTTGAATTTTCAAATGCTTAGCCGCCACAATGCAACAGTGCATTTCCACTGGGCGGAACGGAGAGGGTCTCCACTTTGCTTCGGTGGAGCCCACCAACAGACGCAAAGCAACATAGGACGGAGTGTAGAGGAGTGAACCCCAGGGACCTAATTCGAGAATGCCGTTTGAGAGATCGCAAAACGTCAAAACTCTATTAGATAACAGTGATATCGCCATTGAGCTGTCAATAAAATGCGATGAGCTTCAAGTGACATATCTCATCTCAATTTTGGAAATACGAAGGCGATAATGATTGTCAAAAATGCTATTCATGCATATGAATTTCTGTTTTGAACGAAACGTAACTGACTAATTTCACGCACTACACGGTCAAGTATACGCCTGTTATTTATGCCGTCACATACAAAAGAAACGCAAATTAAGCGCGACCGGATTGACGAAGTTGCGTTGTTCCAGGGATATCCCCACTTGTCAAGTAGGGAAACGTCAAAAGTGACAGATGGCAAGGAAATGGAGAGATCTCCAACATCTTTCTAAAATTGGTCAAATTACCCCCCTGGAAATTGTAAAGAGTGGGCTTTACAACAAAGCACTCCACCGAGCTTCACGACAGTGGTGATACTTACTATCCACTGTTTTTTCCACTCCGCTTCGCTCAGGACGCGTCAGGGGAAAGGCGCCCTAAGTTTCGTGGACGGGTGTCTACGTCACATCACGTGAAGCATTTCATGAGTGATCGAGCTTCATTTTTATGAGTCGTTGTAAAAGCCGAGGTGGCGTAATAAAAGCGATCATCTTGTCATTCCTGACAAATTGGACGACTGTATTGCAGGTTGCTAGTCGCTTTAATGAGAAAGTTTTCGTGACTCAGTGGTTTGGAAATGTTTACTTCAAAATAAAAATGAAGAATTTTTGTGAATTATATGCACGAAAAGTCAAGATTTGTTTTTTTTTTTTACTTCTCAAGTCGTACGTGAAAAAGACGTAGGTAGTGACGTCAATTCACTTGATCTGCCTAATTCGATTGACATTGTCATATTATAGGGATTTGTACCATATCACTGACGTACAGCCGTGGTATAGATGTAAACCCACATCACTAAAGTCGACAACTGTGTAGTAGCGATATTTCGGATTGATGTCACAAAATAAAACGATGGGAATCGGTTAATATATGGATCCTACGCCTCAACTCTTATATTACTCTTAATACTCATGATTTTGTATTTTTCTAAAAGTTTTTCAACTCAATCTTGCAAAACTCATATAAAAATAACTTTACACCAAGTAAACGTCTATTCATTCAACGTATAAGCATCGTATTGGCAAAGTTTAATGATGATATGAAACTTGGTGTATCACCACTAAAGTTCAATGAAAGCAAACTTTTATACCACAACTTTACGAGTCCACTATCGCTAGAAATTCAACTTTACTAGTTATCGTTTATGACATATTCGTTTACAAGACTGATTTGCTATAAAACGTGAATAATTAATGTGTGAGCTTGGCGCTTATATGACTTAGTTAACGATATCTTCAATCCAGCAATATCTCGGCTATATCACCGCATAGCATATGGAGTATATTCAATTATTTGTTTCAATCAGAAGGAAAATTTTATTAGCGTAAAGGTTGAACTCCGAGATTGCCCTAGTATTATTACTATGTTATACCACGTTATATACTTTTAAATGAAAGTTCTATCAAAAATAGTTTTATTTTTACAACGTTTGAAGTCAAGGTATTCAAGTCTGTCTTGTTTGAACGTTGGATAAGATATACAATAGGATCCCGAGCCCGTGGTAGTGACAAACCATCTACCACCACTGTCTATTGTCTAACCACATGTGTACTTTTCGATATGTTTATGGTAGCACGCTTGCCCCAACCCGCTCTTAATTATAACCAATTATTTAACAGTAAGTAGATACCAACGGATCTACAAAACTTCATCGCATAGTGTTAGATGTTAATCACAGCACAAACAAGGTTGCCTAATCACAGGTTATCTGCTACGCTATCATTAACAGCTGTCAGGTTCAAGGTTGGTGCTGATGATTCATGTCTTGTAACAACATACTTATATTTTTTGCTTCCAATCCGTTAAAGCCCAACGGCTTTGATAATACACAATTATGAAGAACAATATCGTGATTTTTTGCTCTTATATCATACAAAAAAAATGATTATGTAAATTGGTTTACTGAAGATCACACGCAGCGTGTTATTTCAACATACCTCGCGCTAATTTCTTCGCTATTAATATTTTTAAATAATTAATATATCACTAGACATTAAGTCTCCCAATTTTTCTACGAATACTTGCTACATGCAATTAATAATATATACATTTTTTTCTATGATTGTTTACTTTCGTTAATATATATTTGTTTACAGTTTTAGTACATTTTCACATCTATTTAATTGGGTAACCAAATGCAGAATAAATAGAGAACGGCAATCTATTTCAAATTAAATTACCAGCTATTCCCTAGACCAATGTCTTGTAAGACCATCGTTGATATTATCGCCAATTTACTATGCAAAGCTCTATACTCTAGAGGGGTGCGAGTCTGGATATGCATTTGACATCTGTGGTATTTGGATTTGCAGTAATTGCAGTTGCGGAAATGTTCTTATTGCGGCCATTATAGCGTCTTATTGTTGCTCCTGCAACGGTCGGGTAATAGCCGCTTAGACACTGCTACACGATATTATTTCGTAAATGGCGCTTTTATTAGAGGAATTAAACGGGCGATATAACTTGTTGGTTTTCTTAAATGTTAGCTGGAGAACGGATTCTGTGTGTGTATTTGTTTTATATTTCATTATCCACCCTTAATATGTTTCCAGTATTTAATAGTAGGTAGGTACCAGTTTAGTTTTAGTTAAAACAAACGATCATAATGCAAATCAACTACTACATATATCTGTATCTATTATTTATATTCGACATTCGTATATAATTATATATGGCAAGCCGCTTGTAGTTGTCCGAGTACGTTCCATAAAATATTATGAGTAGTACTCAATATATTTATCCATCGATTGCATTTATTCTATTATTTATATTCGTATATAACCAACAAACACCTCACAAACGCTGAAAATTCACCCACCTACATGCCAAATCGTTTATCATTTACCGTCCAATCCAATCGCAAACCTAACTTTCGAACAAAGAAGTTTCAATATCGAAATACTTTATATGGGGGTTTGCTAGCGTTATTATCAAGACTCACGAGTAATAATGGGCATATGTTCTTTAATATATGAGCAAAACAGTCATGGATCATTAAGCGAAGAAGAATGCCAATGTCTTCACAAAATCGCGTTTCAACGATCTTTTGTAGGTGGCGCCACCGAGGCGTTAGCGAGGTCTGTCTCATATATTTCGTGGGACACTTAGACCCTTTTTAATACACTAGCGCCACTACTACTACTATGGTAGCGCCGTCTACAACAGGAGGGCCTATGGTTGCTTTTATCACGCGATAAATAAGTGATAGAGCATCCGTCACGTTTTGACAAAATGAGAGTGTGAGTGACAGATGCTTTGTCACTTATTTATCACGTGATAAACGCAACCATCATAGGCCTCCAGTCCAGGTCAAAGGAAATCAACTTTGTAAAGGCATTGGCAGTCTGCTTCAATGATTTATTTGTCCTTGGTACACCTTTGATTTGACTAGGGCGTGGCCACATGTCCACGACACGGCGTCGTAAACGTAAAACGACACGGTGTCGCGTCGGAGCGCGACACATTATCCACCGTGCGAATATACGTCGCCGCGTCGTGAAAACACACGACACGGCGTCGTAAACGTAAAACGACACGGTGTCGCGTCGGAGCGCGACACATTATCCACCGTGCGAATATACGTTGCCGCGTCGTGAAAACACACGACAATCCCAACATCTCCAGAGGTCAAACTGGTTTCCTAAATACATTTTGCCTTTTTAAACGAGGCGATATTTTCCATAATAGTTCTTCAAAACTTGACACAGACATTCTAAAATAATCATAAAACTTGTGATCACTTATTTTTAAAGCCTCGTACTTCCTTTTGAAATGACTGCCATCATGGTTCATAATAGAAAGATATGGATTTATCCAACATTTTCGTTTCTTCTGCTTTTTCTTCATGCTTCTTCTTAAAAGCAACAAGAGCAGAATACGTGTGATAGGATCCATGTCGAATTGAAAACTGATCGCAAAATATTTTGAACATGTACGAGAAGCTGCGGCGTCGTAATCGAACGTGGCACCGCACCGTCGTGCATCTACTCAACACAGCAAAGTTAATCTGCCCGGCGGCGCGCGGCGCGACCTGCGGTGCCCGGTGCAGCATGTGTTTTCACGACGCGGCAACGTATATTCGCACGGTGGATAATGTGTCGCGCTCCGACGCGACACAGCGTCGTTTTACGTTTACGACGCCGTGTCGTGTGTTTTCACGACGCGGCAACGTATATTCGCACGGTGGATAATGTGTCGCGCTCCGACGCGACACCGTGTCGTTTTACGTTTACGACGCCGTGTCGTGGACATGTGGCCACGCCCTAACCCGTTCGAGCTGTCGTGCTAATCGTAAATTACTCGATATAATGACTACCCTGAAGCGTCTACGAAGTTTTTATCGGTTTCCATACGTGAGAATAGAACATTATGATTGGAGTTATCAAGTAACAGTTCGGTTTAATAACGACTCGGGGGACTATTAAGGAAATCACTGCGGCTAAAATGGTTCAATGACGTGTTATTAGTTAATTTTCGATAGATTTCTAATCACGCATTTTCTTTACGCACTTATCAATTTTCTAAAGTGTTACCCCGATAGCCTCGTTCGTAGTTTTTGTTTTATTTTACGTTTTAAGCTTTGTTTTTTCTACATTTCTGGTTGATTGATCTGATTCTGAAAATAACTTACTATTGTTACTTACTATATAAATATTGTTGTCAAACATATAATTTTATACTTTCACGATTTGAAAAAAAAATAAGCCACTTAACAGCATGCAAAGATTTTTATGACTATAAATAAAAATCGGGGTACAATCCTCGTTCTACGAACAATTTTGACGGCGCGAATTTTTTTGACGACATGTTTGGCTCGGTTTGTAGACACCTGCCTACTGAGTCGGCGGTCCTGGGTTCGAATCCCGGCCGGGGCAAATATTTGTGCAAAATATTTGTTCTTGGGTCATGGATGTTATCTATATATGTATTTATATATTATGTATATCGTCGTCTAGTACCCATAGTACAAGCTTTGCTTAGTTTGGGACTAGGTCGATTTGTGTAAGATTGTCCCTTAATATTTATTTTATTTAATTTACAAACAGTCAACTATTTAAACAATATCGATCTGCTTCTATTATCATTTGTCTGTCGAAGTTCGTTTCTAACAGTTAATTAAATTGTATGTTGAGGAATTTTATGTTGGGGATCAATTTACTAACCAATCATCAAACAAATTACTCTTCAGAAAGACATTTAAAAGCAATAAAGTACACAATAGAAAAAGAAGCGAGCCCATCGAGATCAGATTAACCAATAACCATCTAGAACTATTAGTTGCACATCAAACAGCGTTCGTCCGACTGCATTCAATTGGATGAAGCAGCTTGTTTGTAAAGAACTAATTCGGTCTGGACTTAGTTTATATAAGCAAGTAGTCCTCCATGTCACAGGTGCATGTTTATTGTGGAAGTAAGAACATTTTGCTTTTGCAAACATCATCGGCATGACGGTAAACACGCATATCAGTATATTTTATCCAGATCGACTAAGTTGACTGACGAGTAGGTACTTAATTTAGTTTAAAATCCAACATACTATTGTAAAATTATAGATTTCTATTAAAAAACAGTTTTTTTTTTTGTAATTAAACCTGCATCTATTATTTCCAATCCGAAATACATATTATGAAGGCTTGCTTTTTTTAGCTGTTTCGTCGAAACGTCACTTCGAACTTTTAAATCCAGTAGTATGGGGAATTCAACTCATCTCTTTAAGGTATGGCAGCATAGGCAACTATATCAAGCTTTCGGTGCCTTTTACGAGAGAGGCGTTGGGCCTCTAGGTAAATACCTAGGTAATTTTTTTGGATAATACGACCCTGAACCTAAGTTTTAAAATGTTCTACTTGTCTATTACACTGCGTCCGAGCGCCATTAGAATGATTGCCGTCACTGGGCGATGCCGGCCCGAGTTAGCAGACCTCTTAACGGATTGAATTCTGTACGACTCACCGGCAACTATGTACTTACGTAGCTCCATGTCTGAGTTTTCATTCGCTTTGAAACTTTGCGTGTGTATGAAAGACATCTTCTGCCAAAAGATTTACGTTGAAATAGATGAAATAAATTGACAGACTGCTTTCACATTGATTATACAGTTTAAAATTAGATGTGTTTATCTAGTAGAAAGAAAGATAAAATGAAACATGCAATGTCTCATTTTTATGAATGTGGGTAGGTACAAACCAGAATTTTTATATAAAACCATTGATACAAAGATCAAAGCTCAAAGAAAAATGGAAATGCGTAACCTGGTGGAAGAGACCGGGAATCGAACCCGGTACCTCTGGATTGCCGGTCTAGCCCGTTAACCTTTCCGCCACCCTAACGCCCAAGCAACCTTTCAAATTTTTCCTTATGCTTTGTATGTCGATCTTTGCATTGATTATTTGAAAGGCTTTATACCTTAGCGACATCTATGTGAATACGTTAATAACTTTGAAAAAACCTTCACGTGTAATAGTTTTTATAACAATAATAATATATGTTCAGACTGACGATGACTTTTGATACTGTTAATTTACATTAGGTACTTTTACTGCTGAATAATATGCGTTTTTGTGAATGATTTAAGATCTTAAACGCTATTTCAGACTATGTACCTATAGTGCTGGAAAATATCAGTAATTAATAATAAGTAATCTTAATAATAATATATAATTAATATATATATATATATATAATAATAAGTAATAAATCAGTAATCCACACATTTCATTTCAACTTTGATATCTTGTAGCAAATGTAGCAATGTCTAAATTTGCGAAGGGAGCCGTCGAGAACATTCGGTCCCCGAGCGCAAAAGAGGTGTTTACATGCATTTTATACCCGCGCACCCTTATCAAGTCGCTACATTTACTCGCAGGCGTCGTCAACCTTCTCTCAAAATATTTACTTCGCGGACTCTTTATATCCAACTTTAACTGCAGGTGAAAATTGAAAAAGTTTACGTTACGACCTTTTTTTAATGCCGCGAAACGAATTTGGACGTTTAATTTGCACGGCGAAAGGTCGTTTGAATAAGGCACATGCCTAAAGTGAGATGTTAAGTTGTACATAAAATATACGCATTAACCGGTATGCAGGTATCGTTCTTAGTTATGTGTAACTTAATTGTAAACACAAAATGTGCCGTTTTTAATTTTATAAACCATATTATTCGAGTTTTCTCGAAGTGACTTAAAACAAGTAGAAGTGATTAATTAGTGATAGCAAGTTTATAGCTAATTAAATTATTTCGTAGAATATTTGAATATATCTACTACGGCCTTATTATGAAATGGGATATAATATATAGGTGTGCAAATTATAATAATTCCCATTAATGGAGTCATCATCATCATGTTAGCGATCAGCCAAAGAATTCCACGGTTCGATAAAGGCATCTTCAAAGAGAAGCATCTTCTTCTCCACAGCGATCGAGCGTGCGTTGCTTTCATCCAACGGCTCTCTGTCCGGACCAGATCCTCGGTACACCTTGTTGGGAGCCCTCTTTCGGTTCGTAGTTACCACTTAAGAACCTTACCGCCCCATCTCCGCAATAAGTGAGTAGGAGAAAGAAAATCGTATTCATGAAATGCGATGCGGTATTGCTGGGCGGCCAGACTGTGTAGATTCTAGAACTTCCCGCCGTCATTTGTCTCAGGAATACAATTGTTATCATATAGAAATATCGTTAAAACGGCACTTAGGAGTCGAGTGCATGTGCCCGATTACGAGCGAGATGGCGAGAGATAATGCGCCATTACGATAGGGTGACTATATCTCTGTACCAAACGAGACTATATATTTTATGATTTTTGGTATTTCTGCTGAGTTTTATTACACTCAAACTAAACACGCATCGAATAGCTCATACGCATTTTATAAGTTCTTGCAGATACCTAATCTCGTTTGGGCCATACTTGGAAAATAAGTTAAAAACGTATTATTTTAACACAAGCAATATTAAAATTCCTGACTTACTTAAAAACATGAAATGTTGTACACGGTCCCTTTTGCAGTCTTGAAATAACCAGTTTTGGATAGAAATTTGGTGCAATATGAATAGTTGTCCTCCACGATTATTATAAAACAAACCTAGGTTTTAGATTAACCAATCTAACCTATTGGGTTCATGACGATTATGATCTAAAAAATTCGAAACAAGTACGGTTACGAAAACAAAATTTGTTTGGCGAATATTTACAACAGGTCACAGACAGGAAACAATGCTTCAAAGTTGAAAAGATGGAAATTCTAAAGCATTGTTCCAAGCATTGCGTTCCAAATTGTGCATGTTTTCAAGCAATGTCTTCGCGTATGTCTAATGTGACTGGTTATTCTACACCGGCGGTTCCCAAAGCGGAATCGCAGACGCACGGGCAGATGCGCCTCGGAAAAGTTAAATATTATGATCGCGTCCACTGAAATTTCAAAAACTAGAGCAATTATTCCCGCATTTCCTGAAGGAATATCCTCACATATATTTATTAAGTCTGTGGTTACCGTACACCGGCGATTCCCGGGGCGGAGTCGCAGACGCACGGGCAGACGCGCCTCGTAAAAGTGAAATATTATTACCGCGTCCACTGAATCCCGACAATCGGCTTTACTTCAAACCTAATGTATGGACTTTATCGGGACATGCTGCAGATATGGTAATTCGCGAATGGGTTGCAGTTTTAAATGTTGATCATAAATGCGTACTTACCTGTCTTTTTAGTTTGGGATATAATACAGGGATTTGAGATATGGGTAATCCGATTCGACGAGTCCTGGCGATATTCCAAGAGCTGCTCTGCAGAAGAATGAGCCTCAACGGAAAGAGTAAATGAAATGAAGATGAAAGTGTAGATGTAGACTGAGACTGACATATATCAACGTAAACATTAACCTACGAAATATTGGTACCGTAATCAAACGTCTAATGTTAAGGATGCATTTAGGCGGGAATATTGTGGATCAGGATACATACTCGTATATTATATCGCGAAATTTGAAATTAGAACATTATCTGTCTTCAAATGCTTTAAGCCTTATGTCTTCATATCTCAGTGATAGAATGCAAACAGTGGATGTAAATGGAACCCAGTCCAATGGAGTTATAGTTACGCTAGGAGTGCCACAGGGCTCTATTTTAGGTCCATTTCTATTTTTGGTTTATATAAATGACTTACCATCTATAGTAGATAATCTTTGTAATATAGTACTATTTGCTGACGATACATCATTAATTTTCAAGGTTCACCGGAAATCAACCGACTATGCGGAAATTAATGGCACACTAGAGAAAGTACTTAACTGGTTTACTACTAATAATCTTCTATTAAATGCCAAGAAGACTAAATGTGTTAGATTTGCTTTACCAATGTTACGGCGGTAGATTCTACTATATTACTAAATGGTGAATGTTTAGAAATAGTGAATAAGGCATTATTCTTAGGTATAACATTGGACAGTAATTTGCAATGGGGTCCACATATAGCAGTGCTTGCAGGTAAATTAAGTTCAGCGGCGTACGCCGTTAGGAAAATCAGACAATTGAGTAATGTTGATACAGCTCGCTTAGTTTATCATAGTTATTTTCATAGTGTCATGTCATATGGTATTCTGGTTTGGGGCAAAGCAGCTGACATTCAGACTATTTTTGTGCTACAAAAAAGAGCCATTCGTTCTATATATAACCTAAATTCTCGTGACTCCTTAAGAGACATTTTCAAAGATATAAACATCCCAATATATTTATGAGAATATTATGTATGTTATTAGAAACCTAGATTCATTTACAAAAAATTCCGATGTCCACAGTTTTAACACTAGAAATAAAAATAAAATTGCTATTAGAAAGTTTCGTGTTCGTAAAGTAAGTAAATCATTTTTAGGCCAATGTATTCATTTTTATAACAAGTTACCTGATCATGTTTTAAAATTAGCCTTTCCATCTCTCAAAAATTATTTAAAAAAATCTCTAATGTCAAAAGCATATTATACAGTAGAGGACTATCTGACAGACAAAAATGCATGGCCTGAACCAGAAACCGCGTAGCTGACTCCTTCTTAGATTGTACCTAACTAGTTTAAGGGACACAGTTCTAATAAGAAAGCATAATATCAAACGTACATAAATTGTGATAAACCGTCAGGCTTTCTTGTAGTTTCTATTTTATTCTTACACTTTTCCTCACTTATGTCTTAAAATACACTTTTAATATGTTTTCTTGTAGAACTACGTATAGTTAAGTTCATATCATTGTAATAGTTAAGTACTTATGCTTTCTGAAAAAATGACTGACTGTTGAGTTTCTTTCGGCGTTTCTTCTCAACAGTGGTCTCCTCTTGTGAAATGCCGGTAGACTCAGACATGTAAAAGTGCCCTTGTGGCCTACTTGCAGAATAAAGTTCATTATTTCATTATGAAATAGTGACGTAATAACTAAAGTCTATAATCTTTAAAAATTAAAAAAGTAAGGGGAGGATTGCGATATTTGGATGAATGTTTGATTTGGCGTGGAGGTCAGGATCATGCATTTTCTGAACACGGCCCGTTGAAAAGTCTCTCTTCTCTGGCTAAAATTTCGTTGCAACGACAAAAAACGGTTAAGTGAGAGTCGGACTCGCGTACCGAGGGTTCCGTACGAACTATGAAAGCACAGTATTGCTCTAACGAAAAAATAATGTGTACTGACGGAAAAACTTAACTTTACCAATGGAAAACTGTTTTATGTAACTTTAAATAAAACCTATATTTTTAATGATTTAATTACAAATTATTTGTATTCAGATTTTTCCCTATACTTGTAGTAGGTATATAAGACGGTATTACTTGCCAATATTCATAGTTCTAGGTCAATGGAAAACAAATAAGAAACCTAAATGGGAAGGCTATGAAGGACTGTAGGTACTGTACTAGATATTTTAAGTAAGTATAATAATCCTTAAAGTTGAGAGCGGTAGTACTGGGAAAATATCTAGTACAGGTAATTTCGCTTGAAATCCACGACCGCATTTTTTTATGTCTTCGCCAAGAGGACCACTTTTTGAAAGCCCCAGCACACACCCGTTTCGATGAGCGCGCGACGACGGCTTGACACACCTGTTAGAGCTGAGAGCTGTTCTGCGAAACAAGGAGCCTAACTGGGAAGGCTGGCAAGGACTGAGCTGTAAGGACGAGTAGTAGATGTTAACATAAACGTAATAGACATATTATTTTTGTATGTATTTTGCAAAATAATATGATAAGTACAAAACTATACCTAAACCGCTTTAAGGTATGATCAGCTTGGGATAGTTTTTTAACTTTGCATGAACGCCACGACCACGTCTTTTTTGAAGTCTAAAAGTTTTCGGAGTACCATCAGTCAGGCTGGCATTTGGGTGATATACCTACAGCTAAGCCCTTTATTAGACGTTAATTGTGAGTTGAATGCCAATATAGTCAGTGTAATACCTGCTTTACTGAGAGAATCTTGTGATTGCTTTATATATGCGCATAAGATTTTCTGTTTCCCATCAGACGGGAATTCTACAATAGCATTATTACTATCGACATCTTGTCGAGTAAACTGTCCTGTTGCATTAAAAAAAGAAGATAATTGCTTTCTTCCGCATCCAAGACGCCTATTGTTACGCATTTCTTTCAAGCAAATTAATTAGGAATTGCCTAACGACAAAATAAACGTAATTAAAACTTCGGGAATTAACTTTCGCCTGATTTCTTTTTTAATTTAAGCTGACTTGGCTAATTCTGCGCCACGGGGGTCGACACACCCCTCGCCCTTTGTCATAGGAAGGAAAAAGGATTTTAAAAGATTTAAGGAAGGTTAGAGGCTAAGATAGCTTTTATTGGTGTAAATATTTTATTTTTGAGGGCATTTTTAAAGGATTTTTGCGACGAAAAATTTGAAGTCGAATGGCATGAAGCTCCTACTGAAACGTCGGTACTTAATAACAATTTATTTTTCGTATCATTACTTTCTTCATTTGGAAAACTTTTCTTTTGTTACCTAATATAAGCTTTCGTCAAAATGGTATAATGAAGTGAACATCTAAGATTTTATACAATTATATAATATCTTATAATGTGTAAGTGAACATCATAAGATTTTATATAATTATATATAATCTTATAATGTTTACTCGTATGATCGTACGAACGATGAAACTATTATTATCGCATTTTTTGATGGCTCACGTTCCAGTGCCCATGATGATTATGTTTATCACGCGATAAATTTATGGCAAGCCAAAAATATAGTTGCCATGTTATAATTATGATCGTGATGAACTTAGAGATCGAAACAAAAAAAAAACAGACATAAATAAAAAGGTTAACTGATGATGCATGTTGGATCTGCAAAAAAATCACCTTTGATAAAATTAGGCTTAGATTAGCACCAAAAGTAGGTGAAAATTTTACTACTTGCTTACTTAAAGCCTGACCAGAAATATATGAGGATTGTCAAGAAGGCGCCATTTATAAGATTTATACCTATGGCAACAATTTTGCAACCAATCGCAACCGCACATTAGTTTAAATACCTGTCAGTTCCTATGGAAACCTCGTCGTAATATAATTTAATAGAATGCACTCTTTTCCTGACTGTTTTTCGTGTAGTAAACACATGTATTACACTTTATTTATAATATTACGTTCACGACTGTGAATAGTATTCGGCGTTTTCTTTGGATATTTTTAAATAATCGACTTTAAAAGAAACGTAAAACCACCACCACATCATGATATTGACATTGTTGACAAACCAGCATAAAATCAATCATTGCCAGTGTAAGAAATTAGTGCCAGTGAAATTTCCCAATATTGCGCATCGTTAGGTATACATTTATTAGGCTTTACATCCAGTTGCATGTTCCAGAAGAGATTGCTGGATGGAATTGCATGAAATTTGTAACTGAGTTGTTTAAAATACCCTAACTCAACACATAGGCCACTATAATCCTGAAAAATAAAGTATGGTTCCCGATAGTATAAGCGATTTCGTCGCGAGCGAAACCGCGGTCAAAAGCTGATATATAGGTTCCATCAAAAACAAGAAACACTATAAAAGTTTACAGGCAAAGGTCCTTCACCTGAGTCTATTTTACACTGTCCACTGACTTTACGACTCATTACTTTCGCTGACCAGGCGACGTGACGATCAAAGTTGCCGTCCGCTACAAAATACAGACGTGTCGTACATAAAAAAGTATACGACACATTTAAGGTATGGGTTCCGTGCATACGCCTGTCGGGGCGCTAATGGGGATGAATGAGGGTTCCGTGAGATATTTCTTGTACTAATAAGGCCGTCTGCGCTTCGGTTACTCGGAAGTTTTGAGATTGGGCTGTTCAGTTTACTCTTAAGACAGTTCTTAACGAGTTGAGCAAGTAATTGTGTAACGGGGCACGAATTGCCATGCACCGAGAATTGAGCTACCAATGTACAATAAGAATTAATGTTATACAAATGTTGACGTACGTACGTATGTATAAAAGTAGCACACAATTTAACCGATCACCTTTTCACCAATTCGCCATATCTTCATTTTTGCACAGTGGATCGTTAAAGAAAATCCTGGAGAAGTCGGGCCTTACGTCCTCTAAAAGAGCAACAAAGGTGCTCAAAGCTCTAAAATAGGCAAGACGGTGGGAAATCAGGTCTATGGAGGCCTCACTACTAACTTACCACACCTTTTCTACAAATGTTAAACTTTTCTGTATACTATTATAATACATATACCATTTTTTTTATCATCAACTTTTATCTTATATTCTATTACATTTTTATGGAACCTCAAAACACTACACACAAATGTATAGGAGGGTTGATCAGCAGCTTGCGTCAGGAAATTGCTAAACGATGGACCCCAATTTTATTGGTTGTTACGGCTCATAAACGCGGAGGTGTTGCGGCCGCGTGATAGCCGTTCTTGTGCGTTTTGATCACTTTACAATGTACCTACCTACTCACATCTACAAAGTATTTAGTTTGTTTCGGGACTATTATGAGAAGACATACTTAAATACCGGGATCTGACGGGACTTACAGTTGACGATTTTAATGTGATCCACTGCAATGTAAGCAGGACTCGAACCTGCGAGACTATGTTTCCGGTGTAGTGCTCTCCCAACTGTGCTATCACATCGTTACGTCAATCACACCAAATCTTTGCTACCATAATTCTACGCTACTGAAGTGCCCTCTACGTCATATGTGTTTAAAATGCTTATGCGCATTAGCTATACCTACCCTAGGATGTCCGTTTGTGGGTAGCACGATTGCAAGAACCGCGAGAGAGATGGTGTATTTCTAAACGTTTTTAATAGAATCTTAAAACACTGAAAGTTGACAAAAAATATTAAATACCTCTCTTCTTCCACTTTCAACAACCATCTTCTTGAAGAATAGTGTCATTCGTCAATCTATATATTTTTTAATCTACGTAGACCTACGTTGCCTAAACCTTCTACGTTGGTAGCGCAAACTCGTAGCGCGGCGCGTTAGCGGTTTAGTTTAACTAGGTATTAGGTACATGGATAGTTCCACTTTCTACTTGATAAGATGTACCTATACTAATGATTATTTGAGGTATTCAATTAATACGATTATTAATGGCTTATTTTTATAAACCCGATGGCAATTATTTATATGTATATAGTACTTAGAATTTATAGATTCTCCTAATGCGACTCCATTTTCTGTATAAATTGCGGTAAGTATATATTTTGTAACTTTCGTCAGAAACCCAATCAAGTCAGTAAAAGCCTCAAGGTACCACGAATGCATAAAAACGTTAGTATTACGCACACGCACCAAACGCAATAAAATGTTTTATGTACCCTGTAAGTCCAGATAAAAACACCCCATGCGATGCCCGGTGGCTAGTTTATCGCCCCTATTTTACGATTGTCAAATTTTCTATAAACTATGGCGACGCCTGTAATATTTCTAAGCCGGTTATAAAAGAGTATGTCACGTGGAAATGTCACCATAAAATAAGATGGGTGTTTGAGGTGTACCAATTTTGACGCCACGTTGAGCATGATTATTGGCAAAGGTAAGCCGTAGTAGTAAAAATATAATGTGCTTTTTATATATTTTTCTTGACTAGTTTACAACGTGTACTTTTTCTCTCTGTACACGTGAATTTTCACAGGTTTTGGTTAGGCCTAGCGATCCATTTAAGGAATTAAAAGGTATGGAAAATGTAAATTTTCTTTAATGAAATGGAACCGGATAGCCAGAAAAACGACAAAGAATTGCCATATCGAAGAACGCTATAACGCACCTAAGGAAGATTTGGAAAAATTGTGACAACGACTACAAACAAACAAATATTTATAATGTGGTCGCTCGCAGTTAATTCTTCAATAATTCACTTCATGCATGATTTAGAGACATGACACAGACAGATAAGAAAGCACACATGAGCAGTTCAGAAAAATCTGGCATCAGCACGTCGCGTGGCTCAGATTCACTGGAGTGCTTTTTGTATCAAACGAGTCTATCTTGATACAATTATGGAGCACAGAATACCTAATGACTATAGTTCTGAAGCGATACCATCACGGAGACTCTATGATAACATCCAAAAGATGATTCTCAGTACCGAAGACTAGAAGTCAACTCTACAAGGTTTTTGGGCTATGGCGCTTCAGACCGCGCGTTACCGTCCGAGAAGATTTCGGAAGTTTTCTTAAGTAGAATACACTGAATTGAATTAACATTTAAGTACTTTATGAAGGTTGCGTCGGACACCAATCGAGCACCCTTTAGTTTTTAATAGTGTCGAATCAAAGTTGATTGGGACGAATTACGTCATATAAAAGGCAATAAATTACAGAAAATTATTTAATTCTTAAATATACCTATGCCATACCTCTAGCTGCGCTCTAATAGCGGGTAAACCTAGGCAGAAATGTGTCATATTAGGAAGAAAAGCGAGTTCCCTATTTAAAATTGTGTTAATAATTTGCGTAGTCTCACTTAATACCTCTCCATCGTCACACGCGTCAACCCGCTCCGTTATCTAAATTAGCAACGGAAGGGATTAGTCACGGCATTCCGTAAGTACTCGGTGAAATTCGGGACTAATCCTCAGGAGATACGATACGTCTATTGTGCAGTCGTTACCATTTTGTAGGACGGTTCCTCACTGTTCTCTAAACGCTTATGATTTTATTTGGAATATAAATTAGCAATGGAAGAGATTAGTCACGGCATTCTGTAAGTACTCGGTGAAATTCGGGACTAATCCTCGCGAGATACAATACTAGTGTAGACGTTAACATTTTGCTGGATGGTTCCTCACTGTACCTACTCTCGTTCGTGATTTTCTTGTGGAGGTGGTTGGTATATTTCATGACGACCTCGGTACTATACGAGTATGATTTATAAAGAAATATAGCCACCTACTGTTTTCTTACATCATTAAGGAATGTATAAAAAATAAAGATCAGAAGTTGTGAAACAACATAGTCTTGCATTTCATAACATGAGGGTAATGGTTGATTGATTTAAGTGACAAGATTATTACACTTATTTTTTTAATTCATTTTGCTTTATTCATCGCTGTTCCTGTTCATCTAGGTAGATATTTATACCTACTTAGATAATGGCCAATTAAAATTAATTCGTTCAACATAAGCCTGGATTAAAAAAAAACTACCTTAGTCTATAAAATCCAGTATTAATAAGTAATTTTATACATAGATATGTGTTAAATAAAGAAAACATCTATTAACATAGTCGAGTAAAATACAAATCAAACACAGAAAAGATTTCCCGGTTCAGTGTCGAACAAACCCCAGTTATTTACCACCCAAAGGTTCAATATTTATTGACCATCAAAGCCGCTAGGCTTAGTTAATACGTATCTGCGTGCATTAAGAAGATGAACAGCATCCGATAACCCCGCCCAGTGGAGCAACTATATTGTGCTCACAGATAAACCGGGCATTATAGGTACCAGTCGTGCAAGTTAGTTGCAGTCTGCGTAATGCCAGGCAGAATTCGCTTACATAGCTTAGGAACATACCTACTATTTACCAGTTATTTAAGAAATTGATTTTGATTTTTTCTGAATATCCAAAGCTATATTACTGAAAAAAAAGTTTATTATATAGCTAATAGAAGCAGGTCCATATTGGCTCACATAAATGTTTTATTCATAATTGTCATTAGTAAATTGATTAGTGAATTATTTCGTATTCATAATTTATAGTTTTCTCTGTAACAAATAACTTTTCAGGGTTGTTATGTTATAATACAAACCTAACCTAAGGTCATGGGTTTTAACAACTCTCAAAACTCTTGTTAAGTTACCTAATAATTACAGTTATGGCTAACGATTTTACGACAAACAATACGTTATGACAATCAATAGTTATGTGAAAAAATGCGCTCCCACTAGGCGAATTTCCGCGTATAAATTGTTTCTTTTCCGTAGACGGGTTAAAAGTACATAATATCTCATTATCTTTGCATGTACCAAAATTGGTTGGTATAAGGGTGGTTCTTGAAAGGGTCAATTTACAGCGTCCAGAAGGATAAAGTACCCGCACGATTGAAATAATTGACCATAGTATTTTTTATATATATTACATTAGTACCTAATCTAACTGGAGCACGATTAATTTTTTGTTTAAGTTAAGTATAATTAACTGTAAAAATAAATTAAACACATAAAACTTTATTCCCTTGGTGCGTCCATTAGCCATTTTTTGAACAAATTACCCCAAAAAGTACATGTTGTGAATTGAAATCAAGTATAGAATTGAGTTAAATTATTAGAATATAAGTTATTTCATAGAAGAAAAAATATGGTTGTTGTGTGTATCGTAATTAAAAAAAAAACTATGTTAAAGGTTTGTCCAGAGCTAAGCTATGATTCCTCTGGTGCCTCATTCAACACGGCGCACATCCCTACTTAAACGTCATCTGACCAGTTGCAGTGGCCGGGCTTGGCAAACGTCAGTAACGCTTCCAGATATGCGAGGAATGGTCGCGACTAGTTGCTGGAATTCTTAGCTATGAAGGCTAATATATGATTCCCTTGTCTTTGGTTCACTATGATTTTGATTCCCCTGAATTTTTATATAAAATTTTATATCTGCAATAGGCACATAGTGTTTAGTAAAAAGAAAACTAAGTACATGAATGCCTGCATGTGTTGACTTAATAGTTGCTCTTATAATAATTTTAGTTTCGGCAGAATCGACAAGAAACATATTTTTTTCTTATTCCTCTGGTTCTAATTTCGAACAAGGGAATCACAGTTTCCTTGCGTTTTCATGAAAATAAAATAAACTCTTTAATTCGCGTTGCAGATGACTGAATCATTGATTAAGATTTTTATTCCATTTAGGTACATCAGGTCTCAAATAATTTTGAGCTGATTTCAAGAGAAGATGCTTATGCCCAGCAATTTTACGACGATGGTTCAATTATTAAGAAAATTGCCAATTAATGCGAATAAAACACTGTGAATTTTTGTATTCTTACACTTTGTAAAACTTTTTATTTATTTAAGAAAAACTGATATGAATATATTATTCCCCTGTACTTTTTTTATGATTCCTTTGGCGTTTTTCTTATTCCCATGTCATCTTTTCTTATTCCCCTGGTGGCGAAAACATAAAGAGGTATATCTCTGTATTAAATTGACCAAAAGTGGTGACTATTTGATAAATCTGCGTAAAATTAAATACAATTTCATATTTTCTAGCAAATAGTTAACAAATATAAAAATAAATATCGCCAAGGGAATCACATGAAGAATTCGATTCTCAAGAATGACCCATAATCCGCCCAGCCGTTTCAGGGTGATAAGCGAACAAAGTTTTTTTTATATAAACAGATAAGTGTTGTGCGGCTGGCGCGCCCATACAGACCTGCTGTTAAAAGATTTCCCTGGAATAATGACCCTTATCCATAGAAAATAGATTTTAGATAGATGATAGAATTAACATTTATTTTCAATGGTGTAAATAATTATGATGTCAGGTGTCTAAATCTACCCACGGTAAACTGAACTGGTCAAACGACCTTAAACCTAGAGTTGAAACACAATTCCACCTTACGTATAAGTGACGTGGTGACATACGACGCGCATCGTAATAATTCACGGCACGAAGTCATACGAGTGTTACGACAACGTACGTACTGCGGCTTTTTTCATCGTTATGGCATAATTTATACTCGTATAGGGTTACATATATGCACAAATATGCACTCACACAGCGTTGAAGACACACTGCGAATATAATTATGAACTCGCAGCAGCGTTCAATCAAAGCTCACGTCTATTCAGTATAGGTGTTTAAGGCACTGAATGCGTAAATTGACATGACACTCTGATTTTCAACTCAATTGGTTTGAATTA
Organism: Apotomis capreana; assembly: GCA_947623375.1. NCBI lineage: Eukaryota > Metazoa > Arthropoda > Insecta > Lepidoptera > Tortricidae > Apotomis > Apotomis capreana. The sequence continues at coordinate 18,113,225 of OX392499.1, read as the reverse complement.
AGGTTAACGGTGGTCAACAACTGGGGTCTTAATCTTAATTGGTAATTTTTTATTAATCTCTTACATTCTGACACTGACATACATAATTATGTTTTTTAAAAGAAGCAGGGGGGGTAATTCGACCAATTATTTTAGAGAGATGATGGATATCTCTCCATTTCATCGCCATCCGTCACTTTTGACGTGTCCCTACTTGACAAGTGGCGATATCCCTAGAACATCGCAACTTGGTCAATCGCGCTTAATTTGCCTTTCCTTTGTATGTGACGGCGACGGCATAAATAACAGGCGCATACTTTAACTTGACCGTGTAGTGCGTGAAATTAGTCAGTTAGGTACGTTTACGTTTCGTTCAAAACAGAAATTCATATGCATGAATACAATTTTTAGGGTTCCATACCCAAAGGATAAAAACGGGACCCTATTACTGAGACTTCGCTGTCCGTCCGTCCGTCTGTCATCAGGCTGTATCTCAAGAACGATGATAGCTAGACAGTTGAAATTTTCACAGATTATGTATTTCTATTGCCGCTATATCAACCAATACAAAAAATAAAATAAAATAAATATTTAAGGGAGGCTCCCATACAACAAACTTACAGATGATGGTACGGAACCCTTCGTGCGCGAGTCCCACTCGCACTTGGTGTATTTTTTGTCAATTATCGTCGCCTTCGTATTTCCAAAATTGGGATGAGATATGTCACTTGAAGCTTATCGCATTTTAGTGACAGTTCAAAGGCGATATCACTGTTATCTAACGTTTTGACGTTTTGCGATCTCTCGAACGGCATTCTCGAATTAGGTCTCAGGTTCTTAATTCGTCAGTATGTAATGTGGATTAGACAAGTTCCGAACAGAACAATGCTTTCATTATAATTATTATAATTAATAGCATACCGGGGTGTCACGCCTTCACAGCAGACATCTCGTTTTCATTATGACCTTGCTAGATTGCTTTTACTATGCGCGCAGGCGTTTCAACATAAGTATGTAGTCTATGCAGGTATTCTTTTGACCTTTTGTAAACGTACCTATTTCATAGAGTACTGTGTGCTTCAATATTATTTGTATAGCTACGTAATTTAGTAATGTATGAGCCTTTACCTGTAGGACAATATGAAGCAGTTTTCTAGTAGGTACCCAAAATACGGACACCCAAATTTTCCCCGATTTTTTTTGACTCGCTTTTCCTCTACTCCTTATACTTACCTTCGCCTTCAAATTCATTGACCGAACGAGCGAAGCGACCCCGTTTCAACGTGGTCATAGAAAAATAGTATTTGCGTTTTTTAGGGTTCCGTACCCAAAGGGTAAAAACGGGACCCTATTACTGAGACTTTGCTGTCCGTCCGTCCGTCTGTCACCAGGCTGTATCTCAAGAACGGTGATAGCTAGACAGTTGAAATTTTCACAGATGATGTATTTCTATTGCCGCTATAACAACAAATACTAAAAATAAAATAAAATAAATATTTCAGGGGGCTCCCATACAACAAACGGGATTGGTTGCGTTAACTTTGCACCTCATTTGTATCGAGCGCTATACACACCAGGTGCAAACTAACTTAACCACTTAGGGATGGAAAGTGTTTGTACGGAACCCTCGGTGCGCGAGTCCGACTCGCACTTGACCGGTTTTTAATACTACGACGGTGACAAACAAGCACGCGGCCCACCTGATTTTAAGCGGTTCTCGCCTACAAATCGCATTATAAACCAGTTCCCGTCAAGTCTTGTGAGCAGGTTTGATAATTATATACTACTAGCTTTTGCCCGCGACTACGTCCGCGTGGAACTTGGACGTATGGAAGCAACCTCGTACAACACGATAGATATCCACCTAATCACCTTAATTAATAAAAGGGATTATTAAAAGCGCCTAAGCAAAATGTAAGAGCAATTGTGCTTTTGGTCTAATCATTACATTTCCTACAGGGTCATCAATGTCATCATGAATTACTTAAGTACTCACTTTTCAATCTTTTTAGGGATAATTTCCAGGATGAAAACTATCCTAAGTATGTCCTTCCTCGGATTAAACTAACTCCATAGCAAATTTCATCAAAATCGATTCAGCGGTTTCAGCGTGAAGAGGTAACAGAGAGACAGACAGACACACTTTCGCATTTATAATCTTAGTATGGAAGTATGGGTGGATAGGTACCTAGGCAAGTAGATATAAAAAATCCGAAAAATGTTCGCGATGTCTACAACTTACTGAGCCACTGGTTTAATTCATTACCTACTCTAGTAAGTTTCATTAATAATCCGAAGGCTGTCTTGTGGAGCCATCTAGAGCTCTAATTCGTGACAAGTAGGTACCTAAAATTTGTTCAGCGGTGTGCAATGTCTTGTGAGCTTATCGTCATCAATGTCATCATCTGGTAGTTTCATTTGGGATAATCCGATTAAGACATTCTTGGCTAATTTTAGAGGAATTCAGTCGTATTGATTTATTCCCTAGAGCGATTAAATCAACTATGGTTTTAAGAATATCGTTCAACAATAAATTTAAAGAGTAGCAAAAAAAGTAACTTCTTGTTGTGTTAATGCTGTTGTAGCAGTGTAAGGACCTTATCACACTTGCGAGTTGCGAGTGGGTTTTTTCTATACAAATATCAGTCCCGACGAACGCGCTGCGATATCGCCTTCATACAAAATTCGCTCGCAACTCGCAAGGCCTTAGATGTAGGTAGGCCAATGGTATACGGAACGGCCAAAAGTTACCCCGACTGTATATTTGTCGTTGATTTCAAATTTTGATGACGTTTTTGATGTCATCTGTAGATGAATTTTAAATTTCTACTTTTTTCTTAATTGAATTTACATTTTGTATAGTTTAAAAGAAACTACGTCTACATAGTTTTTGCAATATTGCAATTCACTGAATGTTTATCCACTATCATTGGGTTGCTAGATTACTTCTATATAGACTTAGCTTTGATAGACTAACAAAATTATTCTAATTAGGTAACTATGTAGGTATAGGCACATAACATAACAAAGACGGGTGGAAATAAGATAATGAAACCAAGCATATTCTTTTGAATTTTTTTATTTTATTTTTTATAAATGTTTTATTGTTTATCGTAGGTAGTGTCATTTGTTTCATTAATTTTATTGCTAATAGCTTTCCAATTCGAATAATGTGTAGTAGGCGAATACGTATAGTATAACTTAAATATGGTAAGTAGGTGAAATAATACAACTGCTGAGCAGAGTGGAGTTCTGGTGTCGTCATTCACTGTGCTGATGATGCTAACAGTATCATCTACAGCGCACAGGACGATTAGAATGAGACAGTAATGGGGATACGGATTATGAACTGAATGAATGAATGAATAGAGAATGAATTGTGCAATTAACTAAAATAGTTAAATTATTACATATTAATCTAAATTTAAACTTAAGTTAAAAGCTGCTAAACATTAATTGTATTATTTGACCCATTGCGGCACACAAGTAGGTTGTATGGAAATATTAAAGATTTATTTGAACTATTTAGATTTACGTAAACTACAACATTTTGCGCCCCTAGCCAGCTGTGAAGGTTGGGCGGCGCAGGCGCCGACCCGGCCGCGCCCCACGGTGGGCTGCTTTCTAAAATAATTTCCATTGAATAACAGTCAAACAAAATTGGACTAAACAACAAGGAATTTGTACTTTGGGAAATGTGATATACAGAGAATCGACTAGGTCCTCATCAAATGAATATTAAATACTTAATAAACATTGTATCCATAATATATAATATAAGCAATATAAAACGTAACATAATCGGAAATACTAGACAATAATATAATTCTGCTAAGTAACTGAAATAATTCAGGGTGATTACCAGAGTTGTAATGGAGCAAATCGACTTTGACGTCCGTTGCGAGACGAGTTTAGAAACCAATGAAATCGACTAGATACGGCATTCACAAAATTATTTGGAGATCGTTTAATAGGCAAACCGTCCACTACAAAACTGACAACACAGAATTATCTAACAATATTATAATTAATAGTATAAATCGAATACAATAAAACTTCGCTACAGTTTGTACCAAAAATGTATATAGCGTCGTTTTATAAAATGATATGCTTGCGAACAGCAACACTTTGGTTGGAGGATCACTGCAAGCGCAGGGCCTGCTCTCCGAACTCCCATTTGAAAATGAATGTTTCTTCATTCTTTCTGATGAAATTTAAAAGAGTGAGAGAGAGTCGATTTTTTGTTTCGAGTTCGGAGTCAACCCCATGCCCGTCGCGAACTAAAAGGAATAAGTCGTATCCTGCCCCAGCGCGCAGACAGTGCCCACTACACATTCTGCTATAGATCAGTGTTGGCCGCTTGTTCGGTAGTCGGTTATCGTTATCATATTAATAATAAATGTCACAACATCAAGCCAGTATAAAAACACTAAGCCTACTAAAATTACTACCTGCGAAAACTCTTTTAAAGAGTAAACTTACAAACTAGATTCGTAAAGTAACACAAAGCCCGCAGGCGCAATATCAGGATCCGTATAAAATATAACATGTTTTTTTATCTCCCTCAGTTTTATTACAATTTTCTGAAACAAACTTACAATCTAGTCATGCTTTACCAACATTACAAAATAGACAATACAACGCTCACTATCGTTACATTAATAGCTTTTAATATTTTTGAATTCTTACAAAATGGAACTTTTCCGCTTACTTTTCAGAAATTTCTTATCTCTATTCTTTTTTGTGCCAATTCCTTAAGCATCGACTCCAAATGTACAAAAATAATACGTTGAGACGTATCAAAGTTTATATAAATATCAATTTCAATGGTATATTTTTAGTGAATATTTTAAAGCGACTCTTACAAGTAGTTCAAGCACTTAGCATTACTTAAAATTAATCAATTGGCGTTTTCCTTCTGAGCTTCTTTCTTTCCCTGATAAACGTTTCTCATCCATATTCCATCAAATTGTAAGTAAACAAGGAGATCAGCATACAAAATGTGACATGACCACACTCAATGTAAGTAATGATTCATGTGTGTAGATAACTAGTGTACCCACACACGAAATGAAGGAGAAAGATAATCATTCACGCGAACATACAATACTATAAACGACAAGAAACTCCTTTAGAATATTAAGATGCTTTGGCTTTATTAATACGACACCGTCTTCGCTGAGACCTGCGGTAATCGAGTTGCAAGCCGAGGAAACGACTGCTAAAATACGGGACCTTTTAAAAGTCACAGGAATACTTATAGTATTTTTCGATTGGTCTCACCAGGAGACATAAATGCGATAAGTCGCAGAAACGGTGGACATAACTTTTACAAAGCATCTGAAGTATAAAACGCACAGACAGTAAAAAACTTACTTCCTAAATATTATAACGACTGCGGCATTGTACATCTAAGATCAAGAAGAAATCTTGAGGCTGTGAGCTATCGCGCGGAGCGCAGCGAGGGTTTTCTGGTCATTCAGACCACGCCCCCAGCCCCGACTGCTTCTCAAACCCGAGGGACAAGCGGTCGGTTTACACAATATCATACCTATTATCGCCTTGATACACGTATCGCGAGCCCAAGTCTCGCGTTGTCTTACAAAAATACTACATCTACATTTCCAGTAAAAAAACGTATATTATTTGACGCTTACTTTACGCATTATACATATCAATAGAAAAATGTTACCACTAAATTATTCGTTACCGTTACGAAAGTACAAAAGTTTTCAGTTATTACAAATTATGACACTCATACCCTGATGCACCCCGCGCATTAGTACGTAGTAAAAAATGTTAATCTAATTGCCACGCAATAACTTAATTATTATCTTTAGCCAATTCGTAAGATTATCACCAATTAAATCGTCATTACAGAATTCACGTTTTAGAAGTTCAATTGGAATACGCGAGATTACGCATTAATTTATGAAAAAGTTTCTCAATCATGACGGCTGTAAGAGCCTTCGAGATATCTGTGTCTAGTAACGGTTGTATCACTTACACTCACATCGCATTTTTAAGTTCGATTTAAACTGTTGAAGTTGATTGGTTCAGTCTATTATAAATTTAATTTTAAAGTTCGGTAATAAACAGTCTGTTTACTAGTACTTAGCTAAAAAGGTATAATCACATTCGAATCTGGTCCATTGAAACTTCTAAATGCGATCGAGCGAGATGACGAATCCTAACTACGCTACGTAAATACGAAAGTTAAATATGAACCACTACATTAGTGTAGAAAATATCGAGTATCAAAATATAATTAACACGTTTGATTTGCATCTTTCACTAACCAATTACAGCCGTATACAATATTCAGCCAATGGATTTGAGGAATTTGAGCTTCGTTTGGACGCCGGGTAGCTGGTCTGAATGTCATATTGACAATAACCTGATGTGGGCCATTCTGACCCAGTCATGGGATCTCACTGGGTTAGTTTACAAATCATCAGTATGATACCAAATGGCGAATCGATCTGAGGATCTAATCTACTGTTTCTTATGATAATAGCTCTGACAAGTATGATCTACCATGATTTATAATTTAATTTCGGTAATCAGATCGTCATGGAAATTAATTTGGCAACTTTGTCCCAATTGATGGATTTGCATCGTACCGGTTTTCAAATAAACGGAATGTCACGAGCTACGCATGGATCTCTGCCAGCGCTAAGTTAAACTTGATAAATGGCTGGCCGAGTGCATTAATAAAACTACGTTACTTATATCACGGAAAGATATTAAGTTAATTTCACATACTTTATCTAAACGTAAATGCTGCGTGGACGCAGCACCTATGACCAGAACATACACGATTTACTAACAACTCGCTTGGCACGAGGATGCATTAGCAATAAGTAGTACAATGTAATAAGAATTATGACGATGACTAAAATTAATGTTATGTGACCACATACACTCATCCCACTCGCACTTTCATCGAAAAGAAAACCCTAAGAGCTAAACGAGGACTACGAGGAAACGAGATTAAACCTATGAAGCGAGAGTAGATCAACGAATATTATGCCGATGATGTCCTACTGACAGTGCGCATCTACTACTACCTACGTAATGTACTTGTATGATAAGTGATAATATTAGTGTTAAAATAATCAAAAATTAATACGAGATATAGCTTTTATAATTAGTAACAATTTCCGCTCCTAAATTTCAACCAACGAAAAACAAAATTTTTATATAAAAAAATTTAACTGTCAAACGCTCCTGCGGAAACAATTGCGGTACTTTAGGATTCACAGCAACTATTTCGTAAAGATTATCTAGTCCAGAGTTACCTTTAATATGTATTTACTTTATAAAATTTGCAAAAGTAACAAATTGTTTCTTTGTACTTTTAAGCAATTCACTAAATTACACCACATTTAATTCAACATGAAGAAATTTAAATGTCAGTGTCTAAATAAAATTGTCATTAGATACAAAATTTAACAAATATATGCAAATAAACTAGGAAAATTTGCAACGTTGTGTAATTAAATATATTAAAACTGAACGAGTAACTAAGTGACTAAAATGTGAATAATCAAACACTTTTCGATTATTGTACCTTTGATTGTAATGGGAGTCTCGCCTGCATACCCCGGGTACACTACACAACCTTGAATGATTATTATAATCGAAATTAAAACGATAACGACAAACTATACCAAAGTATCAAATCTTGATCGAATCGTCGTAACGGAAAACAAATGCATCTTGACAACCCAAACTCAAACAAAAATATAAAAAAATGGAGTATGATATTATTCAAAACTTTCACCAAAAACTTCACCAGGATGGATGTAGCCTTTAATTGAGGTTTCCGAATTTCGAACGAACTCAATATTTACGTAAAAACATGGTAGGGTAAAAAAAATACATTTCACTTCTCATGCTCTAAAAGTTCTACTTTATGCTGTGCGTAGGCGACATAAAGTCGCTTTTTATGCTCTAGAGCATAAAGTAAAATCGTCGTCGAAGACCAAGGCGATCGGTCCAACAGCCACACGAAAAAAATAAAACTTCATAGAATAAACGCTTTATTTTTTTTCGTTTCGTTAGTATTCTAAGACAAAGGCAAAAATACCAACAGCCAAAGTACACAGCAAACTTCTTGAAATAAACTTGTAATTATTATTTACTATCATTTATTACTTTTTTAATTTATTTTATTTTAGTAAATCAATATACTATTTATTTAAACTACAACAATAATTTATCGTAGAAAAAAATATTTTAAAATTTTAATTAAATTTGTTTTTAAGTATAATATTTAGGTACATGATGTAGTTTAATTTTCTCGCAATCGAAGTGAAAAGTATTGTGTGCAACTCGTCCATAAAACGCATTTTACACTCGACTTTATATTCATCCTCGCTCGCAAGCTCGCTGGGATGGATAAACGTCTCGTATAAAATGGTGCGTTTTATGCGCTTGTTGTACAATCTACTATTGTTTGACAATGATAATGACAAATTAATGAAATAGTGAATTTATTTATGTTATTATATTAAAGCTGGAGGTTGTTTGGCTTGCCAAGACGCATTTAATTATTGTAAATATTAATTCAAATAAAAGCGATCACATTTCATATGATATAAATGGATTTGAACATTCGATTACGGTTTTTGGTGTTGTACTCTATTAACTGAAAGTACAGAAATATTTATATTTATTTTAAAATATGGGATATTCAATATTTTATTAAAAATGAATTTCAATTTGTGTTATACGCTGATACAACTATAATTTTTCTATTATAGTATCTAGAGAGGTAATGACAAAGATTTTAAATATCTATTAAATAAACATCCTTGCTTACGGAGGACTATGATATATAAACGGATCTTTGACTCCAAAATAGCATATTCTGTTTTTGTACCGGAAGGGATCCAGCGCCGGCCGAGAGCCGAGGCCACCGACCAGCGGGCTCTGATTATTCTTCTACGTAGATGGCTCTGTATTTACTATTAGAGAATATGATATTATACTTTGTGTCGCCTTTACTAAGAGCGAGCTCACTGTAATGACATTTCACTTTTCTCATTTGTACATGGCCACCATCAGATGATCTGGTATCATTTTTAATATTTTCCTAAATATACCAACAACAGCTCATTTTTTATTTTAATTTTTCAAATACTTTATGGATACGATATTATATTAACACGCATTAAGTAAATGCATATTAAACTTTTAAATATAATTCTATATACGAACGAGCAAACTTCGATAAAATTAAAATTGTTTAACATATGAAACGTCATTACAGCGGCGTCGTTATTGCTAAAATAATTAGGGATCTTTGATATTGTTGGAATATGTACTATCGATTTACGGCTTAACTAGAACTATGCAATAGTATAATGTATTTTATTAAATACTTTTCGATAAGCATCTGCGAGTAGTACACGAAACGGTGTTATTTACATTATTAATACACCGCGCTGTGATAGAGTACTGTTCAGTTACATATAATATATAATCTTAGAGTAGATAACGTTTAAGCGGAGGACACTAATGTTAAAATATTTATGAGGTACTACAACCACACCAGGCGACCTGGCAACTATGGTCCATTGATAGATTCGAATTGATTTTAATTTTAGGTTATAATTTGTAGGTATTGCCAATGAGATGAGATATCTTAGTTAAGTAAGTACTAGGATAGCAGCGGCCGACAGAAGTCAGCAGCGGCTGCGACTCGCGTGAAGTAGCGGACATAGTTGCGACAGCTCGCCCCCACTCAAACCGTGCCGGATGAAAATGATGCTCATGAGGTGCAGTGATGCGGATGATGGCGTGACAATGCGCATGACAGGCGATGACTGATGCTACTTACTACGCAACAAGAACCCCGTAATCAGTCCAATGAACAGCGATTAGTTTAGTTAAAATGTAAATGGCAGTTACGATTAAGGATGTTAATGCAAAATTTTTACCTATAAAGTGTCAAGTCTTTTTTAGAATTATTGCCTAACATGTAGCGAACGCGTTCGCAGATATCACGTTGACCCAGTGAATGTGTTCCACTCTATGTCCCGGGCTTCCAGTGACTGGAAAACGGAGTTACCAGGGTCGCAGCCAGGGTTAAGAAGCATCGCGGGAACGCAGAGTGGAGCACACGGCAGACGAGCCCTTACGCCTACTTATCCGCACCACTTGTTATCCTAAACACGCACTAGTTCTACGTTTTATCACTTGTAATCAATCACTTTGCGAGTAATAAGTATCAAAGTATAAAAACCTTACCTAAATGTTAACTTTAAACAGTTACTGAGTAAATGTGCACATCACTTATACGCTTAGTAAATTTCAAAGCGCTATCACTTACAAATTAAATAGACATCCATGATAATTATAAGAAAACCCTTAACCTAACCACAGGAATAAAAAGAAAAAGTTTGCACATCCAACAAAAAAATAAATAAAAAAAAACGCGTCTTCCTATATAATTAAGTCTGTAAACACTGTACGATGATTAGCGGATCGCTTACATGTCAATAATTTGGATTATACGAAATGCAATTATTGTGATATGGCACGACGCAGACGTCTCACTGTTCAGAGGTATTCGTGTGCATGCTGACGCGGACTATCTACCAATCACCACCGACGCGAACCAAAATAAACTAAAAAATAACAGTGTTACGATACATAACCTTATAGGTATATAATAATTATAATAGATATAGACAAGCTAATCATATTATTGGTGACACAGCAATGACTTATAGTTAAAATCCTCTATCATATTGATTAAAGTATGTGAAAAGTATAAGAAATGAAAATGAATCAAGATCGTAACCTAACATGGCATCTTGGCGAAGTCCTAAAGAGCCATTTTGGTGGAAAGAAGAAAATAAAAGGTCGCAATAAACCTACGAAAATATTGTATAACACTTAAGTTAAGTTTAAAATTTTGCTAAAATAAAACATAACTAATAAACTAAATTGAACTAAATAACACACCACTCGATCGCCCTATCAGATAGGGTCGATATCACTGTCGTAGAAGGTAATCAATAATTTAAACACTCACCTTTACTCCTTCAGAAGGAAAGGAATCCGATTTGAGTTTACAATTTCAATCGAAAAGAAAACGAAAAAATGCAATTTCTGGTGCTGCTGCTAATTCTTTTCGATAAAAATCAACATCTAATCAACAAAGTGCAGAATAAAATTAAAATAAAATCAATAGTACGTTCTAAACCGACATTTAAAATTATTTCCAATAATACCAACTTAATTTAACAGAAATTATTCCTAGCGTCCGAAGACGCATTAAGAGTCTGTGAGGATCACATCGCAACACGAAAGAGTTCAAAAGACACAGCGAGAAGTTACGCGATCTGGTTCAAGTAATCGATAAAATCGTTAGAGAAGAGCTGGAGGTGCGTGGGATCGGCGAGCGGGGTGCGGCGAGGCGCGCCGCAACCGCCGAGCGAAGGTCGCTCCACCGGCGCCGGCTTGGGCCGCAGGGCGGCCAGGTAGCGATCGGCTAGAGTCTCGCCGAAGCTCATCGCTAATGTCTCGGGACTGAGCCCGAGCAGGGACAGCGACTCCGTGATGCTGGCCAGCGTTGGCGCGGTGTGCTTGGTCGTAGGCTCCTCGGGTGTGCCGGACTCGGCCGGGCGCGTGGCCATGCTCGTGTTGACGACTGGTCTCAGCGCGGGCGGCGAGGCGCGTCGCGGCGGCGACGGCGCCAGGCTCCAGCCTTCAGTGGGGGTGCCGGGCGAGTGGCCCGGCACCGCCGTCTGTTATGGCCACGGCTGGTACACCGGGTAAGCCCGTTTTGCGAAGCAATAGGTCAGCGGCTTGACGAAGTGCGTGTCGAGGACGCGGCAGTGCGGGCACGTCACCGGGTGAGAGTAGTCGGAGTAGTTCAGCCGTTGCTGCGGGTGCAGGAGCGGCTTGTAGCAACTGTTGCACTGTTGAAAAAATTTACTTTAGTTACAAATTGAAAAACGAACATTTTCTAAACTAATATCTTGTACGGATCGGTGAGCTCAAAGATGGAAACCACCAAACTTCTAATATTTTGACCCTATAACCACTGGTTTCAGAAACAGCTACTTGGCAGAAAATTATTGGAAGGATATTAGTGATCTTTAAGAATTTCAATTGTATAACTAAAATATTTTCGTAAGTATACCTTCAATCTCTCAGCGCAGCATGGCGTCGCCATAAAGATGTCGTAGGAGTACATGGTGCCCAGAACCAGCGAGGCGCCTTCCCACTTTTGACCGCAGAACCGGCAGCGGATGGTGCGCTCCGGGTCGCAGCGCTCTAGGCAGCCCATGCATACGCACGTCAGGTACTGCGTGCGACCTTCCACTTTCACCTGAGGAAAAAACACGAATTTGAAAAACTCATCATCAAATCACCTTTTTGGAGTCGAGTGGAAGAAAGATAGGAGTCCTTTGCCCAACAGACAGTACAGGCTGAAAATAAAATGGTACGATTTCTTTAGATCGTCACTTATTTCCTAAGTCACCAGTAAACAGGTAACAGTCGTTTCAAGGAATGTCATAGTAAGATTTGCGGAAAACAGTGCTCATCGGATGATATAGGATGGTGCTATTGGATCACGTATGACTAGTGTCTCTGTAGAAAACCGCGGCAAGGAACTATCATTCTATTGCATCAAGCGTGATTTAGCTCTTGTACAAATGATTGTGATCAGTAAAAAGGTACAACAACCCTTATTGCGTAAATGCAACAAAAACGACCTCGGTTAACCAACCTAATAATTTTGAATCAAAAACTATCGATAAAGATATATATCTTAAGATAAAACGAATTTGTACATGATTAGCTCCGGAGATTGGGGTTATGAAATCAGATTCGATACGATTGTTGGTTTTGTTACAGCTCTGGCATATTAGATCTAATTTTATTACGCTGCTTTAACGCTCCAAGTGTTTGTTTTGAAGCGTTGAAAGAAACTTTAATAGACATTTGTGTTTACTAATGCATTTTATTTTAAAATGTATTAAATTTGAAAAGCGTAGTACCCGCTGATGTAGATGCTAATTCAGCTGTCAAACAAACATTCGAGTATCCCTTAGCCCGAACGTCTCTAATTCCTTGCGCAAACAGCAGTCGAGAAGTCGCCGGGCGGCGGGCGGCGTACTTACTCCGACATATGAGCTGCTACAGACGTTATGTTATTCCTGCACTTAAATAAACTCTGCGGGATCTTATTTAAGTTTCTGAACTCTGCGCAACAAACACTCAAGTTAGGAAAAGTTGCTATCTTCCGTACCGTGTGACAAATAAGAATATCAAGACAAGTGACTGCTTAGAAATCCCTACGGTAAACAATGGAACGAAGCTGGTATTTGTGTTGCGCTTGCTGAAATCCGAGTAAACGATTAATTTAACCCTTCTCATTTAAACACATTAAGCTGAGTTTAGCAAATATCATTCCTAAAACTTCGCTGGTAAAACAAGTAATTTAAAATGTATGCAATGTCATTATGGCTTGTTGTTATTGTCGGTTGAACACTGAATTGGTATTGGTTAAGCGCTGGCCATAAATCTTTTGTGAGTTTCGTTGATAGAAGTCACGTTCTGCATAATAATATTATTTACATTCGTTGGAAGTGGCAATTTAAGATGCCTTTATAATAAAGTACCAGATTGGCAATATCACTTATAACAGTATCACGAAGAGAGCATAATTCGGTAATAATAACAGGTGTTACATATTCACGTAATGTTTGATTTTGGGATAAGAAAGAATAATAAGAAATCATTTTGGGAAGAAGTTATTGGGAAGGTAGGCAGAAAAGAACTATATTCTCTTGCTTGTAGTTTTGTTTGTTATAACACTGTTATTATTTTTATTTATCTCAATTTCAACTATGCGTATTCATTGCTTTAATTCGCTCATCAGAAATGAAAGGGATTTATCATCAGTCAATCATTCATCGTTCCAGTGTGTCAATTATACACCCGCCTTTAATATTAATAACATAAAAACAAAAACTTGTACCTTTACTTTTATTGTCAGACGAGGGACATAGATGGTGATGATGATAAACATGGTCTTTACTCAGAGCTGAATGCAAGTACCGGTCAAACACGTGGAGAGTATTCTCATACAGAGCGAACGTCACGGCCGTTTTGTACTGGGCCACCAGCATCAACAGGATGAACTGCAGCGACCGGTGTTTTTATGCGTTCACTGATGAACTGTCTCGGGTCGTTGTTGCCATGGTACGTACCTCCACAGCTCCGCTGGTGTGTTGCTTGGGGCTGAGGAAGAAGGTGCCATCGACGAGCGGGTACCGGTCGAACACGTGCAGAGTTTCCTCGCACAGCGCGCACGTCACGCGCGGTTTGTGCTGGCCCGCCAGCGTCGACAGGATAAACAGCCTCGTGTCGTCGTTGCCATGGTTACCCTCGTCCTCGATCTGTAACAATACATAGTTCTTGTTAAAACTCATAGAACAGTTTTAGAGACGGGAAGAAGTAGTTTCTTTGGCCTTTGTTAAACAGTGCCTGTTTCTTCATGTATCTTTTTAGTCTACGAGGCTTATTCTTGTTGGTAGGGAATGTAAGCATCATCTGAGTTACAGTGATGTGTATGAGTTACGGTGTCACGATAATCCCTTAAGCGATTCGTCTGTAAAATTTCAGTTTCAAATCTTTAACCACGTTACAGTTCATAGAATTTAAAACTGCATAACAATGAGACGAATACTTTACAATGTAAATGTAAATACCTACTGCATAGCAAATCCGATTGAGCGCCTGAGATATTGCAAAAACAAGATAAGACGATAAAATAACATAAGAGAACGAGAGAATACGTGTTTCAGGTGTACGAACACGAAAACAAGGGCCGACCCCATCATGTCTAGCACAGACGTTATTGTAAAACCCCGTTAGCAATTTCAATATTTCATATCCCCACATTTACATATTACGATTAATGCATCCACCCACGACACTCACCGCAGCAACTCTCCCTTCGTAATAACGCAAGTAAATGACTGCATAAAGTTGAATAATGAAAGGCTGAAAGGCAATTACGCTGAATTCGGAGTCGAAGTCAAACAAAGACTCGCTCGCGAGATCGATTGTGCGCGGATTCGTTCACGTACGACCAATTTGTGAGAGCGGATAATAATGAAAGTTTAACGAGTTGCTGCTTTAGACTACCGACGTATGACTTGATTAAACATATTATGAACTGCCGAAGCGTGCGGAGTACGCAAGCTCGATCAAACACGTTTTCATTTTCAGCGGCTTCGGTAAACCCTTTTGTTAGCAGTTTGGAAGTAGACGGAACCTGGGCAAACATTTGAACATCGCATTGCGGCCGAAACCGATCATCGATAAATGCTGAACGCATCATCCGCGGAACTTGCGCATTCTAGTGAGCATGTATTGATGTTAAACATTCCTATTATTCTATTATTAGAGGGCGACGTGACACCAGGAACACATAAACGTACCCGCCGGGTGCGTTGACCTACGCAAACAAACTCAGTATGATTTGCAGTGCTGTACAGTGCAGTTTGCCAAGAGACGAAGCGGGGGCGCGCCATCCGGACACTGCCGCGATATCTTACTTCGCAACTCCGACGCGAACGTTCCGTTTACGACGAACATTTTATGTCATTCCTAAAATTTGTTACCAAGTGTTAATGCGTTTTTCCATTTGTGAGCTGTAATTCAAGCACCTGCCGTCAATTTCGAGTGATAAATAACTAGGCGTGACGTCTGCTCGCTTGTGATTGATTCATTTCAGCGAGCAGCTGGTCGCCCGACATATGCTTTAGATATTTTGTGATTGATAACACCAAACAGCAATAAAGCGATTTCGCTAAATGCACCTAAAAAGAGAAGAGTTGTGCGGGCGCGGAGCTAATGAAATGTCTATGAATTACAGAGTTAATTAAACCGGCGCAAAACGCCGCTAGAGACGTCGCCTAAGGACTAATGAGTGACAATTAAATTGTTAAGTGTCGCGCTCACGAAAGTTTAGTGAGGTTGCAGGGCGCGGCCGACGAACCCGGCGCTGCAAACTTACACAATTTAGTTTTGTACTGCAAGATTGATGAGCACTCCGACGCAGACTATTTATTTACTCAATCCGATCACGCTTTGTCTCGCAACCGTCGCCGTTCCAGCCCGCCATGAGCCAGCGAGGCAGTAAACCGATACATAAAACTTGTGACGACTTAAGGTACAGTGTAACGCTGTGCTTGCAATGTAACTCCGCGAGAATAGGAAAGGTGCTGAAAGGATTCCGTCGACGGGATACAGTCGGTTAACGCGGACTGGGCTATTTAAACGGGTATACGATCGTAGCTTCCTCTAATTACGTCGACTTTACGTAGTGCGGAGAAACTTGGCAGTCTGTAAACTCTCCATAGTGCCGAAACGTTCCCATTTAGAAGTCCTCAACGAGTACTTCCGTGTCAAGCATTCTGGTCTCTCGAATGAAAGTTTAATTAAAGCAGTTCAATTCCAATATCAAACATACTAATACTAAGTTAGCAAAAGTTGGAATAGGTTCCCTTGACAAACGAAATCGCGGTACGGATATTTGTTTCGATGTTCAAACAGCAGTAACAAAAGAGAAAAACCAGTTTAAATGAGGAGACGAGAGCAATGAGTGCACTTCAAACACTCGGCGTCCCACAGCAGGATGATGTACTTACATTGTACACACGTTAAAAGTTCCGAATTGAAGGTGATGTTGTAATTAAAGAGCTGCACGGGGCCCTTAAGCGAGGGCACAACCACCGTGGCCGTATACAAATCTATAGATATATTAATTGTAGGTACACAATTTATATTAACATTTATTTAGCAATCGTTAATATCTTAGTGTGATAGTAAAATATGATCACGCCATATCTAATACATATATCTGCTTTGAAACTATGTGTCAGGAACAAAATGAAAACCTCCAGACACAGAATTAATACTGCCCGCAGTGTTGTGTGATGACTCAAACCGCAGATAACTCCTGCGTCTTTTGTTCGTGTTTTCTCTTATGTTAAGTTATAACAAACAGTTGGAAGTTATTTACATTATCGCCGACATCGTTTCTCATTGTTCTTGTTTTACTAAGTAAAATGTTTGCAAACGAGCTTTTAATAAAACCTGCAGACACCGGCGACCTACAGGTTGGGTAGCGACAATAAATCTGGATTGTTCCCAGGGGTGGCTTATTTTTAATTAGCCAAATGAAACTTTTCCTATTATATTCCACCGTCGCCGGCACTCGGCAGTAAGTAGCTCGTACAGATAAAAATTAAATACAAAAGCGAAACAGCAGAGAGGATCTGGAAGGCCGCACAAAAATGAGAAACCTCGCCGCAATCCAATTAGTCCTTTCCAGCTACCCAGTATTAATAAGTATCTCTAGAAGATATAAGTGAACAGATTTCAATTATTTACACCGATTTCAGTGACAAGTTGAAGTCAATGTTCCATTTGGTGAACGTTCATTGGTAGTTTTCCAGCCAAGCGTTAACTTTGTATGCAAAATTTTGTGTTGGTGGGTGTTTGGAAACTTTGTCCGTCGTTGTTTCTTCTTTATCTTTATAAAACATCGTATAAAATACGGATTTAATGTCAGCGAATTTATCTACAAACTTTGTACTTATCGCGGAGATCAAAGCATTAAATAAAGCTGCGGATACTTTAGTGCTCAAGACTTTCTTCATGAAGGTTTTACGGTAGCAAATGAGCCATCTATACCCTTTATCAGTGGTCCGGTTTTTAAATTAGCATGAATTGCATGCATTTTTATTTTATGCTTAGTGCTTTTAGCTACCTCCTTTAAGAATTGGACTCTCAGAAGCTAGATGCTAGAAACTCCGCGACGTTTCATATTGATATTCCCAATAACGAAGCTGACAACACACGAGAGCAGCAGTGGCGCCACAAACAATAAGTCTGCGGATGTGTTTGCGGAGCGCGATACATTTGCGTTGGTGCTGGTGGCGGCAGCGTTGCATTCCACTTCTTTTTTGCCCTCGTCTAAGTGTCTCGTTAATACTTTACCCTTACTGTTTACACATTCGATATTTCTAGACGTCCTTTATTTTATACTAAGACCAGTTGATACTTATGTAACTAGTAAGGATTCGACGAAAACTACTTACATATAATTTTATCAGCATTATTTCAATTCGATATAGAATTCTTATTTCATAATTACAAATATGACAAACGGTGCAAATGGGGCTTTTCATTTGCGCCCTGTCATAAAATGTACGAGTCAATTCAAATTTTCCACAAAGCAATAGCGGCCTCGGTTCCACTTTCTATAGACAATAATGACGGTTTATAATTATCATTACCGTCCTTATTCTGCAGTAAACCTGTCTGCGTCTCATCAGTATCTATCTCTCAAAGGGGCTTGTCGGGTTTATGTAAATCTCGAGCATTTATTGCTGCCGCAACTTTGTAGTCGATACTCAGGGGAGCTCGCAGAATTCATAAAAGCTAACAATTTGTTAATCTTCACAAAAGCCCCACAGACTGAAAATACTCCAGCGACGAAATACCTTGCGTCAAGTCATGCGGGGTGTGTTTATAGAATTTGTGCGTTATTTGGAAAACATCAGGTGCGACATGTCCCAAAAATTTTACGTAGCCCATAGATATTTTCGCGCGTGAATTAGTCGCACGTTCTCAACATTCTATGAAGCGCGACTGAGCAAATGGAATGCTGAAAGGGTTTGACGATTTCATATGCTATTCAATAATTGTATATTACAATAAATGCAATAAAAACCAATGCGTCGTTAAATTTTATTTTACTCCTTAAAATGCTCAACGGTCGGTCATTCGAGGTCAAGTTTCGGTATACTAACGTTCATTACTTTATCGCTTTCTGTCTCGTAGAATATGAAACGGCAAGAAGACCGTTCGTGTCTCGTCACGACGGGAATAAAGTAAAATTTAAATTCAAATGGGTGTTAAAAATGCTCGAGTGCAAACCAAGTGGGTGTGCGGACGCTTTGATGCGATTTTGATGAGGTCCCGCCCGATACTAACCGCCTGACGGGGACATTTTTTTATTAAAAATGCTCCCTGACAATGCTACGATGTTTTCACGATAAATGAGACGTCATAAATCCGTCAAAACAAATTGATTGCCGGTGACTCGAAATCTACGAAATTCAGTCGTGCAAAGTTTGGCGGAAAGGAACGTCGGCAATTTTGCTGAAAGTATTTGTACTCTGTTGTGCAGACGAGACGAGACGCTCGGTACTGTCGGTACCTAATACTTGGTACATGGAAAACTACTTATCCTAACTTCGTTTTATCGTTAGCCGGATTGTTATGTCAGTTAGTGCCCATTCAACTGGCGTCATTAACGCCACCTAGATAATGCGGCAGCGTGTTCTACGACCGGCTCTTTTACAAAAGAGTCATCACTCATGTACGTAATGGGATGGTTGCGAGTTAACATAAAACTCTAATTTAGCAGCCCTGTAAATTAAGCCATTACAAACCAGTGTATGATCGAATAAAAATGTGTGTTAAGGAACTTCAACGTATTCCAAGAATTTTTCTTACTTGATTTTTAGCGCGGTTTTTTTTGTACTCATTTGTATATCTCGTAATTTAACTACATCACTAAACGTAATTGAGACAAAATAAAACCGAGGTCTGGTAATTGACCGAGCTCATAACACAATCAACGTATGCCTGTATGCGTTTTAATGATAATTAGTGATGCGAAAACTTAATTAATACTCGCACAGCCATGCTAAAATTACATTCCGATGATCGTGAGGCAAACTCATCTAATCTGATAATTTAAAGTCAGTCTGTTTTTAATTACTTATCGTGATGAATACTTCAATAGCCAACTGAAAAGTGTTAGTGAAACATGCGTAATATGTCTTAAGAGATAAAATATTGCATATCGCACAAAACAATCATAATGAACCACAAAAACCAACTAAGTATTAGTCCTGGCTATGCCCCTGTAGTTGTACTTGTAACGTTCACGTTAAATTATAGACAGAGTTAACTTGGTGACCTTCAGGCAAACAATAACCGAAAGGGCACCTAAAGTAAGATCATCAGCCAAAGCAAAATCGTAAGCACTTTTTCATCTAACGTGCAGTAACAAATTGAGGTGCATACAGAAATAATAATCACCAAATTAGGTATTTGCATCACATCGATACTCATATATGAAATTGGTCCCACATATGTCAAACACAATGAGTAAATGTTTGAAAGTCTCCAACATTAAAATTTACCTATATTTGTTTAGAGCTCGGCCTTTATGGCCATATTAAATTAATACCTAAATTGATTTCTACCATTTAATTTACTTTCCAACTCTGCAACTTTATGTTTATTGGCCAAACAATTCTGCGAAGACATTAAACCTAGAATCAATAATCAGCAAATTAGCTATTGCGATACTCATAATATGTATGGAATTGCTACCACATATGCAGTACAAACACGTTGAGTTAATGTTTAAGTCTCCAACATTAAAATTTACCTACATTTATTTTGTTTAGAACTCGACCTTTACGGCTATATTATATTAATACCTAAATTGATTTCTACCATTTAATTTACTTTCCAACGCTGCAACTTTATGTTTAGTAGCCAATCAATTCTGCGAAGACATTAAACCTAGAGTCAATATAGAAACGGAGACGTAACTTTCAAGAAACAATCGAACGGTTCTTGTCGACACTTGTGTACATACATAAATGTCGGAACTGCGAACATCAAGTATTTCGTTACTCTGTTATTCGTTATTTGGATTAGATGAAAAGTCGATTTCGCCATAACATTAGCATCATTGTTGGCAGTAAAGTATGTTGCAGTAATGTTGACTCGATTATTCCTCAACGTGTCTCGCCACGTGCGCCTGCGACGGCAGCTGAGTCAACACAGCCGAGGAGTAGATAAGCTATTCAGGATGTATTTTGACTGCCTGTGTTTGCTGGTTCTTCTTCGCGCAATAGCAATTTGTACTTCAAAACCACTTCAAACATTCATGCACTTCTAGTCCAGAGATGAACAAATTTGGAAGCCCAACTTGCGAATTACTTTAGAGTACTTACACCCCAGGCAAAAAAAAAAAATTACAGACACACGCTAATGAATTATGTATCTTAAAATATAGATGCATTTACGACACAGACCGATTCATTACTTTTTAATGGCATTCAAAACATTCATAGAATCATCGAGAAAGCAACAGGTTAATCGTCCCGGAAACTGACCATTGACGTAGCTGAAGAAAACGAACCTGACAGGACGGTCGGAGGTTAATTAATCCATACTAATATTATAAATGTGAAAGTGTGTCTGTCTGTCTGTCTGTCTGTCTGTTACCTCTTCACGCTTAAACCGCTGAATCGATTTTGATGAAATTTGGCATGGAGATAGTTTAAGATCCGAGGAAGGACATAGGATAGTTTTCATCCTGGAAATTATCCCTAAAAAGATTGAAAAGTGAGTAAGTAATTCATGATGACATTGATGACCCTGTAGAAAATGTAATCCCATCAAAAACATAAATGTAAAATGAGAGCCAAGTTCAATATCGCGTGCACTTCGCCGACAAAAGAATTGAGATCTGCAAGGGTGCCAAGTTCTTTGCCCTAAAATTTTTAGATACAAGGACATGCGACATACTCAATGCATTTATTTTACTTGGGGAGTAATTCAATATCAAGATTTGACTTGGCTAGTTTTCATAAACTAACTAAATTTTATAAAAGTAACATATTCATAGTCATAGTTCATTATCAAGCTAACAGTATAAGTAACAAGACGTACACTAACTTGCGTACTTACCTTTACGAAAATAGGTTAATGATTTGATTGATTTTGATTTATAATATAAATTTATATTTTAAAACTAGCCAAGTCACGTCTTGATATTGAATTACACCCCAAGTAAAATAAATGCATTGAGTATGTCGCATGTCCTTGTATCTAAAAATTTTAGAGCAAAGAACTTGGCACCCTTGCAGATCTCAATTCTTTTGTCGGCGAAGTGCACGCGATATTGAACTTGGCTCTCATTTTACATTTATGTTTTTGATGGGATATCATTACTTTTTGTACAGAATTTATTATGATGTGTAAATTACTTAATTATTATTTGTTAATTAGTTCTGTGTGCTATTCTAGTACATCTTTTGAAAGTTTTGAACAAACAAAGAATTTTCCAAAACGGTTAGTACGTATTGGATTTTTATGTGCATGTATGTGTAAGTGTGTGCGTGTGAGTGTAAGTATATGCTATTCTAGTATATCTTTCAAACAAAAAAAGAATTTTCCAAATCGGTTTATAAATGACAGAGTTCTGAGGCAACAACCATCAATAATAATAATAATAATAAAAAACATAAAAAAATCACTGTTTTAGATTTTTATATGTATACACACACAATTACTAAGCTGGATGCCAAATTTCACCTTTCTAGGTCACCTGGAAGTGGGTTAGGTTTTTGATTACTAGTCAGTCAGTCAGTCAGTCAGTCAGTCAGTCAGTCAGTGATAAAAATACCGTTTTTTGGACTTTAATATCTCAATAACTATTTAACCTATATTAATGAAATTTGGGGTTCTACTTGTTCTAAAGGATCTTAATACATAAGCCAAATTTCATTTTTTTATGTTAAATAGATTTGGAGTTATTGGGGGGTCAAAAGTGGCTCCAAACGGTTCGTGTAATATAACACACGGCTGCTGCTCGCCAGTTCCTGCGGTGAACTTGGCTGGACACGCTGCCGCGTGTCTAGATTCTAAACCCAAAAGCACAATTGCTCTTACATTTGCTTAGGCGCTCTTTTATTAATTAAGGTGATTAGGTGGATATCTATCGTGTTGTACGAGGTTGCTTCCATACTTCCAAGTTCCACGCGGACGTAGTCGCGGGCAAAAGCTAGTACAGTATATAGCTTTCTCCTCCGCGATTGCACTATCGGGGACGGAGAGTAAACCATTTGCCATGCGATAACCTTGCCTACTGTGTCAGTTATCGGTGTTTTGCAAAGTTGCTATCAGTGCAACTAGCGACAATAATGTGCTGAGATAAAATGAAGACACGATAAATAACTGCTTAATTGCTTCATGCGGCCGTTAAACAATAGACGATAATTGTTCAATAAATAAACAATGCTTCATAGCTATTTTTATCGGGTATTCGAGTGGGTGTCATTAGGTTCAGATGCCATTTGTTATCTGTATTTCTTTTAGCAATTCGAAGAGGAACAAGGTGAAAACGTGAAAAACAACCGTCGAACCTGGGAATGTTGACTGGAAGGAGCGGATTTCGTGTATTGTGTACGTAAGGTAGTAAGTGACCATGAAGATAAGTGACATGTGCCGCTTTTCGTCTGAAGGTGCGATTTATTCCAAGTCGCGGTGGAGCGAATGCATTAAAGGCGCGCGCGTCACGTCTACGTTTGCAATTTCGTCTCCACTTCGTCTCCCATTCGCGCTACACTTAAAAGTGCTATTTGTGAATATTTTTGTTATTAGAATAATACAATAGGTATAAAAGGCATGTATATTTTACCGAGGTTAATAAATAATGGAATATAAATAAGACATTCAATTAATGAAACCACATCCACTTCCAACACAGTTCCTAATTATCATCGTCATCATGTAGTTTTAGACAGAAATAGTTATGATAAGTTTTTATTAAATTTTCATTTCCAATCCAAAATTAATTCATCAAGCAAAAAAAACAAAAACGCATTCGTAAATCGCAATTTTAGTATTATGGTGGCCCTTTTACTTTTACCCTTTAACTTTGGTGCATTGACGGTGCCTGAACCACCTGCGTTAATTGAGCAATGGACGAACAACTGAACGATCACGTTCGGGCTCCTTCGGAAGTCACTTTAATGGCTGACATTTAAATTAAAACGAACGGGTATCTATGCTAATATTTCTGTCGGATCTAGAATTAACAATTTGATTCAGATATTAATGGTTTTAACCCGGCCTGTGCTTGCTGTGACGATGCTGACTTGTCGGCTTCTTTATGGTGCTGGCAAACGATCATTTATATAAGTCAACAGCCTACGTTATCGATATTATGGAAAATGAATATGCCATGAGATCCTGTCAGTGTAATTGTATAGCGTTGATTTAGAAATGAATTATTATGACTGCTAACTTCACGATATCAGCTTACATCATTACCTACACTATTACAACATGATTTTACAAACAATTTTTTTACAGAAGACAAAAGAAAAATACTCTCACAAAACAAAAGTCAGTGCAAATGGCAAACTTAATGCCTAATGGCGGCTGCTAGTCAACCATACGGCGAAACAGAGATGATTAATATTTTTCTGTCTTTGAAGAGATATTGAAGCAGGTAGAGCCAAAGCACATACCTACGTC
Source organism: Apotomis capreana (assembly GCA_947623375.1). NCBI lineage: Eukaryota > Metazoa > Arthropoda > Insecta > Lepidoptera > Tortricidae > Apotomis > Apotomis capreana. The sequence continues at coordinate 18,088,850 of OX392499.1, read as the reverse complement.
TATTATAATAATATAACAAAATAACCGTACAAAAGGCGATCTTACATGGCCCGTAGTCGCAGACAGGAGAATGCCCGGACTGCCCAGCAAATTGGCAGGCAACAATACTTATCTAATGTACGGTCGCTCCGAGCAATCAGCTTTATGATAAACATCACAATACACCACTCAAATTGCTTTGGCCTCAAACCGCGACTCATGTAAGACCACCAGATGAGAGGGTATTCGGAACATAGAAACGCGAATTGAGCGTGCTTGCTTTTGTCTATAGCAAATATGTTATAATATTCAAAATGATTTAATTCACTTACCCTTTCTACGTGTTTGAAACGATCCTACTTGTTTTTGAAGGTGATGAAAGCATCGAGGTGCCTGAAAAAGAACTCCCTAAGAGTTCGAAAAATGTCGGCTCGTACCTGACACATTAAGACTAAATAATCGTAATTTTCATACAGTATTAGTCTCTCGAAGGTTTTAATAAAATAATATTACAATAAGTTATCATAAAGCAAACGGTTGATTAAAAAGCTTTTCCTTTTCCGCAACGTCTTTTAAAAAAAAAAATTGGTAAGTACAATCATCTCACTTCTCAGATATCAATGAATTCTTTTTACATTCAGAATAAATTTAAATAAAACACATGACGCGGCATTTTGCATAAGAACCGATATCGCAATACACGCGCTTTTATCGCAATTCTGCCCATTCATGATCTTATTCCTGTTTAATAATAAAACCCAAACTGAATTCGGATAAGAGCGTGCACGCATGCAGGTAAACAAAGTTAAGATACAGCCGGCTGCGATAAGTGTAAGGGCATGTATGTTAGTTAGGTACATAACGCGTATGTGTATTTTATCGGGGTCGTAGAGGCTAACGGCCGAGCCAAGGCGAACTTATCGCTGCAACAAATAAAACATGTCATTCTACTCACGATAGTTACATAACGCGCCGTAGCCGAACGGCTCCCTTCCAAATGTTGGCCGCTGCATTTTAAGCTTTGAATGTAGCAACCGCTTATAGACGCTTAATAGCTATGTCTATGAAACTAAAATTTGCTCGAGAAGAGAATTTGTCGAGGGTAGACAAAGTAATTTATGGATTATACTAATTATATTTTATGACTGTACTTCCAACTTTAGCTTTGCAGGCCAGCTAATGCTTTTAGAGTATGATGAATCCGATATGTTTTTTTTCTTTACATTTTATAATAGAATTCAATTTATATTCTAAAATGCGATTCTCGAAGTGTACCTACGTGAAACCCAGTAAAGTGAATTACAATTTAACTATACTGTTCGATTTCTTCAACTTGTGTCCACATCAATAAAAAAAATTAAGGAGCTTGGTCCAAAGTTTTGAACATTGTTTTATTTTTTAAGATAATTGAAGCTTTTAGTTTCCAGATTTTGGTAATGTGGTAATCCCACGAAAAGAAAAGTTCAGAATCATCATGTTAAGACATTTTTACTAAAAATAAACGCCCGTCGAACACTTATTCCGTAGTACTTATAACTTATTACATGACATTGGTCTCGCCGCGTTTAGCTCTTGGCAGCGTCACAATTTTCATATCATAAACATCAGGAATGTTTGTTTGTTGGGGTAGGTTGACAGCCGTTACATCTAACGTTGTGTAGGTCACGTATGATCGCAACAAACGCTGTGTAATTGCTTGTCTTATGGTTGTTCATTCATATCTATGCCTAGGTATAAAAAAATATATACCATGTATTACGTATGCCCGGCTAGCGCAACTTGCCGCGGCTTCCCTGGTCGCACGACTCGACATTATCTGTCTTGCTCGTACGGTATTGAAAGAAAAGAGACAGCAGCAGTAAGGACAATTCTTTCAGTTTTTTTTATATTGAAATCTATTAAACGTCATTCAATAAAAAAATAGTAATACTAAGTACATGTTTACTTAATCCATAGTGTCCATCTGAAGTGGACAGGGGACTGTCCTTATATCCAAGTACCTCTACAATCAAAGAAATCAACACTTATTATCTACAACCGACCAGGAACTACTCGATAATTACTACATTATTATCATTATTATCTTAATTTAAAAATTTAATAAACATAAATCCTAGTATTCGAATCTTCCCTATTGCCAATAAATAAAGCCAAACATAATTTAGGAGTTCGATTTATTTAGTTACATCCGATTTGTATAAACTCAACTTGACTCAAGTAATACTACTAATTTTAGTGCGGTGCGGCGCATTTATTGTAGTGTGTTTAGGTACCTCTTGTGACTGATAACGATTTGAAGCAACTATTTCTTGATGGCTTTTAACAATACTATCAGGCATTGCCCTGTAATGCATTGTTGCTATCCTGAACCGTATCTAGTCAAATAACTAGCACTATCTATGCTATCTCTAATTACTTTGCTGAAAGCTTAGGAATTTACCTACGTTTAAAAATGTACGATGCCCTATTGGAAGTAGAAAAACCGATGAGCATTTGCATTGCACTTACTATATTAGTCATTGTAGTGAGTGAGTAAGACAAATAACATGTTGCATGTGTAACTCAAGAAAAAAAAACAAGGACACCCAGATTTTCCACGAGTCAAACTTTGGAATAACTTGGATGCAATACGGTCAAAAACATCGTGCTCAAGGCCTTGTTTTTTGCGCGACTAAGTGTGTTTATTATGCTTAATGAATTCATAAATCTATATAAGGCAAGTTAACCACTTGTAAGAGCGTAATTCAGCGACAGCATAAAATAGTAAATCCGACTCAAGCTTGTGTCTTGATATTGAATTACACCCCAAGTAAAATAAATGCATTGAGTATGTCGCATGTCCTTGTATCTAAAAATTTTAGAGCAAAGAACTTGGCACCCTTGCAGATCTCAATTCTTTTGTCGGCGAAGTGCACGCGATATTGAACTTGGCTCTCATTTTACATTTATGTTTTTGATGGGATATCATTACTTTTTGTACAGAATTTATTATGATGTGTAAATTACTTAATTATTATTTGTTAATTAGTTCTGTGTGCTATTCTAGTACATCTTTTGAAAGTTTTGAACAAACAAAGAATTTTCCAAAACGGTTAGTACGTATTGGATTTTTATGTGCATGTATGTGTAAGTGTGTGCGTGTGAGTGTAAGTATATGCTATTCTAGTATATCTTTCAAACAAAAAAAGAATTTTCCAAATCGGTTTATAAATGACAGAGTTCTGAGGCAACAACCATCAATAATAATAATAATAATAAAAAACATAAAAAAATCACTGTTTTAGATTTTTATATGTATACACACACAATTACTAAGCTGGATGCCAAATTTCACCTTTCTAGGTCACCTGGAAGTGGGTTAGGTTTTTGATTACTAGTCAGTCAGTCAGTCAGTCAGTCAGTCAGTCAGTCAGTGATAAAAATACCGTTTTTTGGACTTTAATATCTCAATAACTATTTAACCTATATTAATGAAATTTGGGGTTCTACTTGTTCTAAAGGATCTTAATACATAAGCCAAATTTCATTTTTTTATGTTAAATAGATTTGGAGTTATTGGGGGGTCAAAAGTGGCTCCAAACGGTTCGTGTAATATAACACACGGCTGCTGCTCGCCAGTTCCTGCGGTGAACTTGGCTGGACACGCTGCCGCGTGTCTAGATTCTAAACCCAAAAGCACAATTGCTCTTACATTTGCTTAGGCGCTCTTTTATTAATTAAGGTGATTAGGTGGATATCTATCGTGTTGTACGAGGTTGCTTCCATACTTCCAAGTTCCACGCGGACGTAGTCGCGGGCAAAAGCTAGTACAGTATATAGCTTTCTCCTCCGCGATTGCACTATCGGGGACGGAGAGTAAACCATTTGCCATGCGATAACCTTGCCTACTGTGTCAGTTATCGGTGTTTTGCAAAGTTGCTATCAGTGCAACTAGCGACAATAATGTGCTGAGATAAAATGAAGACACGATAAATAACTGCTTAATTGCTTCATGCGGCCGTTAAACAATAGACGATAATTGTTCAATAAATAAACAATGCTTCATAGCTATTTTTATCGGGTATTCGAGTGGGTGTCATTAGGTTCAGATGCCATTTGTTATCTGTATTTCTTTTAGCAATTCGAAGAGGAACAAGGTGAAAACGTGAAAAACAACCGTCGAACCTGGGAATGTTGACTGGAAGGAGCGGATTTCGTGTATTGTGTACGTAAGGTAGTAAGTGACCATGAAGATAAGTGACATGTGCCGCTTTTCGTCTGAAGGTGCGATTTATTCCAAGTCGCGGTGGAGCGAATGCATTAAAGGCGCGCGCGTCACGTCTACGTTTGCAATTTCGTCTCCACTTCGTCTCCCATTCGCGCTACACTTAAAAGTGCTATTTGTGAATATTTTTGTTATTAGAATAATACAATAGGTATAAAAGGCATGTATATTTTACCGAGGTTAATAAATAATGGAATATAAATAAGACATTCAATTAATGAAACCACATCCACTTCCAACACAGTTCCTAATTATCATCGTCATCATGTAGTTTTAGACAGAAATAGTTATGATAAGTTTTTATTAAATTTTCATTTCCAATCCAAAATTAATTCATCAAGCAAAAAAAACAAAAACGCATTCGTAAATCGCAATTTTAGTATTATGGTGGCCCTTTTACTTTTACCCTTTAACTTTGGTGCATTGACGGTGCCTGAACCACCTGCGTTAATTGAGCAATGGACGAACAACTGAACGATCACGTTCGGGCTCCTTCGGAAGTCACTTTAATGGCTGACATTTAAATTAAAACGAACGGGTATCTATGCTAATATTTCTGTCGGATCTAGAATTAACAATTTGATTCAGATATTAATGGTTTTAACCCGGCCTGTGCTTGCTGTGACGATGCTGACTTGTCGGCTTCTTTATGGTGCTGGCAAACGATCATTTATATAAGTCAACAGCCTACGTTATCGATATTATGGAAAATGAATATGCCATGAGATCCTGTCAGTGTAATTGTATAGCGTTGATTTAGAAATGAATTATTATGACTGCTAACTTCACGATATCAGCTTACATCATTACCTACACTATTACAACATGATTTTACAAACAATTTTTTTACAGAAGACAAAAGAAAAATACTCTCACAAAACAAAAGTCAGTGCAAATGGCAAACTTAATGCCTAATGGCGGCTGCTAGTCAACCATACGGCGAAACAGAGATGATTAATATTTTTCTGTCTTTGAAGAGATATTGAAGCAGGTAGAGCCAAAGCACATACCTACGTCTATTATAATAATATAACAAAATAACCGTACAAAAGGCGATCTTACATGGCCCGTAGTCGCAGACAGGAGAATGCCCGGACTGCCCAGCAAATTGGCAGGCAACAATACTTATCTAATGTACGGTCGCTCCGAGCAATCAGCTTTATGATAAACATCACAATACACCACTCAAATTGCTTTGGCCTCAAACCGCGACTCATGTAAGACCACCAGATGAGAGGGTATTCGGAACATAGAAACGCGAATTGAGCGTGCTTGCTTTTGTCTATAGCAAATATGTTATAATATTCAAAATGATTTAATTCACTTACCCTTTCTACGTGTTTGAAACGATCCTACTTGTTTTTGAAGGTGATGAAAGCATCGAGGTGCCTGAAAAAGAACTCCCTAAGAGTTCGAAAAATGTCGGCTCGTACCTGACACATTAAGACTAAATAATCGTAATTTTCATACAGTATTAGTCTCTCGAAGGTTTTAATAAAATAATATTACAATAAGTTATCATAAAGCAAACGGTTGATTAAAAAGCTTTTCCTTTTCCGCAACGTCTTTTAAAAAAAAAAATTGGTAAGTACAATCATCTCACTTCTCAGATATCAATGAATTCTTTTTACATTCAGAATAAATTTAAATAAAACACATGACGCGGCATTTTGCATAAGAACCGATATCGCAATACACGCGCTTTTATCGCAATTCTGCCCATTCATGATCTTATTCCTGTTTAATAATAAAACCCAAACTGAATTCGGATAAGAGCGTGCACGCATGCAGGTAAACAAAGTTAAGATACAGCCGGCTGCGATAAGTGTAAGGGCATGTATGTTAGTTAGGTACATAACGCGTATGTGTATTTTATCGGGGTCGTAGAGGCTAACGGCCGAGCCAAGGCGAACTTATCGCTGCAACAAATAAAACATGTCATTCTACTCACGATAGTTACATAACGCGCCGTAGCCGAACGGCTCCCTTCCAAATGTTGGCCGCTGCATTTTAAGCTTTGAATGTAGCAACCGCTTATAGACGCTTAATAGCTATGTCTATGAAACTAAAATTTGCTCGAGAAGAGAATTTGTCGAGGGTAGACAAAGTAATTTATGGATTATACTAATTATATTTTATGACTGTACTTCCAACTTTAGCTTTGCAGGCCAGCTAATGCTTTTAGAGTATGATGAATCCGATATGTTTTTTTTTCTTTACATTTTATAATAGAATTCAATTTATATTCTAAAATGCGATTCTCGAAGTGTACCTACGTGAAACCCAGTAAAGTGAATTACAATTTAACTATACTGTTCGATTTCTTCAACTTGTGTCCACATCAATAAAAAAAATTAAGGAGCTTGGTCCAAAGTTTTGAACATTGTTTTATTTTTTAAGATAATTGAAGCTTTTAGTTTCCAGATTTTGGTAATGTGGTAATCCCACGAAAAGAAAAGTTCAGAATCATCATGTTAAGACATTTTTACTAAAAATAAACGCCCGTCGAACACTTATTCCGTAGTACTTATAACTTATTACATGACATTGGTCTCGCCGCGTTTAGCTCTTGGCAGCGTCACAATTTTCATATCATAAACATCAGGAATGTTTGTTTGTTGGGGTAGGTTGACAGCCGTTACATCTAACGTTGTGTAGGTCACGTATGATCGCAACAAACGCTGTGTAATTGCTTGTCTTATGGTTGTTCATTCATATCTATGCCTAGGTATAAAAAAATATATACCATGTATTACGTATGCCCGGCTAGCGCAACTTGCCGCGGCTTCCCTGGTCGCACGACTCGACATTATCTGTCTTGCTCGTACGGTATTGAAAGAAAAGAGACAGCAGCAGTAAGGACAATTCTTTCAGTTTTTTTTATATTGAAATCTATTAAACGTCATTCAATAAAAAAATAGTAATACTAAGTACATGTTTACTTAATCCATAGTGTCCATCTGAAGTGGACAGGGGACTGTCCTTATATCCAAGTACCTCTACAATCAAAGAAATCAACACTTATTATCTACAACCGACCAGGAACTACTCGATAATTACTACATTATTATCATTATTATCTTAATTTAAAAATTTAATAAACATAAATCCTAGTATTCGAATCTTCCCTATTGCCAATAAATAAAGCCAAACATAATTTAGGAGTTCGATTTATTTAGTTACATCCGATTTGTATAAACTCAACTTGACTCAAGTAATACTACTAATTTTAGTGCGGTGCGGCGCATTTATTGTAGTGTGTTTAGGTACCTCTTGTGACTGATAACGATTTGAAGCAACTATTTCTTGATGGCTTTTAACAATACTATCAGGCATTGCCCTGTAATGCATTGTTGCTATCCTGAACCGTATCTAGTCAAATAACTAGCACTATCTATGCTATCTCTAATTACTTTGCTGAAAGCTTAGGAATTTACCTACGTTTAAAAATGTACGATGCCCTATTGGAAGTAGAAAAACCGATGAGCATTTGCATTGCACTTACTATATTAGTCATTGTAGTGAGTGAGTAAGACAAATAACATGTTGCATGTGTAACTCAAGAAAAAAAAACAAGGACACCCAGATTTTCCACGAGTCAAACTTTGGAATAACTTGGATGCAATACGGTCAAAAACATCGTGCTCAAGGCCTTGTTTTTTGCGCGACTAAGTGTGTTTATTATGCTTAATGAATTCATAAATCTATATAAGGCAAGTTAACCACTTGTAAGAGCGTAACTCAGCGACAGCATAAAATAGTAAATCCGACTCAAGCTTTGGGTAGAGCAAACGCAATAAACGTGTGAGACCGGGGGCCTTACTCGACCAAAATAGGTTTAAAGTAGCCGGCCTTCGAATTACGGAGCGGTTGGACCGTTCCATTCCCATAATAATGAATCTATTATTACTTGAATATGTAAATTAATGCAACAAATTTAGCCGTAAAGGAGTTAGGATCTAGTTTTAAGGTGCGCTCAGCGGATTAGGCTAACAATTAATTTATAGTGGATGTCGTGGGATCGAGCGTGTGCCAGGATGATGCATATCTACGTTTCCTTCGCTCGTTCTTAATCCGGAGTATTAACCGGCGGTGCGGTGCGACCTGTGAGATTTATCACCACCCCGACATCACTACGTTGTTGTCCCTCCACCATTTATTTCACTACACTAATCGAAAACGGCTCTTCTACAGACTGCAACTAATCGATTTCTGTAATCGAAACCTAGAATTAATCTCATAAACCTAGCAGCTACAACTCCGTAATAACATTAGCATTTACAATCGATGCCTAATAGGGAGCGTTAAATTTTAAAGAGAGCTCTTCAATGTAATTCAGACCTATAAACGAGATCCGACTGTAACAAGATTAAAGCAGGTTTAAAATTTCATCGCGCCGGTGTTGGCACAGTCGTTGAGAACTCGGTATTTAAGGAGGCAGTTCTCGTTTTACCCGCGGCCGGCGGCTCCTGAGGGATGTTATAGGATTTGGCGCATTTGTCGGAGAGAAAAAACGAAGAGAAACGGAGGAAAACCTGACTACGTTTTGCGCTTAACCCCGGCCGAAAGCGAGGAGATATCCGTAGATTCCTCTAAGATAGCGCCGTTTCCTTCTGTATTTATTTGTCTTACAACTCCTAGAAGCTCTCGAGCAGAGTATTAAGCGTCGTTCGGCTTTATATTTGAGACGAATGCGGCTGTAAACATTTATTTGTAGTGGCACAAAAACTGTTAATAACGACATGTGGCAGTGTGTCGTAATTTGTTAACCGTACGTTCACATTGATCTCGATAGTGGGTAAGGTCTATGACCTATAAGTAATTCATAGAATGGGCGAGTGCGGTATGGTGGGCAGCTCGATATGGCAGGTGCGTTATGTAACCTGCGCGAGCGCGGCACCAAACACTTCATAACTTTCCCAACCTCGTACTATACTGCAACAATTAAATAGCAAATGCAACATTACCAGTGCAAAATAGAGTTCAAATTTGTAATTAATGTTAAGGATTTAGTATAGGTTGCTATAGTAAACAATCCAACTGCCGCTGCGATTGCTATGCTGCCAACATTGACTCGTTACTATTCACGATCGGAGCCACTTTGCTACCGAAACGGTTCATTCCAATGGAGAATAACAAAAACAGAAGCCATTTGTATTTGCGATTGTCCATTGTTCAATTTATGGATTTCGAATATATTTTAAATCTTGTACCTGACCACAATATCGGGACTACGATTTCCCGTCTTTCTGAAAATCTTTATTTAGCCCACCTTAGAGACTGGCGATGTAATTTTGATATAAAATCTTTAAGAACATGTAACAGAAAATAAATGTTTATCATAAAATTAAGCGCCATAAACATTATCTAGTGGGTGTGTGCTGCTGTTGATCATGTAAGCGAACACAGTCGGCTCTGTGAAGGCCTCGCCTTAAATTGACAGTAGATGTTGTCCAGTACCTCGTTGCGAAATGTAAAAACAAAGACTAGTGATAGGCATTATTAACCGAATTACCTTCCAGCGAATCAAAAGGTCAGACGCAAAGGGCGAAAATTGCAGCACATCAATAACAGGGACCATGCCGCCGTCTAAACGCAAAACACCAGTGTAAAGCCAGACAAATTTATAATGATGTAGCCCATTACCTCGCCGGCTGTCATAATAGTAACCCTAGATATAACCGTTACCGTTGCCCAAAGAGGAGTTCAAAAGCGCACAATTTAAAACATAAATTAGATCGTGCAGTGTCTAAATACGGGAGGACACCGGGAGGCAGCCGACTACCGGGTGGTTAGGGACGATGAATAACGAAGCGAGAAGGACGGTGTATCGGTGGAGGCGCGCCCGCGAGCGAGACGAACGCGATGCAGCAAGCACTGCACACAGACATCGATCGATTAGCGGGTCCTACCCGCCGGCCGCCGCCGCGAGCTGACACAACCAATCTATCGACATTTTCGATTCTATTTTTAAAAATTCAACTAACTAATTATAGTCTACCATCTCTAGTCTTCAATGAGACGTTATCAAACGTCTGGTTGTAAAAAACAAATGTAAGATCGTCATTAATGTCGAGCGCAGGTGCCGGCTCCGAATGCTGATCACGTCGACCCAGCCGGTGATCACTTATTTAACTTGGAGGTGCTGTGATTCCATAGAAATGCATCGCAGCAGACGTCGCGCGCATTTTTTATTTATAAAATTTCCTACCGCAATAGCTGAGGTAATGGAATAATTTCGATGGAACTGATCAGTATTCAGCAAAAATACTCCCGTCCTCAGATTTGCACGGTCTGATCGGCGGGCTATCCGTTCCACAGATTAGAAGAGCTTGATTGAATTTTATGATTAAAACATTATTTGCATTCCCGTGATAGGAAAATGGACGAATGGTTTTAGGTACTTTTTATTAATTCTAATTATTTTTACAGCACATATGTTGGGCGCGTCGAAAGCATGCACTAGACAGTTTCCACGCAGGCTCTTAAAGAAATTGACTGTAGCTTATAGATTTCCGGAGTTAGAGACGGGCCATTGCGTCCCATTCGAGAACAATAATGTCTGAGGCTTTATAGAACAAAAGACAAATCTTCCAAAAGATTAGACACGACTGACTAAAATTTTATCATTGATGCTAGTTTCAAATATTTAATATATGTAACAAGATTGAATTGTTCAAACAGTCTATTGGAAAGGCTTAGACTTACACAATACGTGTAAAAACACACACGCCTTATCTAACAACTTTATCGGCACCGTTGTCAGGTTCGAAAGTGGATATTAGATAGACAAGGCGGCTCACAGGCGAGGCATGGCGCAGGAAATGCAGGTGAGTGGTGTAACTTGTCATAGGTGCAGGAAACGTGAAATAACGTCAAAGAAATTGTCAAGTAGGTAACACATTTATAATTATAAGTAAAATGTACATGCAACAACACGGTTGTTTATCGGAGTTGGCTCAGTTTATAATGAGTTCCATATTACCTACTTATATTTGCAACGGCAGGCGGAAAACAGCACCTTTCGCGATAAACCGTGGCCTAAGATAAGGGATTTAACAGGACGTGCTCCATAATAAAAATGTTTACTTACTGAGAACATTCGTACCGGTCACAGTCATAACCGGGACCTATAACGTAGTAGATAACACAACTATAAATAAATATTACCTCGACATATCAACAATTATAAAACTATGTTAACTTTACAAGTTAGGTATGTGAATTTAGTACCTATTAGGTATGTCTAGATTTCTAGGAGCTTCGGATGAGTATTGCCCCGAAGAGCGAACAAAGCCTCGGCCGAGGCGACAATGTGCTTAGTTTCCAGATTAGAGCAATCCCGACACCTAAACACGGATTTTAGATAACATTCAAACTCCGACCGCACTGCATATAAATGAGAGTTTAGACGGGCGTCTTGGATCCCAGCATAATTACTAGACTTACATACGCGGAGGGATATTAGGCACCGATTAATTACTTTAATGAATAATTTAAAACAAGTGAACACGCCATTCAAATTTATTGTTGCAACTTGGAATAATTTAATTCAATGGGTGTGCTGATGTTAGTTTAAATGCCAGTGCAAAATATTCCAAGCTATACTAGAACTACAACAACGCCATTTGTATGCAGGGAATCACCTTTTTTATAACACCTGCACTACAAGTGGGATTTTTACTGAATCACCGTCCTTATTGGCACGAAGATTGCCTTGTATTACGAGTCGTAAGTCATTTGCGGGTTACGAACCGGGGGAAAACGAGGGATTGCGTGCCGGGCACGCACCCCAGCTGTTTGCGTCTATTACGATTTCAATGTCAAGAACGATCAATACAGTCCCGGGGATGTAAAATTTCGGCAGTATTCGGGCAGTTCCGGGAGCCGCGAACGGGGCATACTAACCTACCGTAATGTGCGTGTCTTACCGATCAATAGGCGCCGAGGAAGGTGCTGGCTGAATTTATAAATAGTCTTGAACTTCACCTCGCGGCCCGGAGAAAGTCGGGAAGAGGTCGTTAGTTTGGGCTCAGTCGTTTGCTTTTTCAAGCGCCGGCGTTTGCGTGGGTAATACGTTTCCTCCCTTTTGTAGGATTTCTTCTTTGTTAGCCGGGAATTACTATGATGGTTCATAAGACTTCTTAGTTTAAATACTAATAACAATAGAGACATTTTGAACAACCGTTGATTTAAACTGATAGGCCTTACGCATCAAGTAAAGTTCACGTCAAGAGTGTAAACACAAGATTATCAAATAAGAAACATAAAAACTGATTATTTCTTCACAAATAGACAAAAGTGATACACAGATAATAAATCGCATGACACCTAATAAGCGATTCTGCATTGTGGCGTTCTAAATGAATAATCACGAGCTCCATGAGTTGTGATCTCGCTCACAATGCGGCGTCTCGCTATTTAAATGAGATTCACAAACCCCGACGGAGAAAGTTTAAATATACCAATAAAACGTGACAATCGGCAGCTGATGTGCATATTTCACTAAGTTTTCATGTAAATCGCCCTCCACAGGGTACGTTGGCGCGAAGAAACTGCTTCTAAAAGTAAGAGATTGGGAAAACAACTGCGCTGAATTCCTTTACCTAGACTGTAAAGGCACTTGGAAAGCCAATATCACCGCGCTTTATACCTCATCAGCATGGATATCGCGCTTGCACTTGAACTAGAAACATTCAATATTCAATCCCTAGCTTTTTTGCAAGAAATCAGCCAACCGCTCAGTCTTTACTTTTCTCAATGTTTGTATTTGCCGCAGAAAGGTAAGCTGCTTAGAGTTCTCGTAGCACACGCGTCGTCGATGTTTTATTTTATGTAAAACCGTCGTTCGAGAAAAACCTGCGGTTTCTCAGTTACCTACAAGTGTTAGAAGTTTGTATTTTTAAAAGAAAAAATGTAAAATGTTTCTTCACAAAATCACTGAATTAATTAATGTAGTTGCTGTAAATTGATGAGATAAGTGTAGGATGAAGCCCGTTCGCAATTAGAGTGAGTAAAGGGAGGCGAGCGGTAATATTAGAGGACGAAAACGAGCGCTTCATTACGGGGAATGATGGCAATAACAATACGGCTAATGGTCCGCTTGCGACCGTCTCCGGTTCACAATTCCCACTTCTGCTCAAAAATACTCGTTCGAAACTTATAAACCCCTGGTACCCGGTGCAGTGATTGGTCTATTATTCAGTTTTGTTTGGCTCCAATTTCAAATTCTGCATCTATTTCAGGATTTTATTTACTAGTTCAGCTAGTTTACATAATGAGATAACTAGATCCTAATTAGAATTGCGTTATATACCTACTTGCTATTGTAGAAATCCCAATTAAAGTTCACGGAGATAATTCCTTACAAATTATAGTCAGCGTCAGTTCTATCAGGTTGTACAATTAGCATAATGTAAACAGTTTTTTAAAATCAAGTCGAGACAATTAAGACGAGTGGTTGAGTTATGCCTGTGATGAACAATGCTTTTTAATAACATCATTACTTCTTTATCTACTGTTGTAAATGTACTTAAGTGAGTTTATATCGCGAGTGTGACTAATAATACCTGCCTATTGTATAAGTAGGTAGGTATCGAGTAGGTCAAGTAGGTATACACTCTATCACAAGTCGAGCAACGTGAGGATAGGTCACGTAAGCAACTGCCATTGTTGACGTTAAACTAGCCATAACTGAGCTATGAGCAGGGAATATTCATTCCGAGAAGTTCTATTTTTACGCAGTAAAATGGTAAATGTTACAAGTACTCTCTTAAGAGTCGCACGTATTTCGAGAGAAAATAGGTGTGAACAATAAAAATATGTTCAACAGCACAACTATGCATCTCGACTCTTGTCGCGCGACATAGCGTCACCCGTTACTCTCTCATAGTACTGTTTAAAAAGCGATAAGTAATATTTCACGCGCAAGAAAGAGTCGCGTGGCAAACTTATGTGGGGATGCAGGGCTAAAAATAGGAATAGAAAACTTGTCAGCAGACCGAGTCTCACGAAGCAATCAGGTATAAATATTGTAATGAAACTATTATTATGGCGCTAGCGCTACTAAATGATTTTATTGATATACTGAAACCCTTTGAAATATGCTTTGGGGTTTTGAAGGTAAAAGTGCAGAAGATAAGTTACTCTTGGCCTTTTCTCTAAGTTCTTAAATACTCGCACCTACGTGTTAATTCTGATACTTAAGCGTGGTAAGTGAAAGATGTAATAAAACACCTCAGTGTATAGAAATGTACAGCAGTAAAATATTTAATTGGATTTTAGTTTGGTAGTAGCTTAGAAAGTCAAGTGTTAGTGCGTGCGTGACTATTTGAAACCAGTGCAACCGGCCGACTATCAACCAGACTATTATAATTTGTTACTGCAATAACGTCCCCGCCACACCTCGCAATTAGGGCTCGATTATGTGAATCGCCTTCAAGTACTCGCTATAATTAAAGCAACGCAAATCGAACCGCATAAGGCAGCCTACGAGATAAACACATGCGTCGATCTTATTAGTTAGTGGTATATATTCTGGGGCGACAACTTCTGCGAGCGTTGCATTACGATTTGCGCATATAAACCAGCAGGTACAATGGACGTAACAAATTGCAATATGGCGGCATTAGTTGTAGTTACGATTCTATGCGCTAGAGATTTGCAAGCGTTCGCTGCAGCGACGTGCATTGTAAGTGGGTCGTGCGCGTGCGTCGACCCCTCGCCCGACTTCAGGGTTAACGCCGGGCGCTCACGACGCGATCTTGCGACTTGTCAGCGATCTATGCTCGCCTGGTACTTCGGTAATTTTTTTGTAAAAACCTATAAAGGAAAGAAGTAAAAAAACGTTAAAACCTACCTCAATTAAGTCACCTTTCATACAAAAACAAAAGTCCAAATTATACCATTCGCTTGGGACCTGCAATGACATAAGACACACAAAAATACATTTACACACGATAAACTTACAACAACGTTTTTATGACTAAAATTTTATTGGAATCCGATTTTATTTTCAACCTTTGTATTTTTTATGTCTGAATCATATACCGGATTATAATCGTGCAATTACTTAGACCACTGAATGGAAATCGAAGACTACATTCTTCATTCTATATATTCTATCTACATTCTAGAAGAGGTCAATAAAATGTGTCTAGTTTTCAATCACCAATTGGCTTGAGATCAAGAGTTTGTTTTTTAACAAGGTAACTATCGGGATAATAATAGTAGACCTGACGTGTTCAATAACCGTTCTAGTTCTATTCAGTGCAATAACAAAGTCTCTAGCTGCATAGTCTTAAATACCTGCCCACCGCAAAACATTTCTCGGAAATCCAATGATTATTATTGGAATTGTGATAATCTGAATTCAATTGACAATAATATTGGACTTACATTCCTGCAGATAATAAACTTTGCAAATCTAAAACGCAGATTTAATTGGTACTATTTCAATACAATGCCTATATCCCAAGCTAGGAATTATGTATGGGACTGGGGTTAGAAACAGTCTCTGTACATAAATAAAGTTAATAAAATTTCAGATTCTTCGCATGCAAGGTTAGATCAAAAGACGACGCGTAATGTGAAACCATGGGAACAGAGGTTCTCTTATTTCGAGTTGGTTTTACAAATATAGTTGTCATTTCTCTGTAACACGAGGTGTATGGAAGAGATTGAATCAATGCGACGCTACAAGCGGTGCTTGTATTTCATACTTAATTCAATCCGGTTGCCCCGGCGCAGCGCGTGGGCGAAGCGACGTGGGCGAAACACCTAGCATTATGCTGAGCATCCATATAATAATAAACCTACATCATAATTAACTTTCCATAATAACACAACCAAGTTTATATATTTTGTTCATAGCTACTCAAGTTACGGCAAACTCTCGACTTTCTCGAGTCGTAATAGTTGCAAATTTCGGTCGTAACTATCGAGCAAGGAGTTTTACGATAGTTTACCCGTAAAAGTTTCGCATCGTTACCGTGGGAGGTTTGTAATCCGAAATAAACGACGAAACTAAGACCAAGTGATACGCAAACAAGGTTTTATCAAGATCGAATTGAGCGCGCTTACGATACGGCCGCACAAAAACCTGCTCCCGAGTCGTTTCCTTATAAGGCGACACTGTCCTGCAAGTGGATACTTGCGATAACATTATAAAAAGTTGATGGAGGCACACGAAATGGTTTTGCAAGTTTGCTGGATAAAGTTCGTACGGCGGTTTGCCTTTATATGGGCGATATAGCTGGACAGTGTCGAAAGCTAGACATAAGCCGAAGAAAATACGCAAGTCCGAGCTGTCGTTTCGTCATGCCGCTACTACGTTCGTAAATTCCTTGTGATTTAAGGGCTCCATTTCGAGCAGCAATTATTTATCATACATCTTCGTAATTGAGTAATTACCTTCATCGACAGGTTACGAAACGTAGGTACGCGTCTGGTTCCGCGGCAAGAAGTTATGCATAGCATTGCCATTCTGCAACTTTTTGCGGGGAAGGAAAGTTGCAATGTAAGGCCTATCAGCCATCCATCCAGCCCTATTGTATCTATTAAATGGCTACTTTCTCGTTCCATGCCGTTTATGGTCCGTTGAGAAAACTGAGATGTTGCAGTATCGATGCATTTTGAGCTGACGAAGCGACATCATCGTCAATCCTGACTTCAGTCTTCTGGCCACCCATTACTATTCTTTGACACGTGACATAAAGTTTACAGCATGTATGAATCAATTTATTATGACATGAGACACATACATATATATTTATTAATTTTCAGAATTAGTCATTTTACGCGGCGGACGTGGACCACATTGTATTATTGCGGTTAGCTTTAATTTTTACAATGACATATTGAAGTAATATAATGAATATTATATTGAAGTAGTATAATGTTTCGATTTAATACCTACGTAAGTGAAAAGTAGATTTTAGATACATTGTTGCACTTATGATTATGACTGAAAACTCATAGTTGATAAATGATAATGCTATCTTTATTTGACGTAAGATATCGTTTTAATATATAGAACGACAAATTGATTCATAGGATAGGAATAAATTGAAACTTACAAAAAAGTTCGTTTTTTATTTCTAAATGCAGGCTTAAATGTGAGTATAACTGGCCAATCCAGCGGGCTGGCTTTAAAGATGAATTAAAAAGAAAAACACAGTGCTAATCCACATGGGGAAGCCTTGAGCTCAGTGTCTGGTTGCGGCCTGTAGGATTCAGTTACCCACTTCATACGTACCTACACAAACGCCCGCGCCGCAATTCGCCCGGGCTGCGTGCTATTCGAATGACGCAGTTTACTCGTAATTCCTTTTAAATGCAGACGAAGTTAATGGCTGACAATGGCTAGGCGGGCGAGGTTGCCAGCCACTTGTCTGCCTGTCAAAAGTTTACTATGAGGATTATGAGAAAAACGGCTGCATAGTTTGCATACTTAACTTCGGCTCCAGAGCATTGATAATTTTCATGGCTGTATTTTTGTGTACCTCGCATCTTACTTATTTTAAAGATAATTAACGTCGACTGATTGAATAATAAAACGATAACAGAGACACGTCAGTGTATCGGGTCAATTTTGTGTTGTTAAAACAGTTTCGGTTTGTGGTTCCGCCGAACCATGCACGAATTTTAACCTTCAAACACTTTACGAGACGTCCGGGCCCAATTCTGATCCCATCGGAAATACCTGCACGTTGTATGTGTGCAGACGATGTGAAAATTGTAAACCTGATAAATTCATAAGCCCGGCTTAAGGTTTTACGAGCTCCGACACCGACCGGTCTTCGCAATCAATATGCTGTAGACAGCGGGGCCACCATAAATAGAAGAAGTGGTCCCCGTTTAATGATGCTGTTCCGCAAATGCTGCACTGTTATCAATCAACCAAGAGGCTCGCTATCGTTTTACTAGTTATTAAAATCCAGTATCAGTACCAACGCACGAAGACTTCGCAAGGTATTAAGGTACTTACTTCAGAGCGTAACTGTAACTATCGAGGTTTTATTACTCCTCAGAGCGACTAGCTCGGCCACATATTAGTTTCTAGAAATCGTATAAGATCTCGCAGACTCGTTTGGTTCGGTATCCGTATCGAGATAAGTCGATTTAAAAGGTTGAAACATATTAGAGTAATATATGTGGAGCTGAGAATTATGAAGTTTTCCCCAGTGGAGTGGAAACGGGGTGTAGTCACGCGACGCGGAGCGAAACGAGACGGCTACAAGACAATACTGCTGGTGTTATTTACGTGGTAGATAAGTGAAGAAAATGTTTTAAATTATCTCGCGTGCACGATCGGATCCACCGGCGCTGGCGGCGTGCGCGACACGAATCACTGCCGCTGGAAGTCGTTAAAATGCAACCTAAATTGAGGCAAAATACCAGAAACCACAATAAATTAAGGTAGACAAACTCGGAGCGACTAGTTTACCGCCGTTCATAATCGCGTTATGGAGTAGATAGTAGACATTTAATTAATGGATACTGCTCCAATAACAATATGTAATGCAATTATGACAGCCTTATATTAGCGGTAAACGACGCAGGTTGTTTTAGCGCCAGTGATTTATCAATGCCTCTCAGGGATAAATGTACTTAACGTATAACTCTTGCCTATAAAATACTGGGCATGCCTTTTTCAGCTGTCTAGTGCATCGTGAATTTATCGCCTACTATATCTACAAATCGAATGTACCAAATTACTAGTTATCACTGATGTTGGGCGAGATATAGCTCCACTTGAGGCCGCGACGCTCGCACATCTATAACAATTTGTACTTCCTAGAGGGTAAGTGGAGCGTTATCGAACAAATTGTGAGCTGAGAACAATTATTCAATCGTCGCCACGGTAAAAATAAGGACTTCAATAAGCGCTGGGCTGCAATAAATAACAAATAAACGCTTGGTATTTATAGACGCGGCTCGCCGGGCGGGGGAATGACCGTCGCTTGACATACAACTGGCTCAAGGCCTGTGGAGATTAGAAACCAGTACTCCATAACAAATACAAACATGACGGCAGACAATTGCAAAATAATACATCCAGAACAATCTCTGATAGATAAAAAGCATTTCTCCACTAAAAATCATGTCTAAACGTAGCGACGAAGAAATTACAGAGAAGTTGCATTTATTCGGCAGGAACCGCCGCCCCGCGTCCCATCCCTGACAGCGTTTTATCGCGAAAAGTGTCAGCCTGTGTTTTTATGGCGGCGACAACAAAAGCAAACATTCACCTCTGCAAACCTTTTCAGGTAAGTGAAAATATTTTATTCTCGCACACCTCTGTGACCAAATCCTGCGAAAGGCACATTTTACAATTCACATTCTCTCAATATTCGTTAATGCCGCCATTTTTCATATTAAGCTGCATCTCTATAGCAATTTAGTCCTTATCTGTACTTTTTATTACAATATTTAAATTGTTAGATAATATCGACGTTTTTTTAGAGCGAATGGCGCCAGTTCGTGACGAGAGCATTTTTATTTATTTTCGTTACTCGCGAGTTCTCTTGACAAGAATATGTCTGATCTTACCTTTATCTGATATGAGTTGACTTTGTGCTTCGGCAGAAGATTGAAGGTGGAAAAGTCGAGTCTCCTGGAAAATATCCCGTTGGCACCAGCGCCGGCTCTGAAACAACAGTCGATCCATTATAGCTTGAATATTTCAGTTGTTACCAGACAATACTATTTCGGGTGGGATTGGCTCGACATCCACTAGGCGGGTCAAACCGTCTGTTCGGGAATATATAACGGTTTGAGGGTGTCAGCCCTTTTGGCGTGAACAATTAATTTTGAGCGTCAAAAGCACTCTTTTAACTTACCTTTTAGATAAAAGTAAAACGCCGTGAAAATGCTTTGTTTTGTTTAAAGTATCAACTATTGTTCAGCCCACGTTCCTACTTATATTCGTTAGACAGTGCCTTGTTTTCGAATTGTACCGTTTAACTGGAAATCATTCGGTAAGTCGGCGGCCCAGACAGCTAGTACTAATAACGCAGCATTGAAACAGCTTATAATCGCTTAATCAAATTACTGGGATTTGCAGTCGACACGCAGCACGCAGGCTTGCGGTGTTTACGTCTGGCTAAGCGTGCTTGCTTTAACAATGACAGTTCTATTATAACGATGGTACGTGTGTACTAACTACTAACAACTAAGTATCGGACGAAGAGACGAATGTTTCGGTACCTTTCATTACATCAAATTGTAAGTAAGTATACTTAGTAAGGGGTGATATTCGTATTCTGAATATTTGCTAATAGGATACGATAATTGTATACATTACACTCCTGTTCAATTGGTTTCGCTCAGTTGTTTGATCCAAGACTCTGATTCAAACATTACCTAAGTACGTAATTATCATACGATTATTGTCATATTATTAAAAAAAAACGCGTAAATAAAAACTGTCTGCCTTGAAAATGTGCATATAAATAATAGTTATTTGTGCAACAAGAGAGCAAAGTTGTTTTTTGTTACGAGTGCTGATTTTGAGTCCCGAGCAAGCGAAGGATTCTACGTTTGAATCACGAGCGTAGCGAGTGATTCTATGTTAGAATCCTGAGTGTAGCGAGGGACTCAACAGCACGAGATGCAAAAAACTTTGCTCTCGTGTAGCACACACAACTTTTCACCTCATCAGCGAGAACATACCTATTCGATATTTTGTGCTTTTTCTTCCAACGTATGTTTATTGTCTTTGTTGCTGATTTCAATAATATTATTAATCAGAAAATAGATAAGAGCTGCTTAAACAATATAATTTAATTGAAATTATAATCAACCAACCAACACGGTTATTGTCATTATTTGATCAAGTTGGAAGATTTAGCAGATACATGACGTGTTTATTCATAAATACATATTATATTACGAGATTTTGTTTATAAATTGATTAATATTTTTACTCGTAAAACACCAAACAAAATAAATGCAAAAGAAAATAACAATTACAATATGAACTCGATATTTTTTAAGGTACTGTGAAGGTTCTCCTTCACTGTTGGTGCTAATTGGCTACCGATATAAAAGTAAAGTTGTATATTGTATGTTTATATTTAGAATAAGACGCGTGACGTCCGTCAATTGTAGAAATTGTATAAAATATAATTTAGTCTTAGACTAGCCTTCGGGCAATAAAGTAATCTAAAGTACCTCTCGTTGCTATTTATTCCACCTCTGAAGCTTTTCCCCGGCAGGCGCCACACTTGGTGGAGTCTGCGAAATTTTTAACTAGAGTCACGCGAGTATTGAAAGTTTCCCCGCTCCCAATTAATTTTGTCCACAGATTCTTGGACATCTGTTACAAATACGTACTGAAAGCTTACGGTTTGCATAGGAGCCGTACAGGAGCGAAGCGCACTATCTATACGCGCACGACGCACAACGAAGGAGAAGTACATTTGGCAATTGCGAATTGCCAAAATTGAATTGTGGTATTGTATGTCCTGACGGCACTGCCGTGACGGAGCGAGTTCGACAGACGGGTGAGGTTGACGAATCTTCGCGAAGTTGAATCACCCATTATCATTTTTCATCCCATGCGATTTTAATCTATTTGTGCATTTGATTTGTTTGGATTCCATACAAAAATGGAGACGAGCATAATTAATGGCTTTTACGACGTTTAAATATTGGCCCGTGTGAAAATACGAAATAAAATAATCACAAATGGCAATATGGCGTATTACAGATTAATTTCAGACATCGTTTGAGGATGTTATATCAGAGTTAAACGAAGAATTATCGTCGAGCCAAAAATAATGTACAAGAATTTTATCATCGTCAGCAAATATCGCAAGAATCCCCAATAATTTGTTCCTTTACGCTTGAAGCACACGTTGTTGACATCGGATAAGCAATTGTCAGTGACAGTATAGAATTTTACTAGTGAGAAACATTCAGTTTCAGTGTTGTCAAATGATGTAACAAATGTTCTTAAAGAGTGGAAGACATCAATTTCAACCAATGTCATTAGTTCCATAATATGTTGCTTGTTAAATTTTATTTCCACAATATGTGCTGTGCCGGATCGAGTGCTCGTCAAGAAGATGCAACATCGGGAACAGCAAGCCTGTACGAGGATGGCCGATCAAACGCCGACGAACGCCATGGACACCGTGAACGCTGTCCAAGACACAACGCAGATAACAGGCAATAATGAACCATAATATATATAATTTGTAGAATATGTGTTTATTAGGATGTAAATAATTGTCTCATAATAATTATTCTAGGTGTATAATAGTTCTAGATATTAGTAATGTCCTACAAATAATCATCGTTGTGCATAAATTATGACCATATAAGATAATCCACCGATTGTCTTCATTGAATTATGTGGTGCAAAAACTCACTCCCAGTGGTCGTGCCAAGAATGTAATAATTCATGTTAACAGATTAAAGAGATTCTTTAATCGTTAATCCTAATTAATAAAAACAATTCTATATTTCTAGGGTGTAAATAATAAAACTATTATTTTTCAGCAATTTTTAATTCAGGCTGACTGTACAAGGATGCAGTTGTGATTGTTGCATTTGCAAGTGTCACTGTTGTAAATATAATTTAATTTCTTTCCACAAGATATTAGCTGCATTTCTAAGATATTGCTATAGGCAATTCAATTTTTAATTACTTACACTTTCAATACCTTTACTTAAAATAATTTTAACTTATTACTTTCACAGAATTCCAATAATTTATTATTATATTTTGTTTCCAGCATTATCCAGCATCAGTATTATAATGATTTTTCTTTTTCATGTATTCTGCCGCGGAGATCAAGGCTGCTCCAGCAGGCTGGGGTTTCAGCAGTTGGTCGCCAGGATGCTGTCCGCATCCCTCGACCACGCGGAGGCAGAGGCTGCTCCAGCAACCCTGGGGTTTCAGCAGCTGGTCGCCGGGATGCTTCCTGCATCCCTCGACCAAGCGGAGGCAGGAGCCTTGGCGTCGAGCCAAGGAATTCACTGCACCAGGCCGAAGCGAAGAAAACATTTTTTTAACTAGGATTTTATGTAATAAATAAAATTTATTTCATTTTAGCTATGTGATAGGTAGGATTTTTAATAAAATTAATTTTCGTTTTGTGTTAATTGATTTTCCGACAGTGACATAACGTTTGACATGTCATTATGACGTGTACTGCTATCGTCTATGGTCGTGAAATCAATTAAAAGGTAACAGTTTTATTTCTATTGGTACAAGTACTTGGAATAAATTACAAAAATTTATTCCAGGTATTTATTTAGAATTGGTACGGATAGCTGGACTAAAGATAATACTTTAGTCCAGGTATCTATTTAGGATAAAAGGTATAGTAATTAAGGTACAGATTGTTGGGGCATATTTAATATATATGCGCCAGGATTCTAATATAAAGCTAGTGGTAGATGGGTATCACTATTTGTTGGTCCTGTATGGATGTTTGAAGCGAGTGTCATAGACAATGTTTTCAAGCATCTAATATAAGGGCAGTGATATACCTTGGTACAACTGTTTGGGGCATGCGACGTGTGTCATATGTCATACTCCAGGCAGTTAAGGTGCGAACATTCGAGACAATTTATTTAGGCCGGTTTTACTCCAGGCGATTAAATTGTTAAGATCTATCATTGTTGATATTGTATCGAATGGTCTATGCTTTAGTTTATTAAGTCGAATGACACTTGGGATAGTCAAGTTGGTGCCTTGCCTTTTTAGCAGGGTTTTTGTCAAGGCAAAGCCAATGTCAGACAACATGTCGGATTACGTAATATGCCATAGGCTAGTGTCCGCACATGTCCTGACTTTGGTTATCTCTTAGCAAGAGACCATCTGGGTATGAATGTATGGGTATCCCTGCATAGGTAGGGACCTCTTATATGTTAGGCAGGAGTAGTTTTGTCTAGTGTCTATATAGTAAAACGAATGTCCCTCGTTTACCCCGAGACGGCGGGAAATGTGAAGGTTCTCCTTCACTGTTGGTGCTAATTGGCTACCGATATAAAAGTAAAGTTGTATATTGTATGTTTATATTTAGAATAAGACGCGTGACGTCCGTCAATTGTAGAAATTGTATAAAATATAATTTAGTCTTAGACTAGCCTTCGGGCAATAAAGTACTTAATCTAAAGTACCTCTCGTTGCTATTTATTCCACCTCTGAAGCTTTTCCCCGGCAGGCGCCACAGTACGTTTCGAATATGCATGATAAATGGTGAAATTATAAATTATTATTATATTTACAATAAGTAATAAGTTGAAAAATCTTATTTTATTTGAGCAATGATCTATTGTTTTATATAAAAGGCACAATAGTTTTAATATTCGGTCGTTAAATTAAAATATAATAAAGAAAAAAAAATACGGTGCAATTAAAACTTTTTCGGGTGTTTTAATGATTTTTTTGGTATAACGCGTATCCGAACTGTTCTCAATCGAGGTCGGATTCGAAAATTGAATTCAAATAGATAAGTTTCTATCCCTCTCTTTTATATACATATGAAAGAAACAGAGTGCATCGAGATTCAAATGATTAGAATTTTATAATTAACCTTTGGCTGAAGAATGACAATTCGTGGTCAGATACTGAAAAAATTAAAAAGCTACTTTCTACTCACGCTCGAAACAAAATCGCATTTTGTTCACTGTTATCTGACAGCAAAATCGCCATGTTTGAGCTGGTGAGGTGAAAAGTATTATATCGAATAGTTGTATAAGACGGATCAAAAAAGGCGAGTGGCATAGGGTACATCTTAACATCGTAAGAGAAGATGCCACGAGCATTTTTTGACCTACTTCTACAATGTTGCATACAATACTTAAAAAAAGGTAAAACGTAGAAGGTAAAAAGTCAAAATTTAAAAGTACAAAGTAGGTAAACGGTGAAAAGTAAAATGTAAAAAATTAAGAGTGAAAAATAAATAAAGTAAAAGGTAAAGGGTAAAAAGTAAAAAATAGTAAGTAAAGTGAAAAGAAAAACGATAACATGTGACACGCCTAAGTTAACAGTGCTAACGACTGTACAGTCGAAAAAAAAGGTAAAAAGTAACAATTTAAAAGTACAAAGTAGAAATTAGAAGGTAAAAGGTAAACTGTAAAAAGTGAAGCGTGAAAAGTAAAAAGGTAAAGGGTAAAATATAAAAAATAGTAAGTAAAAGTGAAAAGAAAAACGATAACATGTGTCACGCCTAAGTTAACAGTGCTAACGACTGTACAGTCGAAAAAAAGGTCAAAAGTAACAATTTAAAAGTACAAAGTAGAAATTAGAAGGTAAAAGGTAAACTGTAAAAAGTGAAGCGTGAAAAGTAAAAAAGTAAAAGGTAAAGGGTAAAATGTAAAAAATACAAAGTAAAAGTGAAAAGTAAAAGCGATAACATGTGACGTGCATCAGTTAACTTAACAGTGTTAACGATGTTATAATGTCGCCAAAAAGCATTCAGTGCTTTTTTGGGCAGCAGACTATAGACTTTTACAAGACTCACGAAATGTATGCCTTTATATAAGAGCTAGTAACTGTATTTCATAGAAAAAAAAGGAGTAGATAAAGTAATGTAGCGTGTAACTACTATAATTCGATAATGCAACAAGATTAACCGGTTAATTGCATGTTAATTAACGTTTGATGGCAATTAACGGTTAACCTTACGGGTTATGTATGTAACGTTTCGCATTCAAATTAAATACCACATTAATACAATTAAGTTAACTATAACTTTAATTATAATTACCCATGCTGAACAATGCTACCGGTTTTTTATCTTCAACCTACTGAAAGAACTAGACTTGAAGTATTCGATAATGTTTTGTGCACTTTAAGAACTCTTAGTTGAAAAATCTTCTTCAAAAGTCATGGGAAAACACTGCTTAAGAGTATTATCATAATAATGCGCAAAACAAATCAGAGTAAATGGAAAAATACGATCACCTGTGTTTTGTGCTTATGCTGCGTGGAAAAACAGAAATAAAACGCCAAGGTCTAGAAAAAAACAACTTGTTGTTCACTGTCAAGGCCACAGATAGCCGGTATCTGCGGGCCGAGTCAACATCGCATTGTGTTTACATGCAGCAGATAAACTACGCTGTGTTCAAGTAGGACGAGTGATACTACACCTAAAAAAATATATCATCACCCATTGACATAACACGACTAGCGTTTCGATAAACTACGAGTAATTTATAAATAGGTACAAATCGAATTATATAAGGCAGCACTACGCACAGTTAAAGCAAGTAATCAAAGTAGGTATACGTAGGTTGTTTTTGGTGTTTGTGGTTAGAATAGGTATTACTACAAATGCGACGTTCAGAAACAAAGTAAACCACAACAATACTTTGAAATCAGTGCTGCTATTAACTAAACCATAAAAATGAAATGTCAACTGAACATAATAACTAACCAAGAAATATACAGTGAAACATAGAACCGCCTTTTTTTGAGTCGCTTAAATAAGTCCTAAGGAAAATAGAGTCCTTTACCATTACAAGTGTAATTTGTTTTATCATACTCTGAAAGCCGTTGTCCATAATCGTACTTATTTCAGATCGTAAATTGCCACGAAAATTAAGAGACAACGTTCATGCAGAGATTTGCTTTCTTTCGAGGACTTAATGTGGCTAGGTAAAGATCGAACCATAATTAAACTAACACCCACCTTTTTTTCGTAGGAGGTTAAATGGACCTGTGGGTACAGGTTTATTCCGTGACATGGGGAAAATTCGGGAAACATTATTAAAAAGCAAATGGCACCTGCACGTTTTCGGAAAAGCAATATAAGTGAGGCATAGCGTGACGGGAACGGGACGCGCCGACAATGACGTGACGGCGGAAGTGCGTTCTACCAGACAGGTAACCTTGAGTTTTGTTTTCGTAAAAAAACGATGACTAACTCCGTCGCCCTAGTTACCTACTCACAACCGCGATCTTAATCGTTTTGTTTTGTCGTGTGCTGTATTATGTTTTAGTTTGTTGATACAAGCATGTACCCTAAGGTCAGGTCAGGTGGGCGGGACTAACATAAAAACTAGGTCGATGCAGAGTCAGCCACCGGCTAAGCTTGCACCATAGATTGGAGCGGAGTTATTTTCTTTTTTTTTTTTCGAAATTTTCTCTTCGTCACGACCTAGCGAAATTTAATTTGTGCATTTTAAAACAAAAATTTCTAAAATCGGTTGAGAACTCGCTGAGATCTGCGCATTGTTACAAAGTCCATTCGAGTCGATCCATGGGAGCTTCGCTCGCTTCGCTCCAATAAAGAAAACTGCAGATGTTAGTTGCATGCAACTTATTTGCATGGTTGCAAGATGCGGTTGGTAGTATATATCATCTGTACTTTACGACTTTTCTATGATATATGCGATTATCCCGTGTGGCGCGCTTGCCCAGACTGACCTTAAGAGGCCTAAGTAAAATGCAGATTGTTTTAGACATTTTTCTCTATGATCAAACATGTTTCTTAACAAATTATTGATATTACTACCTAGAACAGGAGTATTGGGATTAATTGGTATATATTTGAAACCTACAGTTTGAATTTTACATTGATAATTTTTGTTTCAAAAACTACTCGAAATTGACAAGATTCACGCGGAAAATTAGTTTTTTTCAACTTATTTTAGACTGCACGCAATGAAAGCATGAAATAGCTATGCTACTACCTGGAACTCGGGGAAACCTATTATTCACTTCAAAACGTTGGTTGAAATTATCAATATATTTGTCATAATATGAAAAAAAAAGGAATAATGCCTCTTAATAGTACCACTACTTATTTTTCCGTACAAAACGAGGTTTCGTTCTTATGTGTTTCCTCCTCCAAAACTTATCAATCTTTACCAAAAATTTAAGAACTGAATGGAAAGAAAATGTTCTGTGTCGGACCGTTTCCATATTTGCGCTTATTACTATAAAACTTGTGTACCAGGCTTCTGTTTTTGGCCAAAATTCCGCCGCAAACGGGCGCCTAGTACACAAATTCTATAATAATATGCGGAAAAAACGAAACGGTCGGAAATAGAACACTTCCTTCACATTCAGTTCCTAAAATAGTGAAAAGATTGGTTAAGTTTCGGAGGAAACAGACGAGAACGTAACCTCGATTTGTATAAACCCGATTACATTAAGTTTGGACCTCATTTGTATGCAACGCCATGGTGCAAACTTAACGTAAACTGATAGTATAGGAAAAGGGGCAGTGGTGACGCGGTTGCCGCAGTTTGTAGTGCGCCTATTAAGCCGGCGGTCCTGGGCTCGAATCCCGGCAAGGGCAAATGTTTGTGATGAATAATATTTGTTCCTGGGTCGTGGATGTTATCTATATGTATTTATATATTATGTAAATCGTCGACGTCGCCTAGTACCCATAGTACAAGCATAGCTTAGTTTGCGACTAGGTCGATTTGTGTAAGATCTTCCCTTAATATTTATTTATTTATTTTTGCATCCGGTAGATGAAAATGAGAGTTTAAAATAAACATGTAGAATGTCTCAAATCGGATTTATTGTGAATTCGAATACACTACCTAATTTGGTTTTTATTAGACTCGATAACATAATTAAGTTGGTTGGTTGGTTGGTTGGTTTGGTTGTTTAGAATTAAATTACCTACGCGCATTTGGTACGATCGCAATCGAATTTGTAAAAACATACATTTGATAAACAAATTACGTGTCGGTTACAATAGGTAAAAATACATTACCTACCTAACTGGATTACTCATAAAACTAAACTGACAATAATATGACCTTGTTTACGTGGAAGTTTGTGAAGCCGATACGTTTAATTTTAGACACGGGACGCATTACATTTGCAAAACGAATGCAACATGGCGATGGTGGCCTTGAATAAAAATAACGATGTTTTTGTCGAGGCGATTTTATATCAGAAGTGCGCCTTGCGTGCCGCGTCCGCAGTCGAAGGAAACCAGTAGGGAACGGAATAATATATTATAAATATAATAAGAAAACCAGGCAAGAGCATGTCGGGCCTTGCTCAGTGTACGGTTCCGTAGCCGTTATTACAAATACATAAATCAAGATAAAATTATTAGAATTTTTCTTAGTTGACTTTAAGAAAGCAGAATACAAGCTATCTATTATACTCATCATCTTGTCAGTTGAATTCATAGAATTAAGACAAGCTATCTTGGTCGGAGGGCTCTGCTCCCCCTGCATCCTTCGTCACTAATACTGATCGTCTTTTCAGTTGACTTCATAGGATTAGAAGGCAAGCTATCTGGTTTCCATTTTCGTCTTATGTTTATTTTTAACCGACTTCAAAAAAAGGAGGGGGTTCTCAGTTCCGTTGTATGTTTTTTTTTTTTTTTTTTTTTAAATGTTTGTTACCTCATAACTCCGTCATTTATGAGTCGATTTGGAAAATTCTTTTTAGGTTCATGAATAGACATCTCAAGGTTGGTCCCATAAAATTTTGGTGAAGATCGGATGACGAGATCCATAAGGAATCGAAGGAATTACTGAAATTTTATAGGCACTCATAATATTTTTCATGTATTTTCTAAAATTATTTAAGTATTTGCATATGGTAGTCATCATCTTCTCATGCTAAACTGATGATGGAAAGTACAACTCCTTAACAGTTAGGAGTTAGGAGATAATTCAAACGAGATGCATGCCTTCAAGACCTCCCTGATCACCCCGCCATAAGTATTTTATATGAATCACTAAAAAGCGAAAAAAAAAATTTTAACAAAAAAAAGAACCGACTTCAGTAAAACTAAAAAGCCGAAAATAACCCGTTCAAGTACAGATTACATTTTAGTCACCCTTTGAAGTCGGTGCCAAACCTCACGTAAACTTTAATATAATATAAATGTAATAACTGAGTGGTTTGGGATCGGATCAAAGCGGCATGATATCTGTTTATTTTTGTTGGACTGCGGTTGTGCTGTATGGCTCGCGGTGTTTGGTGGGTTCTCTCGCCCGACTCGGCGACGAATGACATGCGCAAGGGCGCTTCGAGACCTGAGTTTACTCAAGACTATAGAAGAACAAACACATAAAATAAAACCATACTAGTTAGTCACTTTTATTAAACCCACCTCTCGAGCGCTAAAAGCTGCATCAGTTAGCAAGATCGTTTGAAGAAACATACAATATTTGCTTTTAGCAAATACGTCATATTTATCGATGGCCGAGGCCGTCCTGTCCGCGAGCATACCTAGGCATGTGCATGTATTACGAAAACGAAATCCGAATTAACGAAAATCCTAAGGTCAAGTTTGGGAAGTTAACAAGTAATAACATAATCTTTTACGATTGTGTTAAAAAAAGCATTTGGCCTCAAAGGCGCTAATTGGCTATGTAGTTCACACTGCAATTAAATGATTAGCTATAAGATTTTGTATGCCTCGAGGCAGAACATAGCTGGACTAACTTATATGTACTGTGAAGTATGCACTGGCCCCCAATATGTCAATGATTGGAAGCCCAGCGGACGAACTTGAATAAAAAAAAATAAGAAGACGTTTTAATGTGTTGTCAAAAACATATTAAAATTCTGTCTAGCGTATTTTCTATATAATTAAATAAAACGATTAGCATCTAGCATAATTACTTACATTATGTGTATACCTACTGTTCACAAATAAATGATTTGTATTTGTATTTGACGGAGCAGAATATTTTTTCAGCTGTTAGTAGCATTCATAGATTACAATCAAATATTTTGCACGCCTTTAAATGTATGCTCAAGACGGGTTTCATTTTCAAGGTTTGTTTGAATACAAAACGAAAAACAAGAACATGCTGCAATGTTGCTATAAACTCGTCAAGAACGAAAAATAATGCACACGTCTATTATGATTTGAAAGTAGACACCTACCTCAGTGGGAGTTAGCAACCGGTTCCAGACTTTCTCATTCATGAGCCGACCCACGCCACGCAACCGGGCCGCATGGCGAACCCGATCTATTGAAACTAATTTCACCCTTTACCATAAGTACAGTCTGCACTTTGATTTGCCCTTAACCGCACTCGAGAGCTTGAGATGGGTTGATATCGTTTTGATGGAAGCGTTTTAGTAGATGTTGCTGATAATGATTACGCTATCTCCGCATAGTAAGTGATTTAAAGCGAATGCTTTTTAACGAATTAAATTTATTTTCAACGTATTTTTACATAGGGTTTTCTAGCTTCTAATTTGAGATTCGCAAGCAAAAAACAACATACATTAATTAACATATTCGGCCCATCTCTAGACCAAAGTAAGGGTTAACCACATAATTTTGATAAGTACCTACCTATAATATTTCGGTTTAAAGACATTTATTTCTCATAATTTAGTATTAGTAAACTGATATCCTGTCAAATGTTGCACTGCCCTGTAGAGTTTCATAGCGGGAACAATGTACCATCTGTAAACGTACCTATGAAAGCGATAAATAAACCGATATACAGTTTATTTATTATTTATATTTATATATACGACAGGAAAATACTGACACCAACACTGAAGTCGCTACACGCTATACTCAACTAAAACCACGCTATGAAAATAGTTAATCTTTGAACTCTAATAGATACATTATCATTGGTTTACTTAATCAACATTATGAATCATACCAAATATATCCAATAAAAAAATACCGGTAATCATAATTTGTTTATCGTGGTGTGTGCACATTTTTTGCACATGTTGAATATTTTTTGTATTCGTACTGAAGACACGATGCGATGTTTTGACGGTACATGTTCTGTATATTTGAATAATTCAACCTGTTTTGAATAAAACCCATTACTTCTTACGCCGCGAGCAATATTTTAAAGCGTAGGCGTTACTTGCTTTTGTCCACAATGTCAAATCATTTACAAACATTGCATGTTAAATAACATAATGGTATAACACATATCAAGTCTTTAATTATCACGAAGCCGCAATAACACTGTACTAAAATGTAAATCATAAAAAAAGAGATCGTAATCGTGCTTTACAGCTGTTGCATTTTGAGGCGTAATGAGTTTTATGGGCGTTTTAAACAATTGAAACGATTGCATTACCAGGGTCACAGAGGAAGAGGACTAATGATATAAATAGACATACTTCTGGCGTTGAACGAATCATCAATTCGTTAAACTATTTGTGATGATCCTTAATTACTGTTCAAATATTTTACTGTGACCTTCCGGGCTATGAAACAAACAAGTTATTAAAATTCTACTCGACTACTACTACTACTGAAGAAAATTATTTGTCAGAATAAGAACTGGGTATCTTCCATGAGAGTCGGATGGTGGTAATAATAAGGATCGAGCAAGTAAACAAAGCTAACCTTGGCCTCGCACACAATGGGCCTCACTAAATTCTATTACACAACACTGCTCGGTTATTTCGCTCACGATTTTGCCCAAAAAAGCGCGCGCGTTTCGCCTTCGGAATTACGTATCGTTTTTAGGAAAACAAAAAATGGATCTGCATTATATAAAAATGGCCGAGTTGTTTTCAGGGTTCCGTACCCAAAGGGTAAAAACGGGACCCTATTACTGAGACTTCGCTGTCCGTCCGTCCGTCTGTCACCAGGCTGTATCTCAAGAACGGTGATAGCTAGACAGTTGAAATTTACACAGATGATGTTTTTCTATTGCCGCTATAACAACAAATACTTACTAAAAATAAAATTAATATTTAAGGGGGGGCTCCCATACAACAAACTTACAGATAATGGTACGGAACCCTTCGTGCGCGAAACCCACTCGCACATGGCCGGAATTATTTTATTAACTCGTAAGTTATGGCTCAAATTGACCTCACTCATAATTCCATATTATTTATTGTTTAAGGTTGCCTTAGCTTCTGGCATATTTTTGTTTACCCACTGAACAACCGATTTATGTTTATCGTTATTCGAATTAATAATTCCTAAGTTACCGGAATGGATTTTATAAAACATCCAAAATAAACGGGCCGAACCAATTACGGAAAAAACAAGAATTCCAAAACCTTAAACCGTTACCCATAAAGTATGTTTGCAATAAATTCCTTGGCCTATAAATAAATTCCTTTGGCTTAAATTGAGTCGGTCAGCGGATTGATCTCTGTTTTGTATTCATCAAAATGTCGGTTCCCAAAAGTACTCTGTACCTACTTAAAGAATTCAGAAGCCAGAATGTCCTCACGAATGGTGTGGAGAAATAATTAGAATTCTTTTTTGGTGCTATGTAGCTGTAAGGCATACTAATTATAAGGGGACAGAGTTACGCTTGAAGAAAACGAAAATTTAGTTTCGTATTATGATCAAGTTGTGTAAGAAAATCAGATTATAGCTGATATTGTATACGAATACGGTCTCTTTAACTGAAACCGCAAATTCAAGTATAATCTCACCAACTCCCGCGATTGTTTTGTTTTTTATTCTGTTCACTGTCTCAACCAATTTGTTGCGTCAATGTTAATCCAATTTATGTATTGCGCTTTCGTTATTGGTAAACGGGTACAGAGGATGACAGACAAACAAACGGGTAATAAAAATAATTAGGCAATTAGTTGAATTGAGCGGGGGCGCGGCGTTCGGACTTCATTGTATGTAAAGCCAAACTCGATCAAGCGTGGCTACTATTTATGCCCGTGTGTCGTCTTATTTACGCTTGTGGCCGTAACATCACATCACAACTGTGATACAAGATTCTTGTCGCACAAAAAATGCCTGTCTCATTCCTTCCGATACAGCGCGAGAAAGACGGGTGATGTTATGTCGCGCGTCAGGCGAAGTCTCGATAAATTATGCTATTAGCCAAGAGCAAGTGAAATTCTTCTTCAAACAACACAAGACTGTCTAAACGGTATAAGGAACGTAAGTTCACTTTAATATAAAAATCAGCACCCTCCAAGCACTGACAGGAAAAAAGGTTCAGCTTAGCATAAGTGTTATTATAGTATTATTGTTGTATGCATTTATTTACATTAGAATTATCAGTGCAGGAATTAGCAATGAACACTCAGAAAGTTTAAACTCTAGCGCAAGTCAGGATATATTATTATCTCGGTAGGCGGTGAGTCTGTTTATTGACTACGACCGTGTGCGTCCATTTATGTAATGTAGTGTATAATTTAAAATTCTATCGCGATATCCTTGCGACGATGATGAGAAAACCGGTTCCTACATAAATTATAGTTATACACATTGTTATGAGATAACTGGAAAGACTGCGAGACATAGTATTAAAAATATTCTAATCAAGATTGTAGACCGGTAACCAAATTGACTCCTTTTATGTGCAAATCACGGCAGTTGTTATATTGGTAGGTATAGAGCGTTGTCGATTTTTAAATAAATATTATGTAAGCAATAAATCAGAGCAGATGGATGTTTCAGTTACAAACACGTTTGTTTTTCGTTTACTTCTCAGTTGTACGTTTAATTTATTCATAATTATGTTTTATAATGGCCAAAACTCAGAGAAAACGTGTCTAAAAGTAGTTTTTATTTGGTTAGTAGAAGTTTCTGTAACATTTCCCCATACAGTGCATGGGGAAATACGCCGTTTCCTTGAATACATTTAAACAATATTCAATGCAAAAACTGCGTTACAATTTACAAAGTAAAATAATGCAATACATTAAAGAGGCGCTCCATAAAACGAATAAACAAATAAGTAGCGATACGCAAGACACGCATCACTGATCTATCATTTGCCACCCACATAAGACCACGTTTACAGCCAATCGCATCTTATAACTCCACTGTTCCTCACATGTCAGCTATCGCTCTCATTCCGCCGGCAACTTAATCAATTGGAAATATTGTTAGAACAAAAAAAATACAGAAAACTCTTTGAAACAAAGCCGACTGTTCGATCAATTTCGATTTAACTAATTAACATTGAACTCAATTTTTTTTTATCATAGGGAACGTCCTCAACATTATATCAGCCAAACGATCTCCACGTCAACCGGTCGTGCGTCTCCTTCATTATGCGATCGGTAGAGATCTTTCAGCACTACGTCTTTACACGGTTTACACTCAAGACCTATCAAACCAGCGTACGCCAGTTTCCACTTTATATTTTACACAAGAGCAATTAAATAAATAAAATAAATATTAAGGGACAATCTAACACAAATCGACACACCAGTATTATAAAGGCGAAAGTTCGTGTGTTTGTGTGTTTGTATGTTTGTTACATCTTCACGCTCAACGCACGCGCTTGTTTGCTTTGGCTATGCCGGGATTCGAACCCAAAACCGCCGGCTCAGTAAGCAGCTGCACTCAAAACTGCGCCAACTGCGTCGTCAAAATTGAACTTTAAATTAAACGCTAATAATAACTATAGCTTAGAATCTCCGCAACTGTAATACAGCTTCTAGTAGTATCTTATCCGACTAAATGTCACAAAGAGAAATGCGCTCTGAGCCGGGTCAATTCGTGATCGCAACATTATTGGAATCAATTACATTCTAGGCTTCTGCCGTTGTGTCTAAGCTAGACTCCATAGGGAAACGTTGTATTTAATGTCATTAAAAGTTCAGCCGAATACGTGTATTGTCAATTAGGGCTACGGCTAAATTCAATGTTTCTGATGACATATCTCTGAGATATCACCAGTATATGTGAAGAGTTGTGCTCCATTCTATGTAACCGTTACGTTATTCTCATTGAAAATACACTATTGCATAAAATACGAGATAACAAGTCATGTGGCTAAAGTGTAAATGACAGGCGCCGACGATATCTAGTTTGAACATTAATCCTATAAATATTAACTTGTCAATGTCACTTACAACAGACCAACGAGCAAAAATCTAATATACCTATATATATATATGTATCAAAAAAAAAATCGAAATATTTTGCTCAATTGGAACCTGTTTTCAATTACTACGAAATGTTGTGCTGCTGTTTTGATTGCAAAAGCCTGCTAAAAGGTATTAGCTGGTATAATTGTTAAACGGTAAGTGCTACTTTAGGTTATCTATTGAATAAACTAAGTTTTTTGTAATTAATGTATCAACGCACGATAAATGTCAGTAGTTCGACCACTCAGAAATTGATAAAGATAAAGTTGAACATAATTCATTGATAGTGAGCTATTTATTAATTTTAAATGTCAAAACAAAAGATAATGTGTTCGAATAATGTTTAATGATCTGATTGGATGGAAGGTGGTCAGTTATAAATGATTATTCACAGAAACAATTGAACCATTGTTATTGTTTTAAGGTTGCGCTGCGGTTGACAATATTTTATTTATCACATAGTAGCTGCAATTGTAATTTGTCATATTTATATGACTTTTGAATGACTTATTTACACATGAGTCACACAGTACCTAAAGTGTTTTAGAATAGAAGGCACATAATAACACACTATGGAAGAACTGTATTTTATTGGTTGTTCTTCTTGAATGCAGCTCAATGAATTGGGGGGCGCGGCGAGTGGCGACGCGACTGACTGGCGCGTGCGCATCACTATTGGCTACAAACGAGCGCCGATTTTGTCCGAACAAATCGGAAAACGATGCCGAGCACCTTGGTGCGTGCACATCGGCTAATATTGATGCTTGCAGCGCGTAATGAGCCTGTATTGACTTACGCAACAAAATGAACAACTTGTGTTTTCTCCTACCTACAACTCAGGATTAGGACCTATCAAACAAAGCGTAAGAAGCATTTCGCGAGCCAGCATTGCAATATTAACCATTATTCGATTCGTCGCCATTGCGATTTGGACTTAATAGCATCAGGCGAAGTGGAGCAACTATGTTGTGCCAATATAAAGAACAAAAAAATAAACGTTGACAAACACTCCGATTAACATAAAGGAAATTCCGACACTAAATTTAAGTGCCCGAAAATAAGCCAAACAACTAAGAATACCTACTGTTTGCTTATCAGAATGAGTGATGTATGACATCCGATATACGAGCTCACATATGCA
Source organism: Apotomis capreana (assembly GCA_947623375.1). NCBI lineage: Eukaryota > Metazoa > Arthropoda > Insecta > Lepidoptera > Tortricidae > Apotomis > Apotomis capreana. Next base: position 18,051,719 of record OX392499.1, on the reverse strand, counting down.
TGTGTGGGAGTGTTATGTAATGTAATAGACCAATACGCGCCTTTATTTACTGGCTTAGATGTAATCGTAATATGTATGATTGAATGTTGCTCCTTGATAAACAACTCTGAGTAATGCATCTATTATTAGAGGCGCCGGTAGCGAATTAAATGCAACATGTTTTTAATACCAAATAGTTCACTCGAGTGAATAGTGTTAGAGTAATAAAACTGAACTGAAGTAATAAGTGTGCAGTGGCCAATAAAATAGAACATCGTCGCATTTTTTCGGTATTGCTATTTTATGCTGTCTTGAAATGATTTTCTAGACTTCGTGTATAGCTGACTCGCTTAATTGCCCCAAGTGTGAAACAGTGGAGGTTATAAACACGTGTTGATGGAAGGTCTTCATAACGAGGCCCAACGATATGACTTGTCATATTTAATGTAGGTTGTACCAGCATCTTGGCATCGCCGTTACAGGAAGAGGCCAAGATGTTGTTAAAATTATATTTAAAATTAATGTACATAGTAAGTGTATGATCTCAACGGGGGTGCCATAGCTACTGCGTGACAAAACCCCTTTCTAATTAATAAAGAAAAAAAAACAGTTATTTGGTCTTGTATAGGTAACTTCAATGGTAAATAAATGTTACTTTTTTATTTTTTATTAATTTTCCTGCTTTTGCTAGTTTTTGTTTGCTCTATGCAGCTATAATATGAAATCGAATCCACATATAAAATCTAACTGCCTGTAAATTTGGCTGAGATCTCACTTTATGTAATCTATTCGAAGTAACCGTATTAACCATTTATTTCTTATTGATGATCATGAATGAATACGATTGATTCATAGACGTACCTATAATTCAAAATGGCGAGACCTATCGCTAAACAGCAGCAATTTTGCCGTATCGTATCTCCTATAAAATTAGTACTAGTCTGTCATACGTGGCTTGAATAGCACTCATCGGTGTTCCTTTTTATGACTGTGAAGCGGAGACAGCCGAGATATTGCTACAGTAGAGATATTCCAAAACCAAGAGTCATTCTAATTCCGCGTGTTTTCAGCATGCAACTATTAAACTGTATGGCGTATTGCGTCGCAACATGCGCATGAGTGCATCCGCCGGTCACGTAACGCTTTGTTCACAACATCGTATTTATTGAGTATGGTTAGTGTCGTTTAATGCGTTTTGGCATTTTTGTACAATTTATTTACGTCGCCAAGGTTAAAGGTTTCTACGCATTTGTTTTTGAACGTTTAAAGTGCAGTTTATTTGTTGACTTCGTTATAAACATCCCTTACCTCTACTATATTTAAAGGTAATGATGGATATAATCCACAGTTCAAGAGCGCACCTATGTATGGTCGGATTTATCATGTTATAGACAACGACATATACGAGTCGGAAAACTACTTTTTCATTTATCTGCCGTGTGATATATACGCGAACATTACATTACTACCGCAGGTTATACGCCAACGATGAATAGGAAATAACCTTAACTTTCAAAGATTGCACATATTATAATTGCATAAAACATGATTTAGTAATTTATCCCTCAGACATTGACGCAGTCTCTTATATTATAAGTTATACCTAATCTACCAAAGTGACAGTGTGATAGCAACATAAATGATTTTTAAACTGTTAGAGAATATTTTGATCTAATCAATCTTGTGTTAAGAGTGTTAAGACGCTTATCACTGCACGCAGGATGGCCTGACAGTCTTGAAAATAAATAAACTCACACTACAATACGTTTGTATACGTTATAAAATATTGTCATATCTATGCAATACCGAGAAGCGGCAGCGGCGTATCAGTTGACAGTCAACGCGACGATAAATTTGCTGCAAACGTCACGGACAGCCATTGCAACGGCGATAAGTTACCGGCAGATAATGCTGCACGACTAACAATATACTTAATTGTAAGTAATTGAAGTTAGTACGGCGATAATGCTGACAAACAGTACGTAAGTGCAGTTGTTGTCTCACGAACGCTAGTTGGACGAACTTGGGAGAGATGTATATTGCCGTGAGTAGTTCGAAAAACTGGCACGGAAAAAGACGTTGATTCCTCCGATTTAGGTTACTTTACAAGTCCTCGGCAGATTTGGTGGCGATCACATCATGCACAAACATTATGAAATAACTAGGTCGATGCAGAGTCAGCCACCGGCTAAGCTTGCACCATAGATTGTAGCGGATTTCTTTTTTTTCGAAATTTTCTCTTCGTCACGACCTAGCGAAATTTAATTTGTGCAATTTAAAACAAAAATTTCTAAAATCGGTTGAGAACTCGCTGAGATCTGCGCATTGTTACGAAGTCCATTCGAGTCGATCCATGGGAGCTTCGCTCGCTTCGCTCGCTCCGCTCCAATCATGCTTAACTTTAGTAAGCCTTTGTAAACAAATCCGCTTCCAATTTTGCCGAGGACTTGTAAACTACCCTCACTTTCTATCAACACATAATTGTGAAAAGTGATGGCGAACTTTTACATGATGTTCCGTCGATCCGAGACCAATGACTGCGGCGAAGCAGACGATACCTACGCGAGATTAAACAACTGTACTAGGTGGTTCCAGTCTCCCTTAGCATCTAGTCCAAAGTTCTTGTCTCAAAATCTTTCACAAACATTCTTTGTCCAAAACGATCCCATTTAAGCTGTGATTTAATTTGTCATACGATTTTCAAACGGTATGACGCGAAGTTTAATTTAAAGGTTTTATTACGATGGCGGAGAAACATTTCCCTCAAGTCAAAAGTCAGACAGAGCTCGTAAAGCAAGCTCCTGTTGATGAAATATGGCCCGCCATACAAGCCCCCCGAGCATTCTGCGGGCCTGGTACACTGCGCGATTTAAACAGCGGGTTATTAAAGAAAACTGAGATAGTTGAAATTTATTTCACAAAACAATTTAGTGCTGTTTCTTTGCAGTTAGTGTAACAATCGTTTTGACCTTTATTACAGGGACAATGAACGCGATAGGTGCTCGAGCTCGTTGAACTACTGAACTTTGCTTACCGTTCCCGGTTGCCTCACTGTTGGCATTACGACCGTAATGACATTCATCGTAATCTATCAATTATCATATGCATTTGGTGCAAATTTAACATATATGACTCATGCTTACGGGGAATATGTAATACAGGAAATTCATTGTCGATCAAATATCGGCCCATTTCGATGTCTTTAATTTTTAGCGTTCGTGGTTTAGTGTAAAGGAAGCTATCAGATGGCCTTTCCAGCCTGTGCAGCGTCGGTGCGGCAACGTCGCATATCTTATATTTAGCTCGGACGAACATAAAGCTTCGTTTACAAATTTAATTGCATCGCCGATCGCCCGCCACGAACGCAAATAGACGCGCAACGCGCCCCTGAACCTACCCGAACTTTCTCCCGCCATCTCAGTGCGCAGACGACGAGAAAATATTTGTAAGTTTGTTTTTAAACGGGTTGTTAAGCTAAGAGTCGGCTGTATCGGACGGAGTGCATTTTAGCGTGAGTAATGATCTCGCCGGTCGCTCGAGAGAGCTGTTTTAAAGGCCAGGCTACTTTCTCACTCTTGCGAATCGTATAGGCGGGGATTTAATAGAAATGGTAAGTAGCAATAAAAACTTATTAGAGCGCCAGGCAAATTTACAACTATCTGTTTATTAGTCTAACTCAAACTGCATTCAAAGCTGACACATACATTATTATAACGATGGCCTGCCCCGTCTGGCGAACGCTGAACGCAGAACTTCCAAGAGTCATTTTGAGAATTAATGGCTAAATTATGCATAGTCCGGTCGGAATTGTCGCCGGTCCGCCGCTCGACTGCTTAATGAACTTAACTGAATCGCCGGCCAAGTACCTACGTGGCCAGACGATAAAATACAATCCAATAATATCTTTATTGGGGGTCACGGTAGAAACTACCGATGCCTATCGGTATTAACACAAATTGATATGAATAAAAACTCAATAAGACAATTATATTGCAAACGCGAATAATGTAAACATGGAGCGTGCACTGTACTTAAACGGCGTGTTTTGGTGGATGCATTGTTTGCAATTGATCATTTGAGTCATTTGACGATTGCAGCAAAGCAGACGTCGCGTGAAACTGCAGCGAGGGGAGCGTATGCCTGCATGGAAGGGCTGCGTGCCCACACGCGTAACCGTACACAATGCACACGTAAATACATCTTCGGCCAGCACCACTATGCATAATCACGCAGATTTGCAAGTAAAATGACGCGACACGGCACTTTTTAAGCTTTGCAAATGTAAAAACACGGCATTGTGTCGGCGAGCGAAGGTGGCCGACGCCGCGACGACGGGTCCCTTATTGTGGTCCAAAAAATTAATACAAGGTCGATTTACAATTACTACGTGACAAGATGGTTTATTAGTGCCGCTAGGGTTTTAGTGGATATGCATTGTGGAGGGGTCCGAGTGAATATTCGGGTGCAATTTATGCAGGCATGCGCCGTTGCGTCGATCACGCCCTAAAAACAGAACTAACGAGCCGTGGCGAGTTGCCGACGGCCAGCGCATGGGAAAGGAAGCCGCTTCTGCCGGAGACGATCACACTCCAGACAATCATGAACATCAGCCAACCATTACGAATAATACAGGTTTAAAAAAAGGCTATGTATAGCGACAAGCTATGCAAAAGGATTGAGATTTGCCGCGAATCACGCTCAGTTGCGAACCGCGAGAATATGTCTCGTGATGACCAATTATTGTAATAGAACAAAGTCATGTCACTTCGGATCGGACATGTGAAATACCTGTCTTAGATCACCTGTTAAGTACCACGAAGGCAGTACTAGTCAAAACAATAGATTTAAATCGCTCTGCGCTTGCATTACGATGTCGATTCTGAAATATTCGCGCTGCTAGCAGTTTTGCACGTCGCGTTCGACTTTCGAGCGTTGTTGAGAAGATAAACGTCGACAAGATGGGATGGAGCAAATAAAAATAAAACAGCGTTAGTCTTAGTCGGCAATAGACTGATTTGTCGGTTTAACGTACTGGTACTGGCACAGTGCACTGGTACTCACAAGCCGCGATATAAGTATATTTTTTCGATTTTGTTTCCTAAATTCCGTGATCAATACTTATTAGGAATTTATGATTTTAAAATTATTATTTGAGTCTTTTACAATATAAACTTGAATCTACACAGGAATGGCGTAACTCACGGTGAGAACAGGCACAGGTGTAAAAACTAGTCATCGTAATGTCCCAGACGATCCCGAACATATTAATTAAACGAAGTTCCAGTTATGATACCCTTTAGAGGCCTCCCCTCGCATCGGCCTAATAGTCGCGCTTCACTGCTGTCTGACTCAGCCGAGTCGCGCCTTGTCTTAAGGAGACGTTATTCTATAAAATCGGCTTCGATTCGTACTTGTTTACAAAACAAACTCGGCTTTCGATTTATTTCGTCGGAACGTTGAAACGTATTCATAATAAAGTAGGAAGTAGAGATTAAAACGTTCACTGCTAATATTATTTCAATTCCAAGATATCAAAAGGGGCCAAAAGGAAGTTGATAAGTGCGGAACGCGACGTAAATACAAGTTTTTTTACTACAACTTATCGTACGTTGCTAATTCTTAATGGGCTTTCAAGATCAGACGTCTGTAGCAGTTTTTGCAACGGTAATGAAAGGGATGAAATTAAGCGAAAGTTTATGTGAAAAGATTCTTTCATTTAGCAAAAGTAAAGCTTTGAATGAGTTTAATTAAGACTTTAAGAGTGGAATACAAGTGGAAGATAGCGTTGTTTTATAATTGGGAGAAACTTAAATTAAGTGAAGTGCAATAAAGACAGCCCGTAACGCTAACGTCTGAGGTATTGTTCCGAATTAACAGCAAATGGAATAAAAACGAGTAAAAACACGCTGAATATTAGACTTTACGAAACATGTTAGTCTGAGCTGGAATTCTTCTTGAAAGATTTATTTACATGGGCTGAGAAGCTAATGCATCTCATGCTTTCCATAAAGACACGAAAAACAAGATGTCATAAAGTGGTTTCACATCAACCAGTTAATTACTTGTGTCCCGGTACATACGGTGTGTTATCACTTAACACATGTGCCTTAAGGGAACATAATAGCCGCGTTGTACCGTGGGCTCGTCTCAAGGCCGATTCGAACGTGATCTGAGAGCTTTTTGTCTTAAAAAACTCGCGAACCAACAGCTTCCTGCAAGAATAATTATTACATAGACCACATAAAGTTTAGTTCTTTTTGGCCCATTGTGAAGACTCATAATCATAAAGATTCTTCGCCCGATATACAACGAGACACGCCCTCCTATTACGCGTAGACGTTTTTCTACTTAATTAATGGCTTTACAAATGGATTGCACGTTTTCCTAATTTCGTTACAGATTGTAAAATGTGATATAATTATTCGATTGGGTTTATTATTTCCTAGACCGACGGGACAGGGGAACTAGACATCCAGAGTTTAGTTCATTTGGATTCAGTTGTTAAAACAATCAAGATCGTTTAGCGTGGTAACAGGATACTTTGATGTCTCTATCTGATGGTACGGCAAGTGATTTAAATTTTAGCAGAGAGCGTTGTACATGCATCAGGTTATCTGGTTGTTTGATTTGTGTTCGTGCATTTTTAAAGTGACGCTTATTGACATTGGAGACATCCTGTGGCGGTCATTAGTAGGCGAATAAAGCTGTTTTGCAGGTTCCTTTGTAAATTCATACAGGATCGCCTAATGTGTCTGTACACACGGCGCAAAGCGAGACGCCGAGCGCGGAATGCAAATAGCCTTATTTTCAAATTGTAATTTCCATTGCAAAGTTTTAAGAAAGAATATTGCGAACTTTTATTAAAAACTAAATTTTTGCATTTCTTTTCATGGAGAGCGCGAGTTAGTGAGTTTTAAAAAGTTCAAAGTGTTCAAACGTAACTTTAAACCGTTCGCATGAAATGGAAAATTATAATTCTATCCTAATATAACTTGTTATTGTTCAATATTTAGTTTTTATATGTTCCTTAATTATTAATTAATATGTTTAATCATTCGAGGCGTGGCGAGATCAACGTTGTAGTTGATGCGCGGGCGCATTTACATGGCTTATTATCGTTTTATTACGTAGAACGTGTTTCAGATTCGATATTTAAAAAACCTGTTCTTAAACATTGTCGTTCTCAACGATACACGTTTTACCGCTTTCGTATTTAGACAAGGAATTATATTATTTTTTTGTCTCGTCGTTTATTTTACGTAACTCTTTCGATCAACATTGCGATTCGTTTATTTAACTTTAATTATTTTATTACAATGTAGGAGTAGGATTAATGTAGCTTGTTATTGATTAACACAGACCATAACAAGCTAAATCCTTGAGGTTATTTTTCGAGGCATCTTTATAGGTCAAGTTAACGAGTGAATAAGTTCGGACGTCACTGCGGTCGTCGCCCACGGTTCAATCAAGACAAGACTGACACTGTAAAATACCTTACCTACCACACCTACGCTACGTTGGGTATTTATTAATGAATTCACCGCACGGTAGATTAGTATTACAGTGGAAACTGGATAAGTGGAATCGCAAAGGACCGGCTGTTCAGTTCCGCTTATTCAGGTTTTCCACTTATCCAGTTTTCCATTTAACCAGGTTCAAATAAAACGTTTTCTCACTAACAGAGGCTCTCGCTAACAGAGGTTGTGGATGCTAGTATTGTCGCTTATAGAGGTCACGTATAAATACATATAATTATGGTCCATAAAAGATCAAGACTTAAATAATCCTCTTTTATTAAATATGTACGTAGAGGTGTTGGTGGCCACTGCACTACTCTCTCTGCACATTTTTTTAAAAACCGAATCTATACGTTTTTTGATCCGCCTAACCATCCATTACTCTTAGAATAATTATGAATATTAGCCTTTTTGCAAATTCTTCAGTTTTTTTTTTATCATTGGTCCATTAACTGGTACTTACATTTTTTTCTCATACAAAATACGTATTTAAAACACGAACCATAATGTTAACGAAAGAAACTACCCTCCTTGTGACGGTTTATTAAAAATACAAATTTTATAACGCGGAGCTATTCCACTCATAGAGGTTTCGGAGACGGCGACTTCCAGTTACAGAGGTAAAAATAAGAAATTTTCGAAAAAATGGATGCCGCTTATAGAGTTCCCAAAATTCCACTTATAGAGGTAATTCGTTGCCAAGGGACTGGAACCGAGAACTTGGGTCCACTTAAAGAGGTTTTCCACTAACCCAGGTTCCACTTATCCAGTTTCCACTGTATATATATAACTCTTTAAAAAAATATGCATTTAAAATTTATATAAACAAAAGGACGATTTGCACAGTTACGAAAGCACAGTCAAAATGGAAGAAATATTGAATCAACATAGTCTAAAACTATTAATTCCTGCCAGTATCAGAAAATTCAGCGTCATTTTGTCTGTTCTTCAATTCGTCCGATTAAAGTTCTGATCATTCTACGATTAAGCATGGCTGGCTATACTGCAGTGGCGTGTAGGGAATGCAAACCAGGTTTATTTACCATACAAATAACCGGTTATAACCGGGTTTGCTATGGGAAAAAACCGGACTTGCATTCCCTAGTGGTGTGGTGTCCATGAAACCCGTCGGCTTGCCTATTACATGACATTTTAGCACCTGGTCACAGAATACTTAATAGTACTAACCTGGTCGTACTGTCCTTAAAGAAACGCTAACCCAAATCTGCCCCGGCTTGTCCAAGGATTTTTTTCACGCCACGCCACTGCTATTGTTAACCTTTTGAACGCCAAGCGATGAAACAATTCATCGTGTTCCTAATACCACAACAAAAAATAAAGAATTGAACAGAACAGGGATAAAAAAATACATGAAGCGGTTTGAATTACGACGTTTTCTTATCATTGAAATATGGTCAGTTGACGACGTTGGCGTTTGGAGCACAACTTTCGGTCATCGCGATCTGCCTTCGTCGCTCAAAAGGTTAAGTCCTCGAGACTTTTATTCTCACTTATACATGGTATCTAAATCTCGAGATTTCGTTTATCGTCGTGTTTATTTGTGTGTTGCTACGTCACGCGGCACAATTAATGGTTTATTGATAAAGCTATCTTGTGCATACACTTCTAAATAGGTATACAATAGCGATAAGTTATGTAACGATTGGGATTGTTTTGTAAATTGATATTTGATATAGTTACGTTGAACGCGATTCTTAAGTTAAATGAAACAAATTTGGCCAACTAGGTAGTCTGATTATGGATAATAGATTAAAAATCGCTATTTAGATCACCTATTTTTTATTATAAATATTAGGATAGTTAGAAATTAAAATAAGATGTACATATATTTTCAATAATAGAGTTGGATGATTATTGTACGTATGGTATTTTTAATCATTACTCAAAATATACGCAAAGCGCGCACCAGCAGTCCCGGGTTCGAATCCCGGCAAGGGCAAATATTTGCGATGATCACGAATATTTGTTCCTGGAACTATAATAAATTTCGATATAACGAGTTATGTAAGACAGCCCGCAATATTTATTTATTACTAGCTGTGCCCCGCGGTGTTACCCGCTCATCCCACGGGAACACTAAATTTATTCGGGATGAAAAGTATCCTATGTCCTTTCCCGGGTCTTAAACTATCTCCTTACCAAATTTCATCTCAGTCGGTTCAGCGGTTTAAGCGTGAAGAGGTAACAGACAGACAGACAGACAGAGACAGACACACTTTCGCATTTATAATATTAGTATGGAAGTATGGATATGGATTACCTACTATGAATGAGATAAAGCAAATTTATTTTTCGTGAAACTGCGGGCTCTTGCAGCTTGCTCGATGAGCAACCACAGGCGGTATAATACATACATACCCACTACTACAATACTGCTCATAACAGTTAGGTTTTCGCAGGGTATATAAAGAAACCGCAGCAATTTGGGCAGTGTGGGGCAGCTGCAATTTCGGGAACTGACGGGAAACGGAAACCAGCTGTGCAGTCGGGCGTGGTTAATGCACCAAATTGCATTTTTACGGCTCCGCTAATTTCGGTCGGTTTCCATGTTGTTGCCGGGCTGGTCACCGTGGGATTAAGGCTTCATTCCCTTTGTATTTTTTTTTTATTATACTGAGCTAAAGGGCCTTTGCACACGAAGACTTTAGCGCAAAGGACGCGCGAATCTTAATCGCGCTTGGTCAGCTTGTTTAATAAATCTCGTGTTTTTTTTGGAGAATGATTGGCCCGAGTCTTTCGACTGTACGTGGCTGTCTTGACTGTGAGGGTGGTGGAGTCACCAGAGGTGAGGGGGGCCCCCAGACCCGCAACGTGAAATCTCGTGTGTAAAGACTAAAGACCCTAATGTCTATTCTAGGTTTTTTGTTATGGAACTCAATAGATTCCTTAGTAATGCACATAGGTGTACCTTAGTACCTCCTGTATTTTCTGAATATGAAGATAAATTTTCTTTGATATTACTGAAACCAGTAATCAGTAGAAATCCTGTATAGTTTGTGGTAGAAAAAAAAACTAAAAAGCATTTATTCATGAAAATGAATTAGGTTTTCTTATGTTTACATTTACAAGGTTTTCTTATGTTTTCGATTTGCTGCGCGTAACACCCGACGTGATTGCGTGGCTCAACACACTGAATGTTGACATCGAATCTTAGTTTGATTTTGTGACATTGTAATTTAAACAATATGGCTATATTTTATTTTATTAAACGCCATACGATTAAATAAATCAATTTGCTGATGCCGTGTTTATAGCGTCGAATCGTCACTTTTGTGCGTTATAAGTTTTTTTTACAATGACGCAAAAAAACCCGATCTATTTACATTCGAATAGGACGTTTTCATTTGTGTTAGCCGCAATGCCAACCCTCCCGGCCCCGCCGCAACCAGTTATCGCGATCCCATAACATGTATAACAACAGTCATACAACAATAACAATTATAAAATATGCATACATTACTCATAAAAAATAACCAATGTTTAATAAGCATATGAAAACATTGCAATAATGTATGAAATTTTAACTTACAATGCATTTTTTAATAATCTACCTGTACAGTATACGAATTAATGTTTGAGCATTTAAGTATGCAAAAATGAACATGCACATGCTACCTACCTGACCTGTACATTTTAGTTGATAATTCCTGGTACCTTACCTACCTACAAAAACTAACATTTATCTATCATTGGTAACAAATCTCTTGATAATTATCTAGGTACCAAGGTAAATAAGTTATATGTTACTAATGTCAAATATACACTTTCCTAAATTAGTCACTTACGAGAGGGATGCAACAATACGTGAGGCACGTATGGAGATAACTCCATCTCATTCCTTTGCATTGCATTGCATCCTCGTCAGTGACTAATTTAGGAAAGTGTAATAGCTGCATAACACCATACTCAACCGTTAGATTTGCATATACCTACCTATCTACCTAAATAACTACCAGTAGATACACATACGTGCCCCTCCAATAAACAAATAAAATAACTATGCAATGTTGCCACCATATATGGGTAGGTAGGTACCGACCTAAGCAGCATTGCAGTTGGTAGGTTGATAAAAGGAGGTACCTATCAATATCGAAGATCTCGGGTTCTTGTCGCCCCTTTTAAGGATTTACACAATGTACAGTGTAATATTAATCTCGTTGTTCTTTTACTGGCTATTGGCGAAAACCGCATTATGGGAGACCCAAGCGAACCTAATAGTGCGTAGGAACGAGTCAGGTGTGTGGTAAGATACTTCTTGCTCACTTAGATGACAATTACTTACACGATAGTCATCATCATGATGACATAGAAACATGTCTTGACATGTCAAGCTTGTCGTTTGTTATCCGAGTTGATAACTAATCCAACACATAAGTGCATTATATAATAAGGTGGTTAAAAATCATACTTTCGTTAACCAAATAGGTATTTGATATGAGCATCATTCGGTTTTAGAAAATAATGTTTATTTTTATTTTTAATAAACCCAGGTTGTTTAATTTATTTTTACCTACTTACTTAATTTATCAGTTTTCGTAAGACTATGTAGAATGGCTTTTATTATGAATTTGGGAAATAACTTTTTCAAACTGGATATATTATCTACCTGCTATAAAAAGTGAAATTTATGTTCGAAGTAAGTAAATAAAATAAACAAATGTCTAGGTATAAAAATAGGCAACCTTATATTACGAGTAAAAAAAATGGTTAAGAGGCCTTATTCCTTTTAAAATGCTGATTGTTTAGACATTTTTCTCTACGATCAAACATGTTTCTTAACATATTCTTGATGTTACTACTTAGAACAGGGCTATTGGGATTTATTGGTGTATATTTGAAACGTACTGTTTGAAGTTTTCATTGATAATTTTTGTTTCAAAAACTACTCGAAATTGACAAATTTCACGCGGAAAATTAGTTTTTTCAACTTATTTTTGACTGCACGCAATGAAAGCATGAATTAGCTATGTCACTACCTAGAACTCGGGGAAAAGTATTATTCACTTCAAAAAGTTGGTAGAAATTATCAATATATAAGTCACAATATGAAAAAAATATTTTTTTAAAGGAATAAGGCCTCTTAATATGTAGTTGATATTATTTAGACAGTGAAACGATTGTAACTTAAATGAAAAATTGAAAAAATAGTTTATATAATTCGATAAATTTAGTGTTTATTAAGCAAATACATATGAAAACAGGTATTATATGTATTTTTTATTATCTAACTTTAATTAAATACCCAAATAAGCAAATAAATGAGTTGAGTAAGAATAAAACTACCTACACTAATCTAAGATGCGAAAAAGTGTTACGGTGCGGCGTGCCATTTAAACGCCCGTAGCACGAAAAAACAAACACCAACAAACACTACACATTAATTAGTACAAAATGAAATGCATTATTTTTTTGGATGAATTACTAAAATTCTGTATTTGTTTTCTAATTGATCTACGAGTGGCCATGTAAAAATAACAATTTAAACAACAACAATTGCTTTGCTCACCTGACTCTATCGGAGACGGCTTCAACCTTGGAATTTCTTTTGGCTGGAGTGAGAGCATGCTGGGGATGGTGTGTCGGGCTGGTAGAAGGTTCGGAAGGCGCTGAAGGCGGTGAGCAGGACCCCGAGCTGGATAGACTGAAGGCTCTGGCACGCCCGTCGCCGACTGCAGGAGTGCGTCCCGGCCGGGTACGCCGTCGCCGCTTCTTCTCCTCATCTGCTCGTGCAGCCAACGCTGGCGGCGCCCAATCCAAGTCTTTCTTCAAGTGCCCTCGTCCGCAACGGCACCCGCAGGCTTTAAATGCCAAATCGTAACCCTTTTTAGTCCATAAATTCTGATGCCGCTGCCTTTCCGACCAGGATCGGGCCCGACCACAGGATTTCAAGTAAGCCAAGACCCCGACCTCCCATTGCTCGAAGCAGGCTCTGTGCATATACCGGCCGGCGGCGCACGTGTCATTGTTGCATAGCACGCGAACCGCGTCTTCGAAGCGCACGGGTTCTCTGGGACGTAAGCATTCGCTGGGGACGCAACACCCGCGGGTGTCGCTGTCTTCGCGTTCGCCAGCGGCGCCCTGGCGCCGCGGTGCCATGGCCGAACGAAATCGAACGTGCGGAGCGCGTCAGAGGCACATGCTTGTCGGAGCGCGCGCGGCCGACTAATAGCCGCCGCGAGTGAACGAAAGCGAAATTTCAAGAGCGCGCTGCGCCGCCGCGTTCTGTGCAGGGCTGACCTTGCGGCGCTGTGCGCGGGGCGCGGGGCGCGTGCAGCGGGGCGGGGCGTCGCCGCCGGGGTGGGGAAAGTGCTGCACATTTCACTTTCGCGCGAACACTGCAGGATAGGCGGCTGCTTGCAGCCACCAACGGGGATGCTGGGCTGGGGTGGACGGTGGACGCCAAGTAAACTTAACTAACCTTAAAAATTAAAATGTATGCATAGTCTAAGGATTATATATCGGATACGATAAATATATGTCTTAGTCCACTAAGAAGTTCATTGTGACTAAGTCTACAATAGTATAAATCGTTGTATAGGTAATCTCATTAATCATTCAGATATAATAGGTATGTAACTTAAAGTAGGTCCTACCTATACAATAAGTAGATAACACTGATCACAGATAATAGTTAAGTATATTATGAGACAGGTACCAATAAGTATATTATGAGACAGGTACCTACCTATACGAGTAATAAATAAGATTATTCGTAGAAAATAACAACTTCACAAGTAGGATTAGATTAAATAAGAAAAATATCTACTATTGATTTCTGTGAGGCTGTCCAATATTTAGTTATGTAGAGTAAATCGAACTTTCTACACAGATAATTTAGTTCAAAGCTATCAAAAATGTCTTCCGGTAAATATAGTTATAAATAACTATTGATAAATTTTTCCTTAACGTAGTAGGTAAGTAAAACTAAACATTCCTGTAAAAAGTAGGTAAGTATAAGTACCTACTAGAGATAAAGTCGGTATTAAATAAGCAAATTTATAAGTTAGTTTTTGGTTATTTCTAAAATAATTAAGTAGAGTAGGTACCTGCCTATCTACTTATTTTTCGGATGTTCGGATGTCGGGCTGTTCTCACCTACAGGTCGCACTTCTAAACCGACTCTTAAAATTTTGTAAGTAGGTTCGATTATAGCGGACATAATAATATGGGGGTTGGAAACGTAAAAAATGTATTTCTGTAATTTAAAAAAATTGCTGTGGCTTAGAGCTACTAGTGTTAAAAGTGCAGTGCAGATTTACTGATATCACGGCAGCTTTAAGCTTCTGTTCCACCTGCCAATTGCAATGCGACTACGAATATTATCTGAAGCATACAGTCCTACCCTTACCATGAGATTACAGAGACAGTACTCGCTTAAAGTATTTGTATGGATTTGTAGTTCTACAAAGTAGCCACTAAGGGGCGATGTACTTGTCTCTATACAAAACTTTTACACTGTCGCTATCGAGTACGTTACAGTGTGGTTATTTTTATACACACATTTGACAGTTGTTGTAAGCGGTGCGAAACATTCGCGTCACGTCTAAACCTCCAACAGGTTTCTGTAACGCGTCTTAATTTACAAATTATTTGTGATTAATTAACTTAAATAAATTAAAAAAAAAAAAAAAAAAAGACAGTTCTCCGTTGATGTTGGTAGTGATGTAGCAAAGAAATATTATTCGCCAAATCTAATCTAACGATTATGAATGGTTGACCGAATCGATTTTATTGACGAACTTGTTTTCGAACCTGCATATACTCGTACATATTTTTCTTGATTTTGTTTAAATCAATATCTTTTTGAGCTAAGAGCCGTCGGACTTACTGGAGTTCCGTGAATCTCATCTCTCACATAGAGTTATCAATTTACAACACGACTGATTTACAAAATTCTTTTTGTATTTGATAGGGTATACTTCCGAGATGGTCCCATGTAAATTTTATCTAAATCCACAAGCAGTTTATGAAATATCAACAATAATAGGTTGAAATCGGTTTTTTAAATTTTTTATTTGGTGATTATTATTAATTATTATTAATCCGACGATTCCGACGTAATATCGTAGGTACTATTACTTACATCAAACAGTAAAATATTGTTTTTTTTTTTATATATTGTATACTACCTACAAGTATAGCTTTAATAAAAAATGAATGTTAAAATTCATGTCGCTTCTGCATAATAAATTTCTTAGGTCTACCGGTTAGTAATGTCATCTTGGCAGGTGCTATACATTGCGTTTATGATACTTCAAATTGGAACTTCCGGTTCGTGACTTAAGATGGCCGCATGCGTTTAAGTTTCTTTGTTCATTATTTATTCATTTTCGTTGTTCAATGTGTAGTATTGATAGCGTATTGTGCAGTGATCTAACGTAGGAGTGAATAGCTAATGAAGAATTCAACTTGAAGCGTTCATAGCCCTTCCTGGGTCAAGGCCCGATAGTCCGCGCGGTTTTTTGTAAATCGCTATCACTTTACAAAAAGCAAAACCTCACCGAACAACGGCATGCTCTACGAGCAAACTTGAAATTGGCGAAATCATCATTAACTATGATGGAAGCCATATTTTAAAATTAGAATTAGATACTTCAAATTGAATGCTACCTAAAAGAAATCGCGGTAATGTATTTCGTGTCATTTCCGTCTCCGGATTGAGGCGATGATACCCGAGAAAAGCCGATTCGTGAACTGATTTTAATCGTATTGTAATTTCTTTTAGGGTACAATTTAAATGCTCACCAAAATGGCTTTTATACCCCCAAAACTAATTATACCAAATGAATTGAATTGCCTCCATTTAATATAAATTCACTCTATACAGTGCTCCCCAAATTAAATCATTTTATCTACCCAAATATCATAAACCCTCCATGATGCGTTCAAGAACCGCACATTATGACCAACATAAAAATAAACTGTGTTGTTAGAACAAATTTCTTATCTGTGAAAATTATATTATTGCTAATTAATAACATCGATTTCGATAATATTATATCATTCAAATTTCGAACATCTCTGAAAACCAAAGAAATTTGGTTTGACCTCTATTCTAATATCAGTCGAGATGACGTTTAGTTCGAAATGAAATGTCAATTTGCAGACAAATTGACAAATGTCGCACGCAAGTAAGATATCGAACGATATGGTAGTTCGGGCCCACTCTAGTTTGTCTCTGAATTAAAAAAAACTATGACAGCTGCCAGAAAAGAAAAGAAAAGTTTTCATTGCCGCCATTACCGGTTAGAATTTGTTTTAATGCATAAAATTGATCGATTTGTTGAATATAAACCATAAAATGAGCTATCAAGATGATATAGATATTTCGGCGACGCCTCCTGCTATCCGTAACAAAGCACCTAACGTCATTAATTACTTTTATTACCAGCTAAGTCAAAGCAACAGTAGGTATGGTGGTCATAATATGCGGCTCCAGAATGCATCATGGAGGCTTATGATATGTGAGTAGATAAAGTAGTGTATGTAACTATACATAATTAGGCATTAAACACTCGTGTGATGTTATTATGACACTCGCCTTCGGCTCGTGTCATAAACCCACACTCGTGATTAATGCCCTTCATTATGTACAGTCACATAAACTACTATTGTATACCAAAATCGATATGACATTACACCAGAATAATTTTATGTTGAGTCAGAATATCTTTTTGCTTCACAAAATTCGATTGAATTTTGAAATTCGATTTTCGAATCCGACCTCGATTGAGAACAGTTCGGATACGCGTTATACCAAATAATTCATTAAAAACACCCGAAAAAGTTTTAATTGCAACGTATTTTTTTTTCTTTATTATATTTTTATTTAACGACCGAATATTAAAGTTATTGTGCCTTTTATATAAAACAATAGATCATTGCTCAAATAAAACAAGATTTTGCAACTTATTACTTATTGTAAATATAATAATAATTTATAATTTCACCATTTATCATAGATGCATATATTGCATATTCGAAACGTACCTTAAAAAATATCGAGTTCATATTGTAATTGTTATTTTCTTTTGCATTTATTTTGTTTGGTGTTTTACGAGTAAAAATATTAATCAATTTATAAACAAAATCTCGTAATAATATAATATGTATTTATAAATAAACACGTCATGTATCTGCTAAATCTTCCAATTTGATCAAATAAGGACAATAATCGCGTTGGTTGGTTGATTATAATTTCAATTAAATTATATTTTTATGCCTTTTTATGCAGCGCTTATCTATTTCTGATTAATAATATTATTGAAATCAGCAACAAAGACTTTAAACATACGTTGGAAGAAAAAGCACAAAATGTTGAATATGTTCTCGCTGATGAGGTGAAAAGTTGTGTGTGCTACACGAGAGCAAAGTTTTTTGCATCTCGTGCTGTTGAGTCCCTCGCTACACTCAGGATTCTAACATAGAATCACTCGCTACGCTCGTGATTCAAACGTAGAATCCTTCACTTGCTCGGGACTCAAAATTAGCACTCGTAACAAAAAACAACTTTGCTCTCTTGTTGCACAAATAACTATTATAGCATGTAAGAAAAGAATTATTTGCTTTATTTATAGAATATCACCCGGGTTCGAATCCCGGCCGGGGCAAATATTTGTGCAAAATATTTGTTCTTGGGTCATGGATGTTATCTATTATATGTATTTATATATTATGTATATCGTCGTCTAGTACCCATAGTACAAGCTTTGCTTAGTTTGGGACTAGGTCGATTTGTGTATGATTGTCCCTTAATATTTATTTAAATTTATTTATTTAAATAGTTTGGGGTACACTATTTGGTGAGCATTCATCCGTTTTGGTGAGCATTAAGAATTTATTGGTAGTAATTTATCAATATATTTGGTAGGTGTTTAATCATATTTGGTAGGCGTTTAAACCCAAGCCTTTGTTTTATTGTTCTTTCTACAGGTTTTCAATTAATTTATCGATTTAATTGATTTATACCATACCAATTTACAGAAATAGTACATGAAACGAAACGCAAACTTTGGTCACAAAAGTCAAAACAGCTTTAAAAAAAAGCACATAGTACGTAACTGTTTATGTAATGATTTATTAATTCTATTGTCGTTAAATAGTTCAAAACCGTGATACGACAAAATATAACCCGAGATGTCGGATCAACGGGGCCACGCCGTTCGCCGTCAAAATAAACATTGTTCGGTTCATGACGCATTGGTGTAAACTGTAATGTTAAGTAACCTGTTTTTTACTAAATAAATAAATAACATGAAATCAATTGTAGCAAATAGAAAGTAAAAAACGTTTATATGTAGATACTAGAAAAACCACTAGTTAACTAATTTTTTTTTATGAAATTCATTAAATCGTGCAGATTTACGTCATATGGGTTCCGTGCTGTGTCGAATGAGTGTATAAAAAATAATCATACTTTAACTCGTGGTAAGGGTAGGTACAGGCTGAGGAAAGCCGCCGTCTGCGACGCAGTCTGGTCGATGGCTGTGACCGCTCATTACCTAACTTTTACAACATGTCAAATCACATACGTTTTTGTCTTACGCTTCGGCTTTATCACTCCGCTCGATACCTAAATTTTACTGCAGTCAAATGCATCATTTTCAATACTGTGGCTCTAGTGAAAAGGGGTTAAGTCGGATTTAACCTATAGGAGCAAAGGAACTCAACTCACATAAACGACTTATACCCCCTTTTCACTAGGGCCTCAGTACGTTATAGTTTTACGGTATGACTTTACGGTAAGTGTGCTAATGAAGACGCTAGGGTAAAATTAGGACACATGTTAGAAGAAAATAGAAATAAGTATGTATTGGGGTAAGTTCGCGTGGCGAATTGCCCGAACCGTACGCGTGCCGATGCGTTGCACCAAACAGACCGGCCGTCGGCAACGCAGTCTGGTCAATGGTGACGACCGCTCAGTACCTAGCTTTTGACACAGTCAAATATAAATAGGTACAATGCGTAATAGTCTAACGGTATGGCTTTCGTAAGTGTTCGAATTAAACGGGAATATCAAAATAAATATTGGAGTATGTTTTAAGACCGGTCTAATATAAGTAACTGGCTGCGACATCGGTTATCGCACGACACATCATTGCTAGTCTCTATCGCAAGTAGGTACTTACCTATTAGTGAATGGAATGACATATAGGCACTATTATTTCTCGTCCGACAGAGTTTCGAGGCACAGTTGTGCTAGTTTGGAGTGGTGGATTGTCTTAAATTCTTAATGTAAGTACCTACTTATATATGTATAAACAGATAAGCCGCAGTTTCCCACTGTATCGTTAAATTGTAACATCATGTTACCTATTCACGACAAATAAGTAGTTTGTTTCAGTAGACAAGAAATTAACGGCGTTGTTATTTTATCAGAAAATTCTTTACCGATTAGTAATACTACAATGAAGGTGAATTTCCTAGTGATAAATAAACAGTGTGATAGTACCTATTTATTCTATGCACTCCATGCAAACATAGACATAGTGATACTAAACTTTATTATTACACCACTGTATTTACCTATGTTTAAGAAATAAATATATACTTTTCTTTTTCCGGGCTACAATGCAATGAGTAAAACTTAAATAAAGATTTTTTTGTATATTATTTATTGCGCTTTTAACACCTCTTTAGGGATCATCAATATGAAATTTTAAAAGTAATCCCGTATTATTTCTTTGACAATTTTATTTATTTCTAAGTATTTACATTATACCATTTGGCATACAGCTCTTTTTTTTGTGCATTGACTTTGTTCAGTAGAATAACTCTTTAATCTCCAATAACTGATGCACTTACATATTATTCACCTTGAACACGAGCACTTAAACAGGGATTAGGACCTTGTTCTTTTGTAATCATTATTTGCGCCCCTCGGTAATCGTAATCAGGCGCTTTGTGAGTTTCAATCGAGTTTTAGGCGTCTTTGCGCACGTGTGCATGGGAATTCCGAACTATTAAGGGGCGAATACAGTTGGCCATAATTTAAACGATTTATATTAAAACTTAAGACTATTTAGCTATCCGTTGGATATGTTTTATTATATTTAAATTCAATAATATTTCATAAAAAATAGGTAGGTATAGAAAGTTATTTAAAACGTAGTAGGTACAGTCACCATCTAAAGTAGTTGTAGGTATATTGCCTATACCTATAGTACTTATAACAAAAACACTTTTAAGCAATTCTTACGCACCTTATTTTATAAATACCTTACTATACATTATTGTACCGCGGGTAGGTACGGATAGCATTAAGCTAATTATTTATTATTATAAAAATCATAATTAATTATATTGACTTAATGTCTAAATTTAACATTACTTTTGTACTTGCTCCTGTTACTATCAGGTGCATCTTTCTTCAAAACATTTTTATCATTAAGGTTATCGAGAAACTCGTAAGGGGAACCGTGGGGTCAAACCGTATACCTTATAGATAGCATAAATTTATCTTACTTACGAAATGGGTCAATATCGAATGTACCGTCGTCCGTTGTATTTAGGGGTACCGCGTACAGTCGCCATCAGATACATTGCAGCATATAGGCGTTCATAAATATGTGAACATGTACTGTATCGCCCAGTCAATAAGCGTCGTGTTCACATATTTATGAACTCCTTATATGCTGCGATATATCTGATGGCGACTGTACAAAAACATAAAAGACATTTTATCTTAAAGCTTTACTATAACTATTTTAATACATAACCGTACCGTACTCATGCGGCAGCAATATAAAAAAAAAACCTACAAAAGCCAGACAGGCCGGACAAGAAAATATTTGGCCGGACACGTCCTTAACCATCCAAACATGACAACCTTAGTTATATTATGCTAGTATATACATCTATTCTACTACCTACTCAGTTCACCTTCGCCTTTCCCTTTACTATTTACCTCAATTTCACGAAATGATTTATATTTTAACGATACGATGTAATCTAAAGCTTACTTTTATATCATTTTATTGACGAGATATGTGTGTAAAAAACTTTATTGTACACAAAAGCAATTTACAAAACTTAAGAAAAAAAAAAGAATGTACAAAGGCGAACTTATCCCTATATGATTATGAACGCCTATATGCTGCAATGTATCTGGTGGCGATATGCTATATCTGATGAATTGCAGTTAGTGGAATAAATACCTGCTTAGTATTACACCTATTAGGAAAACAGTATAATTATGTCCATACAAAGTGTACAGTAAAGTAACATTGTTATGTATCTATGCCCTATATAGTTTATTTAATTATACTTACCTAATACTCGTAATATTATTTTGTCACATTCACGATGGCTACAAATAGGATCTATATTGGGATCCCTAAAATAATTTGTCCTACTTTTTCCTCTATTATTTTCGTCCTCGTGGTTATTCATCCCTTACCCTAATTTAATAGATGTGCTATTTTGTCCTAATTTTAAATGTCCTGTTACATATTTGGCCTAATATTTTTGGACTGATGCGGCCTGATGTTTCCTCGTACCACGGTGCGATGTCGTAAATCTTGTAATTGGGTTTTGGCCCTAAGGTAAGGATGGTGAGTGATAAATGTATTACTCGAATGTCTATAACTCGGCATTACAGTTTAATCGGCCGCTACAATGTTGCGAGGATGTTTTGCGGCAGAAATAGCAATGTAAGAGTACCAACTCGTCCATATATTGCTCAGACACTTCAGACAGTACGGTAACTTTATTGTGGTAATTAAATCACATTTAATATTAAACCTGCATTTTCAGGTAAAAGAGTAAGTAATTTGGGTTTAAAGTTATACTTCTTATATTAAATACTTACTTCTTTGATGCAAGTTTAAGTGAAAAAAAATCATGAAATTTAATTCTCATTAGCCTTCATATAGATGAAATATTTGACGGAATTTCACGATGTTAACGGAATCGAAAGGGGTTATTTTTCGGGCAGCTAAAATAATGACTTGGTATCTACCTAATTATTTATCATTATACAATAAATAATAACTTGGCATCAATTTTTTTTAATTTATTATGTTAGATGCCAAGTTACAATTTTTGTAGTTTACATTAGGTTAGATTAGACGTCTATTATTTTTTTAGATGCCTGTGTAGATTATATGACAATCGCAACTGGGGCAGTAATAATCCATCCCATCCCCCATTTCTTACCCCAGGAAAAATATATGTGACTGTACCCGGCGGGTAGGTACTACCCGCTAGTCTAAATACTTGAATTTGTTGATTCGTTCCGTACTGTAGTTAATCACTGTTATCATTCTAATTCTAGACATACAATGTTTCCTTATCAGCTCCAATATAGGTACATTGAAAACATAAGATTATGATGTTGTCTGCTGTTATCATATTACACACAATACTTAGTCAGTCAAAACAAGTGTGATGTTTACTGTCTAAGTATATCTTAGACTTGGCTCTAATATAAATATTACTACAGTACCTACAATTTATTTTAATAATAGATAAAAAAATACGATTCGCCTGTACTTAGTATACTCGTAGGTAACTTTGATACAGGACCATATACCCTTAATTTACCATATATTTACAAGCCGTAATGAATCGTAAGTATATTAAAAGAAACTAAAAAAATGTTGTTACCACACAAACCCCAAATTCCTAAAACTAGGTAAGTAGGTACCATACAATAATCTCATGAACACCACATAATAATATTACCTCTTCTGTTATACTTCTCAGCATAATAGGAGTTGCCACTGCTGGACATAATGCCTCTTGTATTTCCAATTTGTTATTCTACTCCAGCCCGTCTAGCACAACTACGCCTCGCGACTCTCGTCATGCGGCATAGCATCGCCCGTCACTGTCTCACAGTAAGGTGTAATATTGGGATAATACCGAACGTGGGTGATGTCCGTAAGAATTAAATTTCTGCCAGCTTTGGCTTTATTTCCTAATGCTGGCAACATCGTGTAAGATGCCATTTTATCGCGACCCGACCGCCAGTCTCGGCCAGCCGTTGTGTGATGTTGGACGTGTGCTACGCGCTGTTAAAGGGGATAAGGTTATTTTTGTGTATTTATTTATTCATCAATCCGTTCTTTCCCCTTAAATTGATTTTGTATATTGTGATGAAATTATTGTCTTTTTTGGTGATTATTTTCTTGGATTATTTAGTTTTGAAGGTTTCTAGTTAAATAAAACCGATCCAAATTGACCTAGGACTGCTGTAGGCCGATATCCGAATTCAGCCAAGTGAAGATCGGAAGGAGAGAATCCGATCTATACCCATTCAAAATACAGCTGTGATTGTCAAACTTTACATTTTTATGATTGTAAATCTTTTTCTGATTTTGAATTTCAATGTTTTTGTTGATCACACTTTCGTTCCGTTATTTTTATTCGTTCGTCTATTTCTTTTTTAGCGCGATTTCAACTAGTTAAAAATTCATCCGGCTTTACCCCAACACACTTTACAGTGAAGAAAGAGTCAGGTAATATTTCTCGCGCGAGAAAGAGTCGCGTGTCACAGTTGCCAGAAGTGCTAGTTCGGCCCTGCCGTTTTTTTATTGTCGTCTGACCATCTGACTAGCGGTCTTCAATATAGCTTCTGTTTATAGTACTTGTATACCAAGAGATCATTTATTTATTTATTAATGCATTAGGTATAATATTTTTCATCACACTTGCTCGTAAATCAAGGGTTTACATGCTAGAAACCCGGGCGGTAAATCGTAACACGTATTTCCATGATATTAATTAATATATTTTTCACCTTTAGGGCTGCATTTTCAAAAACGTTGAAGTCCCTTTTCTTGTATTCTATTCATATGCCTTTATGTAAAGTTTCAAGCCCCGCACTCAAAAAAATGTTTGACCTTCATACAAACTTTCAACCCCTTTTTCACCACCTTCAGGGCTGAATTTTCAAAAATGCTGAAATTACTTTTCTTGTATTTTATTTATATACCTTTATAAAAAGTTTAAAGTCCCGCGCTCAGAAAAAGGTTTGATCTCCATACAAACTTTCAACCCCATTTAAACCCTTGTAGGGGACGAATTTTTAAAAACGCTGAAATTTTTTTTCTTGTATTCTAATAGTATGCTTTTACACTAAGATTCAAGTCCCGCGCTCATAAAAATATTTGATCTCCATACAAATTTTTAACCCCTTTTTTACCACTTTAGGAGTTGAATATTCAAAAACGTTGAAATCACTTTTCTTCCATTTTATTTTAATACCTTTTTACGAAGTTTCAAGTTCCTAGCTTAAAATTTAATTTGAACCCCAAGACAAACTTTCATCCCCCTTTTAACCCCATTAGGGGTTGAATTTTTTATAACGTTTAATTAATGTTATTTTATGATTCTTATATATGCCTTTATGAAAAGTTTCAAACAATTTGTAATGGATTCAAACTTTCAACCTATTTTTAACCCTCTTAGAGGATGAATTTTTGAAAACGCTGCAATCACTTTTCTTGTATTCTAATTATATGCCTTTACACAAAGATACAAGTTCCGCGCTCATAAAAATATTTGTTCTTCATACAAATTTCAACCCCTTTTTTACTACCTTAGGGGATGAATTTTGAAAAACTCAGAAATTTGGTTTCTTGTTTTTTAATAAAACATCATTTACCAAAGTTTCTAACTCCTAGCTTAAAAAAAACTTGTACCCCATACAACCTTACATCCCCTTTTTACCCCCTTAGGGGTTGTATTTTTCAAAATTGCTTCTTATACACTTTATAAATGCAACCTACTGTGCAAATTTCAACTCTCTAGCATTTGTAGTTTCGGCTCTACGTTGATGAGTCAGTCAGTCAGGACGCTTGCATTTATATATATATAGATGAATATTTAACCACGAAGGTAACTCGAGAATACTTAGCTACTTATATGTAAATTTTAAACTTGCTTATATTTTAAAGTTAATCCTTTTGATTGGATTGTCTTGAAATTTCATGAAACTGGCGGTACAGAATGTAAGACTTAAGACTTTGTATTAAAGAACTGAATTGAGATTTTTTTCTGTTTCAAAGTACTTAACTTATACTCATCATGAAACAATGCTGGCGGTACAGAATGTAACATTAAAAGACTTTGTATTAAAGAACTGAATTGAGATTTTTTCTGTCTCAAAGTACTTAACTTATACTTCGTACTCGTACTTTAATATGTGCAAAGATTAATTTATTTATTTGGTTTCAGGTTGCCCTTATACTTGGAGTAAATCTTGTTTTCTGAAATATCTACCGCCATGACTTCTCAATTTACTCTGATACGAGAAAATCGTGTTGCTTTATCTATATATATCATCATCATCATCATCATCATCATCATCATCATCATCATATCAAATATAGAATCTATAAATAAATAGAATCTATATATATATTATTCCTCAATTCAATAAGGTACAAACGCCGCACTTAATTAACGCATTATCACTATGAGCTGGACAAATTTTTAATTGTATTATTTATAATAGTAACTTAGTTTTGTTTTATAAATATTTTGGTATTGACTGCTGTTTATTACTTTGATTTATTTCCTCCCAAGTGTGATGAAAAACGTCGTACGTGACTCTGGTGGTAAAGGAATTCCAAACTTGTGTCATTAAAGCCCTCGCCTTCGGCTTCGGGCTTCTAATATACCTACACTCGTTTTTAATTCCTCGTTTACCACCCTTGTTACGTAATGTACTATTCCAAACTTGCTTGTTCAAAAGAATTAAGTAGGTTGCAATGCGGAATAAATTTTTCTCCTCACCAGCTCAAACATGGCGATTTTGCTGTCAGATAACAGTGAACAAAATGCGATTTTGTTTCGAGCGTGAGTAGAAAGTAGCTTTTTAATTTTTTCAATATCTGAACTCGAATTGTCATTCTTCAGCCAAAGGTTAATTTATAAAATTCTAATCATTTGAATCTCGATGAGCTCTGTTTCTTTCATATGTAGATAAAAGAGAGGGATAAAAACTTATCAATTTGAAATTCCATTTTCGAATCCGACCTCGATTGCGAACAGTTCGGATACGCGTTATACCAAAAAAATCATTAAAAACATCCGAAAAAGTTTTATTGCAACGTATTTTTTTTTCTTTATTATCCACATCTTGGGATTTAGGTAGCCGACCCCGATTGAGAATTCATTCTCAAAAAATGGGACAAAGGCTAGGAGGATGATGAGGATGATGATTTTTATTTAACAACCGAATATTAAAATTATTGTGCCATTTATATAAAACAATAGATCATTGCTCAAATAAAATAAGATTTTTCAACTTATTACTTATTGTAAATATAATAATAATTTATAATCTCGCCATTTATCATAGATGCATATTCGAAACATACCTTAAAAAATATCGAGTTCATATTGTAATTATTATTTCCTTTTGCATTTATTTAGTTTGGTGTTTTATGAGTAAAAATATTAATCAATTTATAAACAAAATCTCGTAATATAATATGTATTTATAAATAAACACGTCATGTATCTGCTAAATCTTCCAATTTGATCAAATAACAATGACACGGTTACGTGTTGGTTGGTTGATTATAATTTCAATTAAATTATATTGTGATTAATAATATTATTGAAATCAGCAACAAAGACTATAAACATACGTTGGAAGAAAAAGCACAAAATGTCGAATATGTTCTCGCTGATGAGGTGAAAAGTTGTGTGTGCTACACGAGAGCAAAGTTTCTTGCATCTCGTGCTGTTGAGTGCCTCGCTACACTCAGGATTCTAACATAGAATCAGTCGCTACGCTCGTGATTCAAACGTAGAATCCTTCGCTTGCTCGGGACTCAAATCAGCACTCGCAACAAAAAACAACTTTGCTCTCTTGTTGCACAAATAACTATTATACGACCAAATGTAAGAGGAAATATTTTAAAGCAAACACTAATTAATAAACTCATTACTTAATGGGAACTATTGAATTACATTTAATAACTTTAACAACCATAATCAACATCATCATTATCATTAGCCAAAAGGAGAGCACTGCAGTTTAAAAATACCTACTCTTCCACTTTTTTCTTCGATCGACAGTACTTTTTAATCGCCACACCAGAACAAAGCCCGAAACCGGTCCAAGGGCCTCAGGGAAGAGGGAACGTGTGACCCAGTTTCTTCGGACCTTCGCCAGGTGAGTGCAGTAGGGGAGCCCTACAACACGTGCAAACCAGCCGAATTACTTACCCTTCTTAACTTAAAAAAGACTCAAGTGCAGTTCAAGTCAGTATAAGACAAGACCTTCTCAACTTGTAAGCTACATCTCCACCAACTTCACACATACAGGCATGATAACTGCTGATTTAAAAATAGGGGACTTAATTGGTAACGCTATAAGGAGCAAAATAAAAAGGGCAACCAATGGGATGGCTGTAAAAATTTGTTTGTGAAGGAACTGCGTTTCAGTCAAACGAATATCAAAGCAATAATATCTTTTGTTAGTTTCTGAAGTCCGCACATCTGTGTGACCTACATGAATGGCCATTCAAGTATGGAGTAATAATGATGCGTTAAAATTATACATAATGAATTCGATCGGGTTATTTTTATGAAATAAGGTGGTAATGAGACAAAAACAATGTGTCATGGTCATGACTTGTCGAATAAATTTGCGATGTTGCTATTGTATTGATAAATTTTTCACTTAAACACTGAAACGGTATTCGTTTAAAAATGATGTACTTACTTACATTAACGATTCAAAAATTTACTACTTATACCTTTTTATTTCCACTAATAATATATAGAAGTGTGTAGTAGTATAGTAAGTGTGTTTATAGTAAAGTAATAGTGTAAAGTTTTATTTTTTAATGTAAGTAGGTATAATCTCGGACCTAAACGTATAGGAAGGTGACAATGTTTCGTAAAAGGTCCCGTTGTGTGGCTTACCGAAAGGACGAAATTTGTTTGCATCTTTATACCAATACCCTGTCAACGCATCCTTATAGCAAGCCGTACAATGGGTCCTTTTCTTGTGCAGTGTCACATATAAAGCTTAGATGAAGTTTAGTAAAAAGCTTCTTACTTTTACTTGTTACTCGGGCCCCTCCGCTGATGTGTAGCGAAGCGCATAGGATTGTGCCCGAGTGTTGTCAGACAGCCAGTGATACACTGTCCTATTGAAAGATTAATTGTTAAAACTTAAAACATTCACTTAATACACAAAAACAAGAGAAAAAGTATACATTCGCTATGACGTACAAAATAAAAGTTGTTCGTAGAAACTTACACGATTTTTAAACATTATTATAAAAAACCGGTCTTTATTGCATTCAAAAAGGACTTATTTCCTTCGAGACTATGGACGTAACATCACGTCCGAAACGTCGAGGAAATAAACACCTTTTTGAGAGCAATTAAGTCCCGTTTTGTTATAATAATTCAAGAATTGACTCAAGGTTTCTGTGTCGTTCTTACCCCAACATGGTAATTTTTCAATATATTAGGAGACAATTCATGATAAATGAAAACTGGTATATTTTTTTATATATTGTATGTACCTACCTATTTCATTGCACGTTGCTGAATCTGTTGTAGATGTCAAATTAGGCGATTTAAAATACCATTTTTATGTCCATTATGTTTTCACTGTTACTTACAACCGCATAGGTATACGTGCAAAATTACTTCAGTACAATTTTTTACTTGATTGTGTCATATACCAATTAATAAGTGTGTCTTATTCGTACAACTCTACTAGCAACTTAGGTATATATTCTTACAAATCTATACTTAACCTATTATATCATTTTATGAAGTTGTTACAATGAAATTTTTGTCCTTTCATCACGTCTAAACAGGACCAATTTGATTATGTTGTTGTATACGGCAACGCATCCCCTGATGGTTATAGGATAGGTACCCTACTTTTATCCAACTCCGATATGACGGAGAAGCAAAAAACAGGGTTATGACTTTTTCTTCCATGTGGACGAAGTTCGCGAGCACGTAGTTTTTTTTATATAGTTACCTTTACGTACAAGCGATGGAAAAATTTGCATCGTCCAGATAAGGTGCCGTAATAATTACCTGCAACAGACGTCCATATTATTGTATAGTGTAATGAGGCCATGTGAGACTTTACATACGGGCCCCATTTCCTACCGCAGCGGATGCAATGTGCTGTACAAAAAACATTTTGGTCAACGAGTTGGGCTTTAAGTATGGGGTTCCGTATAATTGACACAATGAAACTACGCTTTTGAATAAAAACGCTATTTGTGAATAAGATGAAGTACCTACCTAAGGGTCATGATATGTTTTAGGAAATTTTAAGGTTTAGGGAATAAACTATTCTAGAAATGCCGTTAGGTTTCATGTATAGTAACAAAATACCATTACCCTTTCGAGGAAAACATTAGGCAAGTATTTACAAGTATATTGAAATAAATTACAATTATTTGTAAATTGGGCATTATTTAAAAATTATGCACAACCCGATTTCTAAGTAACTAAAATATTGCCATATGGCTTACATGATCTAGACTAGGAGCTAGATGCTATCTCTTCGAGATACATAGTAGTCTCTATAGGTACCTAATATATATATCTAACACTATATCTGTCTACTTTTGCGATGACAAGCTGAAAGATAAAATACTTAAATTCAATGGAGTTCCTTATCCGTTACAAAAAACAGCGTGACTTTACATATTTTACACATGATCTAATATAAACGTAGGTAACTATGCAAATAACATGAATATAGCTTTCATATCCTGCGCAAAATCGCTCGGTACCCTAAAAGTTTTTATTTGACCCACATCTAAGGCATAATTGTCGAGTTATAAATTGCTTAATAATCACTTTTATAGGTCAGTGCATACAAGCAGGTGCACCCATGCGCACCTGCTAACAGAGGGTTGTTCAAGGCCTGTAGAAATACCGCGTTTTTGTTGCGCAGGAGTTCTTTGTTTTGCAACGAGCTTACGTCGCGCGAAATGAGGAAGAGGGTGAAGCTATTTGTGTACTCGTATTGCGATGGGAATTCGAATATAACTTTAAAAAATAATAACCCGCTTCAGTGAGAAGTAGTCGTAAAACGAGTTACTATTCAAAACCCTGACATTGCCATAGACGTGATTATAATAATTGATAAGTTCTTTCGATTCTTCATGGATCTTCACTGAAATGGGATGCCATCTCGCGAACAAAAAAAAATATCCTAATCGGTTCTAACTTAGAACTTTGTTATTTACAAACCAATTGGGATATTTTTTTAAATCTCTATTATATTTTTATTATCTCAGAACTTATGAGATAATAAACATAAGAAAATATATACGACCTAGTTGACACCCTTTTTTGGAAGTTGGTTGAAAAAGGATTACAGCTCGGCTCGTAGAAAATATTACGCTTGACTAAAAATTATAATACGGCGTTTGAAGGAAAACTTACACTCATTATAAGTGTTTCGTTATAACATATGTATTCCAAGTCGTGTTTGGAATGGCATTGTGAATATAACGTTTCACCAAATGTGCTGTAGCAGCAGCCAGACACGGCCTCTATTAGAGGAGATTAGAGAAGGGCTCAAAAATAGATAGACCGATGGGAAACGGGTTCTTCGGACACCTAATCTAACTCCCGTTTGAAATAAAGGGCAGTTTTACATTAAAAAAAACGTTGTTTTACTTTATTATGTGGAAAAGGTCGGGGAGGAAGGCTATTAGTTAAAATTGATTTAGCACGCTATCCCATACAAAATCATTTGATCGATGCCCGCATTTGCGCATTGTTCGCGACGAAAACACGCCGCGGTGCCTACAGGCATCCTGTGGAACCGGTGGACCTTGATCTCACAAAGGGACCCTCTCCGATATGCCGGCGGGCTAACCTTGAGTTATTTTTAAACCACGCTTGCATTCGAACCAGCCAAACAGCTCTTCCGAGTATTACATAATGCGAAATTATAGTTCGCCTTTTTGCTCCCCGCGCCGTGAAAAGCGTGTGGCCCTGTCATTTTGGTTTTATGGCCTTTGTTTTGGCTCGCACATATTTTATTTCTTCTCTGAATCGTAAAAGGAAGAGGCAATGAAGGGTTAGCGTTTTACATAGTTCGAGTACGTTATTTATGATGCGGAATAATGACGGTTCACGCGCGTTACGCGCCACAGCTGCAGAATGTTCTGAACTTCCACGTCTCGCTGTTTTCGTGTTTGGTCACTCGCAGTTCGTCACATTCGGTGGCGTTCCGGTACTTCACACGGCTATAGGTGCGCTATAGCTAACAGTACAGGATAAGCCCTGCTCCGGCCGAGCGACACTATACCTTTGTTTTGTTAGAACTCGACGCTATTATCACGCTAGCTCGCCTGCAGCCCCTCTTTTATTATGTTGTTTGTTCACTGAAAGAAATTGGAAACCTTAATAAAAAGATACTTTAGAAATACCTCGAGACCTGTTTAACTCGTTTCGTTCCATTTGACGCCTCATCTTGTTCTTATTATAAGTTTATTTGCGAAAAACTGTTGATATCAGTTAATTCATTCATTTAATTTTATTTTAAATTTAAATTAAGTTGGCAAAGGCCACGCTTTTGTTTAGGTTGGTAAATACCTGGTTAGTTTACATAAATTTACATAGTAATCATTTTGATGGTGTGTTAAAGTGATTGTCTAGAATTTAGTCCATGCTTTGTTCGACTTAGACAAGTTAGACATAAATATCGTATTAGACGTTTTTATGTTTCCTACCATTTTTTTTATGTTACAATGTTGATGGATATATGATATGAGTGTAACTAAACATAATGCGACGTTGTACGCTCGTGCCCGGCTTGATTTAATCTGGCCTGTTATGTTGTTGATGTCATTGTTTGTCTAACATGCGCGACATTAAACTCGCATACCTAAAGGACATTTATATATTCGTCTATAATAACCTAATATACACCATGTAGTACCTATCTATATGTAGTTATGAAGTTATAAGTTCGTCTGCGGAATGTGATACTTGTAGTTGTATAGAAAAATAACAAGTAATTTTCTAGAGACTTTACCCCTTACAACTACAACATTTTTTTTTCTCGCGATCGATGAAGAGGCAACCTTAGTTCGACCTGTGGTTCGATGTGGATTTCTGTTCCTTCTGTAGATACTTTTTAGAGAATATCTTTTCTTTTTTAGCTTGGAAAGTTCGTCTCAATCTTGCAAAACTAGGAATCCATCAGCACCAAAAAACCGTAGGGCCACTAACCTTTTCAGACGTGGAATTTTAGATCCATGCCAAATTGCCAATTAAGCCTGCCTTATTCAACCGAAGTTACGCTATGAATCCCAGCTATGTTTCCATATCGTGTTTGAATCGATAAATACACGAATGTTTTTCTACTGGGCACGTTTCTTGGAACGGTGGGCTTCTAAAGTTTCAACGCCCTCAGCTTACGCAACGGCGAACACAATGTAGCAGACTGTTGACCTGACCTTAATCAGTTTCGTGGAAACTGTCAGGACAGTTCTATTTGTTATCTGGTTATTCATTAGCTGAATGTGTACACGTAAACAAGCTGACTTTGAATGGATGGGTCTGAGCCAAGTAAGCTTCCAACGTACCAAAACATCTCAATCGGTACAAAAACGCGTTCGAAATGTTTTCCGCGTTATAAGAAAACTTACACTGGAACCTCTAGTTCAATAGGCTGAAAAACTGACGTTAATGTCGACGTTCGTGGTAATTAATTAATTTTTTTTTTAATACCTAACTTTGCACCTAATTTGCAAATTTTCGACACTTGCAAGGGAATCAAAACCTACAGGGTGCTTCCCGTGAACTCAGAATCTTGAAATTTGGTACGAAGCAACGTCTTATAGCATAGATAAAGGAATAATTACGAAAACCATAATTTTTTTTTTTAATACCTAACTTTGCACCTAATTTATATGGGGCGCTATACATACCAGGTGCAAACTTAACTTAACCACTTAGGGATGGAAAGTGTTTGTACGGAACCCTCGGTGCGCGAGTCCGACTCGCACTTGGCCGGTTTTTATTGTATGCTGTTAATTGCAATGACTGTTATGTTTGTGGCTTACTAATACGCCTAATTTTGGTTTTTAGGCAACGGAAACATAGCCTCGTGCTTGGAGGTTATGTTTGGTGACATTGTATAAAAAAAGTTTGATTTGGGGCGAGATGATCCCATTCTATGTGTACAAGATGATCCCCGGGGATCATCTTGTACATATGGAATAGATGATCTTTACAATATGAACGAAACTTTTTTTTAAATATATAATAAAAAATGTTTTTATTATTCTATTAGTACTATCTGTCTGTTTGCTTGTCTGTATGTGTTTCTATCTTCAAATTGGTTATGGGAATTAAATATTTCTATTGCAGATAAATGCCGTCTGAATCTATGAAGGCCGCTCTTGAGGCTGTGAAAAATGGCACGGCCTATAAAAAGGCGAGTAAAGAATTTTCGGTGCCCATCATGACATTAAAACGGAGAGCCAAAGAAAAAAATGAAGTTGCAGTGGACGCAGTCAAATATTTAGGAGGAAAAAAACTGTTTTTACTGAGGCACAAGAAAACGAAAGATAGACATATCGATAGTCTAGATCCTTTAATTATTTTCAATAAATACGTTCTATGATTTCTGCGTAATTTTATTTTTTAACACCTTTTAATTCTCAAAAACAGTTGTTAATTCTCAATAGGGGGTAAGATGATCATAGGGATCATCTTACCCTTACCATGGGAATCATCTTGTACACCGGGGTGTACAAGATGATTACTTCGTAAGGTTTTGGAAAAACGACAATATTTCCATGAAACCTAAACTAATTTATTATTTTGAGTATGAGGAAAGTTAGATCGATAAATTGGCTAGTAATTAGTGCCAACATTTTTGGATTGCATGGAAAACTGTAGATTTTATGGTCATTCCCGCTTAAGGGGATCATCTCGTACTACTTTCCCCTAAGTAGTAAACATGTTTACAAAATGAGAAACACAAACAGCGTTGATATTTATCTAGTCCATATTTATTTCAGTCCTTTGCAAGGCGTCCGTTATCGAACTGTACAAAATAAAAGAAACATTTTTGTTGACTTAATTATACTGATGTCTATTGTCATAGTAACATAAAGATCAATATGTCAATAAGTAACGCTTCCAAACACTGTTTTCTTTTCGATTAAGTACACTGAAGTCGATTCCACATGAACGATCATGCATATAACATCAAAAAAGGTTTGACTGAGTTTAGTCCTGTTGGTTATTTTCACAAAGAAAAATAAGCCATTTATAAGAAAAAGAATATTTTTTATTTACTAAAGGAAACGTTTCTACATTTAACATACTTAGGTAATTGAATAGTGACTTCTGTATCGTCGAAGTCGGATCATTATTAGCATTAATAGCACATCCCTTATACAACATTTTTAGCTTTTTGATACCTATCATTTGCAAATTTATTAAGATATAAGCTATTTCAACTTAACTGTAAAAAAAAAACTTGGCGCGATCGTTGATGCGCTTATTGCACGACTAGCGTAACCTGTCTTACTCGCACGGCATTGAAAGGAAAGGTACAGGTAGTATTATGTCGCGCGATAAAGAGTCCCGTGTCGCAGTTATGCTAAAGGTACAGCTACAAAGAACTCAAAAGCACAAATCGCAAATTTCATGATTTTTATTTAATCTGTCGCTCAGTTCGTTTATATACCTAACTAGAAAGTTTTTACTGTGACTGTGACACGATAACATTATAAGATGTGTATGAATACAGCATCTTTGTCTCTTTTTATTATCGGATTCGCTTTTATGTTCTCACGCTGTATGGGCCACATGTTTTTCATTGCGCATTTTTTTTCTTAATGAGTTCTTACGACATCACATGCCTATAAATTAGAGCAATTTTTGAGTCAACTCGTGTTGGCAATAAAGCAGGATTTGTTTACTTTTTGTCCATTATTATTACAGTTTTATGTTACGCGGTGCTCTTACAATTTAAATGATGGGCGTATAGAGGATGTAGGACATTATAGACATAAGTAAATGTCTTGTGAGTGATTTGAATAATAAAATGTCGCTGCCGGTTTATATCACTAAAGAAAAACAGCTTACTCGTACATAAAACTAGTACTAGAAATGACTCGAAGCAAAATAGTTATAATCTAAAAAGTAATAAAAAGTTAAATTAATAGGAACAGGAACTATAAAATCCTCTAATTTAAAATTAGAAACATAAAAAAATACAAATAAACATTTTTACTGTCCCACCCCGCGAAATTGAAAAGATCGGTACTAAATTCACGTTGACGCAATAAAAAGGGAAGTGATTAAAAAGGAATAACGTTTTTTTATTGAAATACTTTTGATGCACCGCTCATAATCACGGCATGGAGAAAAAAATATGACGTCAGTAAAGTTATAATGCATAGTCGTAAAGTTCGCATTTGAATAGAAACGTTACATATCAAAAATTGTCGGTGATCCGTGTTTTACGAGGTCGTCGTAAACGAGTACTTATCGCGGGCTGAAGGGTCCCTCCATCCTGTGCTTAAAAACCTAAGCAAGGGGGCCGTACACATATCGTGTAGCTCACTGCTTGTCTAAGAAACAGAGACGTTCAAAAAGTAAACTCCTACGTAGGTACGCTATAATACTGGCTTTAATGGATCGACCACACCGCTGCCCAAAAATCGGCGACGATGTGTTCACGCAGTGACGTGGCGTTGCATCGCTCAAAAGACATTGACACACCGTAAACGCAGACGAATATAAGAAAAAGACGTTACGCAAATGTCACACGTCAATTGTTTTCCATACATCCGTACCCTTAACATGGGTTGTTGACGTGAATTATATATATTATACTCGTTAGCGACAGCGTGAACGATTTGTACGGAGAGTAAAGATAGCTCCCCTAGATATTATATTAATCTGTGCCCTAGCGGTTACTTTGTATTGTAGAACTACAATTCCCGATACAATCGCTAGCGAGTACTGTCACGGTAAACTCATGGTAAGGGTAGGTACTGACTTCATTGGGATTTACCGTCAGCTTATTTTGAGCAATCTACTAATTAACAGTCTTTCGACCTTTGCCGCTTAGCAAGTGGCTCTACTTTCTGATGCGTTTTTGAAAGCAAAATAATGGTATTAAGTATTTAGTTACCTCGCGATAGAGACGTCCACTATAAGACAGAACACTGCACTGGTGAAACGTCATCAGTGATTTCCTAGGTGTGTCTCATTAAAGAAACCTCGACTATAAAAGAAGAGAGACGTTATTTTGGTGAGCGAAGGCACAATAAAATTATATCAAACAAAAACTTAATAAGTAGGTACATACCTGCAAAACAGTATATAAAAATACTACTTTGAAAATGATTTTTTAAAAGATTCATAAATATTAAATCAACCGCTCCCTAAAGTCACCCGATGCCTATTGACGTACATAATAAGGTTTACTTATGTTGAATTTAACTAAGGAAAAATACAGGTGGAGTAACAATGCGTTCCCTAGAGTGTTCCCTCTTTTCGCTGTTATAATAAGAAAAAAATCCCATAGCCTATTTCTTTAGCGAATTACTTTGAAACGAATAAATAAATGAAGGATCAGAGGATTGAATTAGAAGTCATCTAATAAAGAAATCTGTCCATTCATAAAAGTTGTAAGGGTGAACTAGGAGGAAGTCGCTTGGATATATCCGACACAGATGACGAAGGTGCAGAGTAGCCAGTCATAATTAACCGCCTAGTTGCAGAAGTAATAAATACCTACCTACAATGCTTTTTATTTTCAACTATGTTGTAGTCATAATAACATAAGTATGAAAACGGTAATATTCACGTCTTGACAAGTCAGCAATCATAACAAGTTAACAATCTTGCGCAAATTTCAGCGAGTCAACTAAAGTTTTCGAGGATAAAATTAAAACAGCATAGGTACTGTCATTATTTCCCGTTTTTTTGGTCGTTTTCGTTCCTTTTTAGCTTAACTTTGTATTTTAAATTTGTTGCTGATCGCTAATAAAGCGTTTACTTTCTCAATTGCATCATTGAGTTTTATTTGATGACGTAAAAATATATACTTACTTAAAATCTGGTAACCGCAGATGGGAATGCTTTATGGCCCTCAAATGGGTTCAGATTATCAGTCAGGACACGAATAATTGCGTAATTTTGCAAAGAGAAAGTGTGTGAATCGGCGGTTTTGCTGTGTATAGAGTGAATCATCTGTGGTTTTACTTATCT
Source organism: Apotomis capreana (assembly GCA_947623375.1). Classification (NCBI taxonomy): domain Eukaryota; kingdom Metazoa; phylum Arthropoda; class Insecta; order Lepidoptera; family Tortricidae; genus Apotomis; species Apotomis capreana. The sequence continues at coordinate 18,013,998 of OX392499.1, read as the reverse complement.
GTGTCATCAGCGACAATGGTGGCTGATATTGGCGAGTAAAAGATCGGATTTCTTTTTGATGTGACTTCGAAACTCGAATTACTTGATATTGCGTAAAGTATTTATTTGAGAGCTTTGAAATATGACGTTTATGAAAGGTAAGTACCTAAGGTAGAAATCTTCCGTTCTGATTATTGATGCTCCAATAATATCCAGTAATAGCTTCTTACCTTTTTCTTTTAGTAAAATTTAGTAAATCTAAAACATAAGTAAATTAAATCATTTGCTACTTCGATGCATTCTAATAGTTAACCCTAAAACTTTACTCAGTAATTAAAGACCTTTTAGTCTTCAAATTTTACGACATTATAATTCTTAATCAACCCAAACAGTAGCTACAAAAATAACTACAACCCTAAAATACCTTCTCAGACACGCTTACGCTTTTATTCCCGCAACCTTAAAATCATATATTTTTATATAAGTTTACGCTTTGAAGAACGCCACAAGAATTATGTTTTCGCCTCACCACTCACCCTTGTTTTACGTTTACGGTTTTTTCATTGCAACCACTTTACGAGTATCGGTGATGGGTCTCAGAGCATCGGATGCACAGAAGAAGAACGGCTTTTGTTATTGTGATGCTCACTCACAAATGACATTATTACGTTAAGACAGCAATCTGTGGTACAGAAGTTCTATAATAAGCAGTACACGGAAAACAGATATGTGTACAAATAACGACTAAATTCGTCAAAGTTACCTCTCTTCGAAAATTTATAAGTCCTTAAAGTGGAGTGCTGTATTTTATACATTGTATTATTATTAATAATATGTACCTACTCATTTATCATCGGTCTATTTTGATATCATAATCACGACCAAGTTTTGCCACTGCTTGCTTCAGCGTCGGAAATGAAATAAATAAGTAAAACAGTAATAGGTTGTAGGTACCTATTACAGTGTCTATTTGTAAAAATTAATACACTAACATCGTTTTTTAGAAAATCCCCAGAATATGATAAATCTTGTGATTAAAGGGGTTATGAAATGTAGATCACTGGCTTATTATAATCATTGAAGTGTATTTATACATTTTAAGATGGCAATTCAATTTATATAAAAAAAAAATATTGGGAAGCGTCCATTTTTTTAATGATAATTAGAATGATAGTATTTACCCGTGTCTATTTTTAATTTTCGTGCATGCATGAGTGAATAGATATATTCCAGGCAAGCATGTTTCATCTTAGACTTTACGTCAATTTACATCAGATGAGATAAAAAATTACACGCCTATTTTAAATACACAAAGATATGCAAAAGTCAAAAATATTATTCCCTTCGTCTGTGGGGTGAGCCCCGATAAAAAAAAATACATTATTATGGTTTATAAGTTCCTATAAGGCCCACGCGAACGTTTGGTCGTGCTACAGATGAGGACAGTATGAAGACAGAGTACTGTTATGTAAATATGCTACTTTGACTGGGATTATATCTGTGCTGAGAAGATGGCGTGTTGGGCAGTAATTAAAGTGGCGTGATTGGCCACCGAATGGCGATGGATCGTTTGTCACGTGGCGGGACACCGTATAAAGTTTTCCTGTAACCAGAGGCTCTAGTGTAAGTTTGCTTATATCGTAAACCTCTCGAACACGTTTGTGACAATGTTATTTATACTGGAAACGTAACCACGATCGAAACGCTTTCTGCGTGTGAAGCTTACACTTAGTTTCAGTATGCTATTAAGTGGCAAGTGCCGTACGTATTATCTATGAGTATACTTAAACATAAACACACACATAGCGGAAAAACCACAAGAAAAATCGATGCATCGTGAATATCCACGATCTACGAGTATATGATATTGTTCTTTGCATCAATGTTACAAACGGTTTATCTATACCTACTATTATACATTTCTATAGATTTGTATTGAAAATCAGTTTCCTGCGTTATGCAGGATCGTCATTTGTTTTGTATGGGCGCGCGGCGTCATGCCAGCCTGGCGCCATCTGTTGTCATAATTTCTTTTGCCCTCTCATCACGCCGAAACGGCTAGACAAATTTTAACCAATTATGGCACAGGAATAGCTGGACATCCAAAGCTATAGGAAACTTTTTACTCTACAATGGAATTAAAAAATTACGCGTACGAAGTTGAGGGTGCACACTAGTAGTAAATAAAAATCACCCGTGGCCCCGATCTAGCGCAATCCCTAACTTACTTGCTTGAAAAACAAATTGTATTTTATGTACATTTTGAATACACCATATAACTTAATTCTGATTTAAACGCTCCACAACAGAGCCATTTACATAACTTCAGAATGGGAGGAGTAGCGCTAGGAGCGGATCTGAAGTTCAGATCAAAAATTGTCACCACACACATTACGCCTGCACCAAATTGCACACATGGTCCAAATCGGAGGCATCCACAAGTAATTTAAAGTCGTCTTATTTCATTTACACATCTGACTGCCATAATGCACCTAAAACCTAAAGGTCGTGTGTCTCTGTGATACATATTGGACATACAACCGTTAAGAACCCGAGATATTCCATTATGCGCCGAAGTTTATTCCTGAAAGCACTTCATTTAACCTTGCATGAGCATGATTGTATGTAGGTAATGTTATTTTTAACCACAGCGGTTAAGACCGGCTTTTTCTTGGGAAACCTGTGTCATCGTTGTAAATAATATAAATGTAACCACATTTACTTTAATGAATGAAATAAAACTTAGACGTAAGAACAAACAAACTTGAAATAGGAAGAAGAACAGGACAGAAAGTCGAAGTATCCAATTCAAAAACGTACGGTTGTTATCGAGACAGGCGGAAGGCGGTGCACAACTAGTAAACGACTTTTGCTTGTGTTTAATTTGAATTTTCACTCAAAGTATTAAATCACGGTAACCGAATTAAAGTTCGTACAAAAAGGTGCGTAAAAATATTTTTTGATAGCGTGGCCACTTACTGTCGAGCACGCAATCCGCGGCTCGAACGACGAGTTGACGAGTGCGAACACCACCACCTCATCCAGTCAGTATGAGTACTCGTGAATTGTGTCAACATTGCACAGTTTGCACATATATAGGTCCTTCACTATGTTTTAATCGAGGATTACAAACATTTTTTGCCGTCAAAATTAAATTCGCTAAAGGTAACAACGTACTCCACTGGTTTTTCGTTTTGGTTGCTCTTTTGGTTTACTTGTCCTAGAAGAGATCGCCCTTTACCGATAAGACCGCTTCTTGTCTACAATTATATTTTTCTTGTTGGTGCGCAGTAAAGATTTGTTGTATTGTATTGTAGGTACTCTGAGCTACTAAAGGTACATGAATTTCATTTGGATTCAGATTTGATCAGACTATACTCAGTCCCTTTTTGACACGGAAATTAACACGAAAAGGATGAAAACCCGTATGAAACACACTTAAAAGTCGAGCATGCCATTCATACGAGTCTATAAATGAGGAGTGTGAATGCAGTCACCTCCAGCATTGCATGCTCGTTAATTGTGTCAACACGGCGCTCGCAAACCCTAAGTGCCTTGGCATTTGTGCAATAAAAAGAAATTAAGATTCGTTTACTCTCGCAGAAGCTGTCTTGCAAAACCAATTGGCCTGGAAAAAATGAAATATTGTTAACTGTTTATATTTAAACGAAACTTGTCCACTTATAGATTCGGCAGTGTTTGTAAGCACCGGTTGGTACAGTGGTTTGTTTGATAAAGCCCGAGGTCACGGGTTCGATTCTTCGATTCTTTACAAAATTGAATTATAAATGCACTTTATCCTACGATGCGGTTGTTTGACTCAGAAACAGGGAATGGTAGTGTAGTCTCTGCGTGTATTCTACGAGATGTTTGAATCAAAACGCCAACCATGAAAATCACTAATAACTTTTACCATTTTTGGAAGTCTACCAAAAATATTATTACTCCTAATAAATATGTTTGAAAAAATTGATCGGTGTAAGATATTCGGTGCCTATTTATATTAAGCTGTCATAAAAACGTTACAGCGTGTTCCTTGCCACTGACTTATTCAAAAGAGTTATTCAAAAATATTTTTGAGCGACATAAGAAGTTTTGTCATCGTCGGGTCGATCTAAATGAATACAGATTGTAAATCTTGTCGCGTTAGGTACTTTGCGTAATTGGAAACACCTTCACAGTATGTAGGTATTGTTATTAGCCTAAAAAAGCCACGATTATTCACACATTCATCTATTAGCATAACGTACCATAACGCCAAGGAGTTTACTTTCGGAGCGGGATGAAACGCTCCAAGTTTTTTAGATTTTCTTCATCCCACGTGAGTTATTTTATTATTTATTTATTTAAACTTTATTGCACAAAATACATAAGTAAAAGTACAAATGGCGGACTTAATGCCTTTAGGCATTCTCTACCAGTCAACCACTGGGTTAAACAGAAATATGTTGTCGGTGCAGGATCAAAGATTACAGACAAACAGTAATACAACACAAATCAATTACCTAAAGATATATATAAGAATGTATATATAATTAATTAATTACCATAAACTTAAACGAATACTTTATATAATATACTTACATACATATATTATGTAAGTACCAAAAGTAAAATATTTCGAAGAGAGTTAGGAAGAGAGACTGTCCAAAAGATGCTTGCGCAACATGCGCTTGAAGGAGACCTTACTCTGAGCTTGCCTGATGTTGAGTGGGAGAGCGTTCCAGAGGTGTATTACCTGAACCGTGAAAGAATTGGACATGAAACCGCAGCGGTGAAGGGGGACTACTAGCTTAAGTCTACGAGAAGTTTATTAAATCTTACAAATAAACAATTTATGAGACGTGATCAATATTATAAGTAATGGTTGGAAACTTGCTTGCTTTTGTACATTGACTTACGATCGTATCTGTATTTTTTAGACAGGCGCTCCAAACGTTTTGTTTTGACGCCTATGAAGTTGGCCTCGAATCACGCCAATGATAAATATTTGCGTACCTAACCTAATGATAAAAATATTTGTTACTGAGATGTTTTTTATGCATGTATTATAATGTATGTATATTGTATAACGTCGTCTAGTACCCAATATCGCTAAACTACACATAATAACGAGCATGTCGAGTGACAAATGCAGCTCGAATATCAAAAATGGATATATTTTCGACACAGTCCCGTGATAGTATAGGTTGAATTGAAGAGAAAATATAGCAAAGCTTTGCCGAATTAGCGCCTACTTCTACATTCTGTGTTCTGTGGACTGCGCCCCCGCCGGGCGCTATTCCTGCGCCTGGCGTCGCCCCGGGCACATCTTTGTTAAAGACATCACATCTTACAATTGAACTCAAAATAAATCCCGCACCCCGTCGCAATTAATTAAGATTGGACTCGTTAAGTCAATTGTCAACGGACTGAAATAAACTGAGTGTTTTATGATTTATTTGTGTTATAATTGAAATTATCAACGAACCATATGCGCGTTATTGATTAGCTCTGTCATGTGTTATGGATTTTAGCTCCACATAGGATTATTTCAAGGAACAGAGCATTAAGTGGAAGTTTCCAACAACGCAACATAAAATTAAAGTGGTCGGGACATATTATTCGTTAAAATCAAACTTACACTAGAGTCGCTGCTTAAGATTTAACCGAGATACTAGATGCCTTATTAGGTGCCTACAAACCAGTGAGCCAACGATCCTAGGTTCGAATCCTGGCAGAATATTTGTGTGATGAACTCGAATATTTGCTATTGGGTCATGGATGTTATCTATATGTACTTATATGTATTTATATATTATGTACCTATATCGTCATCTAACACCCATAGTACAAGCATTCCTTAGTTTGAGCCTAGGTCAATTTGTGATGTAAGATTGTCCCTTAATATTTATTTATTCTTCAAAGCCGCCGTTGATGTAAAAGTCGCTGCTAAAGAATTAAACGAGATAAATACTTTCCATTCTACAGAAGTTGATGCAAAATTACAGAACGAACAGTACACGTTAGTGCCAAACATACTTCAGTGCCTCACACCAATTTAGGTACCTAGCACATAAGAACAGAACAATCACCGTTTTAAGGTACTGTTCATCACGCGTAACGTTTTAAAGCTTTCGAGCACTCAATGGGTTATGCGATACACGCGTGTTAATGGTTTTAGGGTTACGCCACTAGACGGAGTAGAGCAAACAGTGCCACTATTGTATTCCTTTATTACCGCTTAGAAATCTGAAAAAGAGAACCGAAGCTGTTAACTGCCTGACGTCCACTTTCGCAACTTTTCAGACCAACTTGCATTGATCACACTCGATTAAAAATAACTTTTTTTTGCAACTCATGCTTTATGCTTTTATGTCCCATCAATAGTACACATAAGAAATAAGTATTAAGTACATTAAGCTCGTAATTTCTTTTAACGAAGCCGACTCTTGTTTGTCTCTCACGAGCGGGATATTTATCATCAGCTTCTACAAACAAACAGACGTAGTCGTGAATCCATTTCGTCATTCAACACGTCGTATCGCCGACATTCGAATCGAGCCCTGACGCAACAGCTCCTTGCAGACAAAGAAACGACCGAAAAATAATATTTTCTCAGTTTGGGATTACACGACACGCCTGTCATGGTTCGAAATTTACACCGAATCTGTTCGGAGACAAAGGGGCCTTATGTTTGGAGCTGATGTCATACGCCAGGAGTGCTTCTCTAATTAATAGACCGACTTTTATGACCCGTCGCGGTAATTTCTGGGATCAGTTTTCAAAGAAAAATAAGAAATACGACAGCAAAGTTTATGGGCCGTTCTTTATGTGAAACCGAAGTATAAATTACGGCAAGCTTTAACCTTTGTTAGCGTCATAATAAACTCTAGGCGAAAATTTAGTTCAAAGGCACTCAAAGAGAGTTAGATTTAGACTGCCTCTAAGATGTTCGTTGTTTTTTCTGTTGTCTCATCAAGTTTGTCCGAGTTCAAATTAGCAATCCACTGTTTATACGAATGTGTAGTAAATTAGACTTCGTTTCTTTGTTCTGCTGCGCCGAAATTATCTTTCTCTATTTTACTATTATAACTGTAAAACAAATATTGAAAAAAGCATTTGGAGGTCACCGAACATCGTAATTTGTTTTTTTTTGTATACTTATAGGTCTTTACGGTTTCATGACGCCTAAACGACTGGACGCATTTCAATTACTTCTGGTACATTCGTAGCTAGGTATGTACAGACTGTTAACTGATATTTATTACCCGACGCTGAAAAAAAAAACGTTTTTTCTTCAACGCGTGACCGAAGTTGCTAGTATTCCTAAAGTTTCAAAGAAACTTGATACAAAACTAGATGCTATTTATATATTTTAAATATAACATTATAAACAGTAATATATCATCGGGCTAGACAACCGGTCGCGTTCCGTATCTCTCAGAACAGATCTACGAAGTAAGGTCGTGCTCAAAAATCCTATGTCACAGCTTCATATCTGATGGGGTTGGTGCTGACAAAATCGTGGTTAACGGATTACGTGTTACTGCAACTAAGTATTTTATTTACTAAATTGAAAATGAGATACAATCACGACAACGTGTTGCTTTGCCGGGTAACTGAGATATATTTGCAATCGTTAAAGGTCAATAAGGAGGGAAACAGAATACGGTTAAATAAAGGTGGTATTAGAGGCTAGATTTAATTGTAAGGAAGTTATCGATCACTTGTAATGGTGTTCGAAGGCAATATAGTACAGTAATAGCACTGGTTGTACATTTCTAATTCTGATGGGCTTAGTAACTTTAATCTTTGAGTCAAAGTACATCGTTGTCCAATAACTAGTAGTAGAAGTTAAGGATAAGTAAAAAAAGTCATCAACTGTACCTACGTTTAATCTAGTAGAGAAATTTGAGGTAAGAGTAAATTTGCCATGTCGCACTATTATGTAGCAACTAGGAAAACAGCAAATAATTTTAAGCAATAGAAAACAGTTATGCAATGCATGGAGCTGTAATCTAAGGAGCCTTGGAAGAACTTGGTTTCCAGTTAGATCTCACTTCTTTTGTTAGCGAAATAAAGTGACTAGCGAAATTAGGTAATAATTAAAATGTTTTACTTAATAACTATGTCTCTACATGTAAATAAAGGTCACTTATATTTAGTTGGCATTAAAAACCATTTTTATATTAGTTTTTAAACACAAATGTTCTGTAGCCTCGTAATAAATTAGGAAAACAGTTTTGATTGTATTGCAATCAGATTAGGAATTAGCGTAGAGGTGTCAAGTCTGATTCTTCTCAATGCCATTATTACCCATGTGAGAAAATCTTGAGGTACTCCTATAAGATCGGAAACACCTACTGTATGTATATAGTCATCGTTTAATTTAGAGTAACATGAAATAGTATTTGTCTAATAGGCATATTATTATATTGGCCAACTAGTTTATTTTAATAACACTACGACCCGAGAGCATGTTCCGATGTGCCTTGAGATAAAATAAATAGTGTTTTTAAAGTCGACCATTCTCAATACATGGAGGTGAGTGACCAGCGATAATAACGACATCGAGTGATGTAGTTCTTCTAAAAAGCACGTATGTTTACTTTTACACTTTGGTTAATACCGAACCGATGGCAGCATTTTATAAGCCAATAAAAAAACATTATAAATATATACTATTTTTTACAAGAATTTAAAAACAAATTAGGGGCTATATTTGAGGTTTCTAATGTAATCTGTCAGAGATCTCGGCGCTGTATATATATCCGCTTAAGCGATCAGCCAATTGGAAAGAATCGTAATGTCATTTTTTAGGGTTCCGTAGTCAACTAGGAACCCTTATAGTTTCGCCATGTCCGTCTGTCCGTCCGTCCGTCCGTCCGTCCGTCCGTCCGCGGCTTAGCTCCGTGATCATTAGTACTAGAAAGCTGAAATTTGGTATGAGTATGTGTATGTATAACGCCGACAGAAGGGTAAAAAAAAAAAAAATTTTTCGGGTACCTCTCGAACACCTAAAGTGGGGGTGATTTTTTTTCTTTTCAACACTGGTGTGTGTGGTGTCGTTGAATAGGTCTTGTAAAAATAATAGGGGTCGTCTAACATTATTTTTTGATTAAGTCAACAGTTTTGTAACTATTCGCTCCAAAAACAAAAAAAATTGTGTCCCCCCCCTCTAACTTTTCAACCACGCGTCAAAAAAGTTCGGGAAAATTCATGTTAATGAGGCCTTATAAGTATACTTTCAATGAAAACTATATTGATCAAAATCGGTCGAGCCGTTTTTGAGTTATCGCGAAATCTCATATTTTTCTTTAAAAGGTCGTAAGTTGACTTCCAGAAGGTAATAAGTGATTACAGTTTCTAGGGCGTTTGCGACCTTTTTATAGAGCTTCATATCTTTCTTAACGTAAACCTCGGGCTTAAAACAGCAGTTTATTGTGAAGGATGAGCAACTACGGAACCCTACACAGAGCGTGGCCCGACATGCTCTTCGCCGGTTTTTCTTAGTAAAGTTGATACCAATTTGGATATATTATGCTCACGAGTAAAAATTGCGTACGTAATACGTGCAGCTCGAATAGCAAAATTCGACACACGTCTAAATGGCCTGTTTGTGAATTTGATATATAGCTAAAATGGGAATACCACAAAGTATCGTCGAATTCGGCCCAAGGACTGAGAAAACAAAATAAAATAATGTTTGCAAGAACATCTTTCAGGGCGCGGTTATTAAGTCAAATGTAAAATCAAAATTCCCAGTCTAACGCCTCAACCTAAACTCTTAACGGTCCAATATTAAGGAACTAAAATCCATTTAAGGGTTGTTGAGGAAAAATAAATCAGAACCTCCGCCGTCCGTTCGTCGAACTCGGGAGTTGGGAACAATCGGAGCGAAGATGTAAATTAAATCGAGTGGCTGGAGGCCGACGGGAATCCTGGGGCTGTAAACTATTGGGGACAGATCTACCACTATCTTGTCTTTTTTAAAGATTTAAGATTCATTCGTATTGAGTCAGTCTGCGGCGTCAGTCCACTACCAGGTCACATACGCGAAAGCATGCCCACCACACGACCTGAATTTGGGTTTAAGGGCTGAAATTAATAGCACTTGTCGGTTTTTATATGGGTGCCCACTGCCCACAATCTTTTTAGAAGGCTGGATCCGCGCTTGCCAAATCAGGGCTGAACCGATATTTAGTATTTAGCACCATGTTAATTGACTTTAAGTCAGTAGGTATAATAGGTATATGGCAGGTGAATTGCAGAAAATAAGGGCGTAATAGTGACGCGATCAACCGACTACCGCGACAATTTTAGACAAAACATTTTAGTGATTTGAAAGCATCTGATATTTTACAATAGTAGACTAGTAGTAGTAGTAAATCATAGCCTTCGCGCAAAATTCAATAAATATGAAAGTGAAACATCTGTTCTAAGGAGGCGGCGTTATCTGTAGCGGGACTCTCTTAACGTCTCCCAACGAGTTCTTTTTACTTTTCTAACAAGTTTCGCAGTCTCGAACGTTTGTCACAAGGAGTGGACTCGAAATCTCCAGTTACCAACTTTTAGCTACGTGTTCGCCTTGTGCGTAACTTCACTGTTGCTTTCCTTTCAGGGTGCAGTGACTTATTGATTTACACAGTGCTAATAAGTAACAAATTTTAAGGTGTTTTTATTGTGAAGGACATGGTGGTTAGAGTGGATTTATTTACTGATCTTTATTTATACCGATATCTCTTCCCATGCCAATGCTAGGGCGACTGCACCACCAGTTGAGCACTCACTCCGGCATGGCAAAAGATATTGCTTAAAATCCAGTACGGAAGCAAATTTTTCTTGTCTTTGATCTTTGTAATTTAATTATGAAGATGCCAAATTATATTGCTTAAGTGGAAATTACGAACCTAATCTGTTACCATGAGTTAACGTGACCGTACTCGCTAGTGACTGCGTAAACGACTTTAGTTCAGCGCCCTTAATGGTTACTTTGTAGAATAACAATTCTCCATAGGTACAAATAATTTAAGCAGTCGCTAACGAGTACGGTCTCTGTAAACTCATAGTAAGGGTGCTGAAAATACCTAATCAAACACATACCCCAACAGTTATTTGATCTTATAATTACTTAATTCTGCTAAATATTTGAAACTTTTCATTCAACTATTTATCTCCCACGGTGGTCAACCTTACAACTTGAATGAAACGATATAATGCAATTTGACTTCGCAGTTACACCAGTACAATTTAAACTTTGCGTGTTGTTTAATACTTTGCTGGAACGTGTGTCAACGTCAGCATAATTAAATTAAACTTTGACGACCCGTCAAACTATCTTAACTTAGAAATTGCTTGCCACTGGGGAGTATTTGGCGATGAACACTTTAGATTCTAGAACAACCGCAGTTCTAGAACTAACTGGTTGAATTGAGTTTTGAACTGCGATCAAATGTAGCTTGTCAAGTTGTCATCGACCATACTGTTTTGTTTGTCTTTGCTGACTAGCAGACGTAATTTAACTTCTCTGTTTATGTTACATTACATCTATGTTATTTACTTATATTTTGATTATTTACTCGAAGCGAAATAATTTGATTTGGACCAAATTATTAATTTTGATTGAGTTACTCTCATAACTAAGGCATTGGAGTTAATATAATAGAGATATACAGTGTGTTACCGCCAAGTAGGCTTTTCGTAAAGTAGAGTAAAGTATAAATAATGACACAAAGGTAAATTAAGAAAGAAAAATTGAATGCGATCTACTACAATCGAAGCGGGGTTTGAACCCGCGACCTCTGCGTTACCGGCGCATTGCTCTGCCAACTGAGCTATTCGATCGCTATGCCAATCACACCAAATCTTTCAAAAGATTTCAAAAGATTCTATGCAAACAATTAGTAATGGATCATATTACTATCAGTTTTAATAAATGCCCGCATGCCGGTAACAGGCTGTATGTATTTTTTTTAAATACATGCCGGTGGGAAACAAATTAATAGCTACACGGTGTTACTATCATTATTTACCCTACATTGTATTCGTTGTACCTATTGAGAATTTGAGAGTGAATGATAGTATTGATAGCGTAACCCTGTTGATATAGCTTTTTCTATAGACATGCATATCTTATCGTGTCACAGATTAATAACACTGCATTTACCGACTACGGCAAAGCCAAAATGAAGGCTTATAATTATTTTACTCGCGTGTCAATAATGCGCATTACCCTTTGAACGCCCAAGTCGTCACTCGTCATATGACGTCATCGGGAAATTGTTGTGGAAATGTTTTTTTGGAGAACTGTTGATTTTGGAGAACTTTTTTGCTGTGGCGTCAAAGGCACGTTGAATTGCTTCACCGCTGGGCGTTCAAAAGATAATATGTGCTTACATATAATATAATAAATGCACAGACATTATTGTTAAACAAGAATACATCATAAACTATCAATGCGTTCAGATAAAATATAATTCTTAGCGTATACTTAATGGAAACCAGCCGGTCTAGCACAAATTATGCTTCGCGACTCTTGTCGCGCGGCATAGCGTTACCTGTCACTCTCTCACATCACTGCACAGAAAGAGATAGATAAATATGTCGCGCGAGAAAGGGTCGCGTATCACAGTTGTGCTAGAGCCTACAGTTGCATCTGTGGGCAGAACCGAAGAGCTGACAGACTTCTCGCACAACGCACTAGCATTTTAGTCACCCTTCATACATTCGCGGTATAGTTAATGACTAACGATATTAACGCCATCTGTATCATTTTGTATCACAGCGTTCTCCATCGACATGCTTTAAACAGTGTCACAATAGTACATTACATCAGAGGCCGGGAAAATGAGGATTTCCGGCCAAGTAGGTATATACGGCCGAGCGAGCGTGCGAGCGAGGCCGGATAGTGATACGAGGCCGGGAATCCGTTTTCACGACGAGGCATGTATAGTGCTTTTCTCAAACATACAATGAAATAAAAAAATATACTTCAAAGAATAATACTTAATATTGTTTGTCCGATATTTTCCGAATTTGACCGAATTTTAAAAATCCGATTTCAGATTCTGACACAGGAGCCCCAAAAACCCCCGGATACCGAATTTCAGCCTCCTAGGACCAATTTGAAATTTTCTCCATACAAATCTTTTTTTTTTCGATATTTTCCGAATTTGACCGAATTTTCGGACAAGATTTCAGATTCACATTTTTGAGCCCCGAGAGCCCCCCGATACCGAATTTGACCGAATTTAAAAAAACCGATTTCAGATTCTGACTCAGGAGCCCCAAAAACCCCTGGATACCGAATTTCAGCCTCCTAGGACCAATTTGAAATTTTCTCCATACAAATCGTTTTTTTCGACATTTTCCGAATTTGACCGAATTTTCGGACAAGATTTCAGATTCATATTTTTGAGCCCCGAGAGCCCCCGAATCCGAATTTGACCGAATTTTAAAAATCCGATTTCAGATTCTGACTCAGGAGCCCCAAAAACCCCCGGATACCGAATTTCAGCCTCCTAGGACCAATTAGAAATTTTCTCCATACAAATCGTTTTTTTTTTTTCGATATTTTCCGAATTTGACCGAATTTTCGGACAAGATTTCAGATTCATATTTTTGAGCCCCGAGAGCCCCCCGATACCGAGTTTTAGCCGCCTAGCACCAATTTGAAATTTTGAAAAAAAAAAGTCGCCATCTTGAATTTTTTTTTCCACAAGTGTCTAACAACCAACCTTTAAAAACAAAACCTGCTTTTTGTCAAACCAGCCAGCTGTGTGAATGACCTTGTTGTTGAAACCAAAAAAAAGTTACTTTGCAGGCCTAGGCCTGAAAAGCAGTATGAAATCCCTTTACAGTCCTCTCGAGTTGTTGCGCCCAAAAACCGATACTTCCGAGCCTATTATAAGGAACGCAAAGACAATATTTCATTGCATGTTTGAGAAAATTAAGTTTGTAGTCTCTGCATAGGCTACGAACGTAGTTGTGGGAAAACATAAGTTTAGCATAGAAACCCCTTATATACCGCTAGCTAGAACTCAGAATTTGAGAATTTACCTCACAAGCATAAAATGTGCGGCACCGAACACGCGATCCGGAGCAAGATGCGCGGAACCCATTTGGGAAAATTGGCTGCCAACTACAACGTTACCTGCGGCATGCTGGGAAATGGTCTAGATCTGTAAAGGTCTGCATGCACTGCGTTTACCCGACTACGCCGAAACCAAAAGGAAGGGTTGTATATATGAAAGTAAACTAAATTTATGTGACTGGAATGCGCTTCTCTAATCTATGTTTGTATGTTTATACAATGAAGATATCAAATGTTTAACGGGTGCACATTTTACCCTATTTCTACACTATTGCGAAGTTGGCCGAAGTAAGAGTTTCCGCAGCGTAGTGCTTCTCCACGCTATCATATTCGCCCAACTTCGGTCTACTTTGCTAGTAGTGTAGAGCTAGGGTTTAACTGTCAGTAAATAACTTAAAAGAAAACAAATGTATAGTTTGCCTGATATTACAGTATGACCAAAAAGTGTAGAAATTAAAAAGTGGCAATACTGTAGTGCCGATGCCGTCCCCGTTTTCTTAGATTGATTAGAAAGGTACGACACTAAAGTATTGCCACTTTTTAATTTCTACTCTTTTTGGTCAGACTGTACAGGAACTCAGTGTTAGCAATAGCCAGAGAGCAATATAGAGTTAACAAAGGGATGTCTACGAAAGATACGCGTCGTTGAAAAAAGTTTCAATAGATAAAATTACCTACTATAACACATTATGGTGGCGACCAATGATAGTAACGCTATGGAATGGACGGTGGTCCATACGCACCTATATACTACGTTGGATTGGGAATTACCGACGATAGTAACGCCATCTATTGCTTAAGCTTAAGCATTGTGAGATATCGCATTAGCTTAGAGGAAATATTAGCGAATTATTATTTTATCTCTTATTGCTTAATTATTCTTTGATCGAATGAAAAAGACATGTCAGTGATGTTGTCGCATGGCAACTGACTTTCATTCCATTTAACATTCTTGTCATTTATTTTTACATTCAGAATCATCCCTTAAATTGGCAATGTAGTCATTTTCAAAATACATGTACATAAGTTAAAGGCTTAATAAACACAAAAGCAAACGTAAATAACAAGCAAAACCGTTAATCCGTTTGACAATGACATGACAACCAAAAGTTGTTATTTTTTTTAATTATTTTTTTTTAATATTGTTTGACTTGAACGGTAATGTTTACTTTCGGTATTTTACCAACTGTCATTTAGGGGATTTAAAAAATGATATCTAAAAAACTATACGACTGAAACATAAATTATTCGTACATTCAGGGTCCCAACAACGTATACTATCGGAAAAATATAAAATATGACTACTTTTGGAAAACTTAATGATCCCTATTGATTGCTCTATGCAACCGTAACGAGACTTGAACTATCGACCTTCGTTTTTTTGTCAATTCAAGAGTTAAAAATTTGCCATTACTCCACAGCACATCTAGATACCTAACTTTACCAAAACACATAAAACTGAAAGGGTCACTTAAACACTAACACTTAATATGCATAATATAGGTATACTAGGCGATATAAAAGAGTCAGATTAACTTTGGTAATGGTGGATTACCTAAATCCACCATTACCAAATAAATAACTACATTTTAGTTTTAATTCTAAAGCTGAATGGCAAATACTTAACCTTTTGATTAAATGCCATCCTGAATCTGACATTTTGAATAATTTGAACTAAATTCGATTGTTCGGTGGCCATTCTAATTCTTTGCCGGATACCGAAGAACAATATCATTTGCTCAAGCACTGCAATAAACTAAATGCAACTCGACATATAATCTACTCGTTCAAATACTCCTTGCATCATGATTATAGCTTCATTTTATTGAGTATCGAGTTACTGATTTATGTTTCCTGTTGGAGGTTGTACCAGGTTAACATCAAACATATTTTAATCATTAATATTATTAATTGTATGCGTAAATTCACATAACCAGAGATATTGTTTTGTATGGGCTGGTCATCACCATTAATCCTTTGAGCTGTTCCCTAGATGGCACCGCCAGGAAATGCCAAGATTTTCTTATTCTTGTTGCGTTGAATACTTATTTATTATTCTTATTTGGCAAACAATACTGAGGATTATACTGAAAATAAGTTATTTCGAAGGTCTCAATATTACATTATATTTGGTATGCGTTGATTATAAATAATTTATAGTTAGTTTGAAAGCCAAATTGTATAGGTACCTAATTAAAATATTATAAAATATTAGGATTGTCAACAATGAACACGAATTGTAAGGGGTTCGCAATATTTATTTATTTTCGTTTACGTTTCTTCGTAGTTGCATACGCTTTGGTCTCAGATGTACTGTTGAATCAGCGAGTAAGTAGTTACTGAAGATGGCGGCCAAAAAATGTATCACTACCCGGCGAACCACCACAACCACTGAGACAACTACGCTAAAACGTTAGGTAATGAAGAGAAATAAGAAATATCCCGATAGAACCGGTATAAATGAGCTGCTGTTAAAAGTGTTTGTTAAACCTTATATAAAACCAAAAATAAACACACTATTAAACTCAGGCGTACTGTACAAAACATGATATAAAAATTATGCAGGCAACATCAAGTATGCAATAAAAATAAACCAGTGTCGCACAGAGGTGTGCCCTCAGCCTAAGCACCGATGTCTAGAGAAAGTTTATACATGGGGAGCATTACTGAAATTAGAGGCGTATTACATCGAAGCGTTGTTTGCTTAGGATATTATGGTGGTTTAGGAGAAAAAGCTTTTTGATTTATGTAATAGTGAAGAATAGAGATGGGTATCCAATATATGCTAATATTGTAATATTTGCCTAAGGTATTAGGTGTCTGGGTCTTGGATATTTTATATTAGTCTTAGTTATTAAAGCACTTTTTTTCATTTCATTGCTGAAGGTAATGTCCATTTTATAAGGTTTCTAGAACTCCTGCTTCAATCAGTGGCCTTATCGTGTCCTCGGCATTGTATATAATGTTTATTGTCTATCTGTATATCTTTTAGAGCCAAATCTACGTGTTAGAAGTGTAATACCGTGATTGGATATTTTAGGTACTAGAAAACATGCAGGCAATAGAACGACATCATCTCAGAATTATACGTGTCTACGGGAAAAGTTGTTTAATAATAGAAAGCGATACTATTGTTGGTGTTACTACTGTCCATAAATTCAGGTAGCGTTTACTAATCTCAACTAAAATCAAGGATTGACACAACGCGTATTTTTCCAAGACAGTATCACGTTTAATAGTTTTTTTTTCTAGACAGCATCACTATCATGAAGGAAGAATTTTAGCTGAAAGGTGTTTTGTTCTGACGTTTCCGCGAGAGAAAAAATGTGACCTAGTTGTTTAGTTATATTTGTATTTAATATGTATGTTAGTTTTGAAGATAATGGGCTACAGTTGCTTAATAATAAATGATTTGACTTTGAATTTACTACATACTCTCCACTCTACGAGTACAATAACTAGACAGAGGCAAACACCAAGTAGCCTGATTACAGAGGGTTAATTCTTTTGTTGTCTGACAAACGTCCGTGCGTCGTGCAAACCTACCTTAACGAGGCTTGAATAACTTATGGTTTATTGTGCATTACCATATAATAGATCATAACGATTAGGTAGATTAAACAGGCCGTGTATGAACGTGACGAAAAGGCATTCCCTGTCAGTGTAAGTCAGGTGCGACCTGGTGAGGTGTACTTAAGCTATAGTATGATAAAAAAAATTACACACATTTGACACATCACAGGACCCTTAAAACGTTAATCAGCACGACTCATAGAATATTGAATTTCATAAAAAAACAAGCAATTTCGTAGTGGTTTTTCTAGTATCTAAAAACGTTTTTTTACTTTCTATTTGATACAATTGAGTTCATGTTATATTTTTTCGTATCACGGTGTTGAAGATAATAAATCATTACATAAACAGTTACGTGTACTGTGTGTGTTTTTTAAAGCTGTGTTGTGACCAAATCTTGCATTTCGATTCATGTACTACTTCTGTAAATTGGTAGAAATCGATTAAATCGATAAATTGATAACCTGAAGAAATAACAATAAAACAAATTACTATTTTATATAGAAAGCGCCAGTGAGACCGAGGGCCCGTAGCTAAAAAAAATATTAATTAACACAAAATATAGAAAAATATATGCAGGTTCGGAAAAAAGTTTGTGGATAGAATCGATTCCATCAACCATTCATAATCGTTAGCTTTGGCAAACAATATGTCTTTACTACATCACTACAAACAACAACGGAGAACTGTCAAATGTTTGTTAAAATAATAACCGAACTGTAGTGAACATTTGAGTGACTTCGAAACAATTTAGTAGAGCATTAATAAGCGATGATTTTTATTGCATCCCTTTGACGATTTTTCGACCTGGGGCCCTAATTCCTGTTAAATTAATATTATAATTAACATTATCAAGTAGTCATTTCATTTAAACGTAGATAGAGCATGCAACTTAAGTAGACAAAATATGTGTTGGATTGGATTGAGCTCCCCCCTCTCTTTATCGATAGGATAGAATGTCAAAAATCCTATCAGTCTTTTGCTCAATTGCCACGTAAGTAGACCTGACAACATATTTGACGACGCAGTTGGCGCAGTTTGTAGTGCCTACTGAGTCGGCGGTCCTGGGTTCAAATCCCGGCCGGGGCAAATATTTGTGTGATGAACTCGAATATTTGTTCCTGGGTCATGGATGTTTATATGTATATCGTCATCTAGTACCCATAGTACAAGCTTTGCTTAATTTGGGACTAGGTCGATTTGTGTAAGATTGTCCCTTATTATTTATTTATTTATTTTGGGCTCTTGAAATATAGGTAAAAATGCATACATGTAACCACCGCACGCACTACAATAGTAGCAAATAAATTGCATAGGCAGCAGAACAACCGCAAAAAGCCAATACTATAATTACCTTTCACTGCACAGAAATAAATCATGACGCCATTAAAATGGTAGAAAATTCTACCTTTCTCGTCGCATATTGCTTTGGCTTCGATGAATGCTGGTTATCGGCCACATTGAAAGGACCTTTAATCTACGTAATTGCGCCCGGCACCAACCAATCAGCAGATACAGATGCAGCTCATAAAACCCAGGATAACCTTTGTTGCAATCCCACTAGATCCATTTTCAAATGAATGTTATTCTATGAACAGCAAATGTGTTACAAGTTTTTCTTTTATAAAGTATGTCGACGCCTGTGGTTTGCGTATAGCAGAGTAGCAAAACACTGATATAGCTAAGTGATACTGACCCCATTTCGAACGATTTCTATTACTAAATTATTTAAAGTCCGGCTACAAAGTATGGGTAGGGACAGTAGTATATGATATACCGTATATTATTATTGGTGCGTTTATGAAATGTTACATGTTAAGCGGCCTTATTCCTTTTAAAATGTTGATTTTAAGTATGTAAGGTTTTGTACACACAAAAGGGGTGGCTAAATCCTATATCTCAAACCGTGCACATGTCCTTTTACTTATGATATAAGTCCTATACTCAAAAAGTAAGTATACGTACTTTCCGTATCCTAGCCATCGTTACCAAAATAAATCTTAATTGTGCTCTTTCTGAAAAGAAAAGCCGCGCTGTTTTAGTTACATAATAAAAGTAATATCCTATCATCTTCACAAAAACAAAATAAACAAAATCTCAATAGGCCTGTTCCCATTGTGTTTTAGGGCGTGACCCGTTGACTCACATCTCGCAAGGGGAGGTTGTGACGTCACTGGGATGACATCACCGACGAAGAAGTGTTTGCTACGCAGTACGGGCAGGCACCTGCGTTCAACTGACAGCTAATTGCTTTTACTACGTATATTTTGGCAAATCTGTTGCTGTCATTGGGGGATTTGCATTTGTTTGGGAGAAAATAATTGGCTATTAGTTAATATACTTCGCATGTTTCGTTTGTGTAGTTTATTGGAGTTTACTCCTTAAGAATCGATTTTCATATATAAGCCCGGGGTATGAAAATTATGGGGTATAAAATCGAACGTATCTGCCGTGCTAATTTAAAAAGTCGTATCTCAGTATACGATCGGGGTAAAAATACGACTTCTTAATTTAGCAGGTTATGCGTTACGTTAAGCGTTATAGACTAAGATCCCTATATAAAATGACCTTCACCGAGATGTTTATTTCATGAAATGTATTTTAAATGTACTTAGCAACGGGAAAACATGGCTCCCGTTAGAGAAAATTAATATTAATTGTTCTCTGCCATTTATTTATTTTAAATTACCACAAGAGGCTTAACAAATAACATAGACAAGAAACATATTCATAATTTCTCCGCGGAGACTGCGGCGGCGGCCGGCGGCCTACACGGCGCGTTGCTGCGCAAGTGCGCATCGGGCAGCTTGACTGACAGTTGTCAATCTACAACAGCTGAGAAATGTGTTTTTGTTTTCAAGTTTTTGCTAATATTTTGCGTGAATCTCTATCATGTTACGAGTGTGATTGCTATCAGTGCATCAGTACTATCTAGTTATATGTGCAATTATAAACCACCGCTTCCCCCAGGAACTTTATGGGGCAATTTGTATGCCGAAACTTGGAGCGGTTTTTTTAAATACTTTATTTGTTATCGTAGCCGTAAGTTTTTATCTATTGCGTTTTTTAATAGTTTACTTGATGAATCCTAATAGCACGGGCTCCTCTCAGAATGTCGCTTCCAGGTCTGTGTCGCTGTCGCTGGAGAATTCCGTACAGTGCCCACATTGCTCCCAGATTCGTTTCTTTAAAGGTCAGAAAGGACTTAATATACACATCAGTAGAACCCATGGCATTCGTGCTGGCGCAATTACGTCGCCACCTGCCTCTTTACAGGCAAACAATTCACAACCAAGTCAGATCAGGCCTTTTTCTGAAAAAATCAGTGAGCTTAAACATTCAATTCCAGTGGTCAAACGAATTCCTCGCAGCGCTCGAATTCAGGTTGCACAAAAAGTGTGCCTACCTTTTCGTTCTTGTTTGCAGCGCCCAACAGGGTACATAATGTGATACTTAAACTATTTACTTTCACCTGTATAATCATTATGTGCAATAAACGTATTGAGTATTGAGTATATATATTTTATAAACGTACTTAAGGCCAGGCGCGCACCAAGATTTTAGTCGCACGATAATTTTGTCGCATAAATGCAAGATATGGGTTTATATGAGAGTGCGCGCACCACGATTTTCATAAACCCATAAGTACGCTTATTTCTGCGACAAAAAAGTGGTGCGCGCCTGGCCTGAAGAGTAAACTCCAGTCGTGCGTCGGAGCTGACACACACACTTTTTTTTATTAGTAGGTATTTACTTTATTTCTGTGCGGTTATTTACACTTCACTTTTCATTGCTTACCTACTGTTTATCCACTCGCACTATTACATAGAAACTCAATAAGTTTCCCCCGCATTTTTTCGTGTAAGGAATCGAACATGCACGTGTCCGACTCGCGCTTGGCCAGATGTATTTTATTTTTTTACGCGCGAGAGTTTTGGCGGAAAAATCGATAACAAGTCTCCCCAATCCAATCGGGAGCATATTATAATCGTACAGTTTCCAAGTATATGAAATCATAATATATTTGTTCATAATTTTAACGATAGTTTGCGACGCCCGAGGCGCAAATAATAGTCTCGCTCGTCAGATAACCCTCAGATTTTAAAATCACATAACAATACCATAAATGTTTACAGCCAACAACGCGAAACAGTTTAAACTAAGCATTAATATCTTGTCCTGATCCTGGCGCCAGCTAAGCGGAATTAAATTAACTATTATTGTAACTGTTACGACTAAAGCTATAGTGTAAGTGTACCGTACACTTGATGCGGTTATTATGGCTGTAAAGCATTTATGCGATTCGTTAGATATGTTTATGAAAATTAAGTTCGGATATTGTTTGCATTGTATTTGATCATTTGGCCGTCTTGCCTTAAAGTCCTGGTCTTGCTTTCACCCTTAATTTGGCATTGTCCAATATACTGGACAAAACTTATGACCCTCTTTTTGTATTTTATTTCAACCGCAATCGTTGAACTACCGAACCCGGATGAGGCTTTAACAATGGAATTTTTGTGTTCTTTGTCAAATTACGGATTTAGTGCGCTGTGAAACAACGCAACTTTTCCATGATAACTTGCCATGCTAATTAATAGTCCCGTATAGACGTTTGATCCGAAAAATAATCAGTTGTTTTTCACAAATAAATAACAGACTTCAATGAGCGAAATGGAACATGTCAGAACTGGACCAAATTTAAATGGGACCACACGGGAAGCACCAGCTTTCAAATTATAAAAGAATCATCAAAATCGGTTCACCCACTCGAAAATTCTAAGGTAACAAACAAAAAAAAATACAGTCGAATTCAGAACCCTCCGCCTTTTTGAAGTCGGTTAAAAAATTGGATCGATCGACCTATTAAAAAAAAATGTTTACATCCTTATTGTCATGGGGCGTATTGACGCGACCAACCGAGGAGTGTACTTGGCTACGACTAGCATCCGAAATCTCCGAATGTGACCCGTTTTTCCGAACAAAAGTGGAAGGACGGGTAATCGAGCACCTCAGTGCGCGCTGGCGTTTAGGCTAATAACGCAGCATACGGCGTGCAGTGAGCCCGTCTTGGGCGTCTCGGTCGATTAGATCGATTCACATAAAAGCAGTAATATGGTAGTTAAGTAGTGCACATGCCCCTTTATGATTAAAGATGAAAACTAACCACGACCGACGCTCCTGCCGCAATGGTTTAATTTTATGGCGAGAAATACAATATACAATGGCAATGAAGCATAAAGTCAACCAGCATTATAATGCGACCCTTTAGAAACGGGGTTCTAAACACAAGTGTCGCATATATTAGTCTGTAATATTTAATGCGTACGCAAACAGAGTCATATTATTGCTGCTATCTTCTAGTTATACTTACTTTACGTAAGAAAATATGGTATGAAAGTATTTTAGGTAAATCTAATTCAGCTTATCAATAGGTACCCAATGAGACGTAGGGCACATACAGGAGTGAAACACATATGACAAGTAAGTTGTAGAGAGTAAATAAATAAACTGCTGTATTTTATGTGATTAATTATCTTATTTATCAGATAATAATAGTTCTGTTTTTCAAATCTACATTTGTTTTAGTTCGATCTTATAATGTCGCTAGAAGGTGCTCGCAGTTTCGTCCGCTTATTTTTTCTTTTACACAGTTGGGTAAAACGTTTCCCATAGTATAGTAACCATCATTGAATGTCCAGCTATTCCTGTATTAATCCGTCCAGCCGTTTCGTCGTGAAGAGGACAAAAAAAACCATTGATACAAAGATCAAAGCTTAAAGAAAAATCGCTTGCCCGTTCACTGCTGTAAAGTGGTGTAGTAAGATGTGGATATTAAAGTATTCACATAGAGCTCGCTAAGGTGTAAAACCTTTCAAATAAACAATGCAAAGATCGACACACAAAGCATTAAAAAAAACCACAAAGCATAAAATGAGGAAAAATTTGATAGGTTTCTTGGTAGTTAGGGTAGCGAAGTGGTTAACGCACTGGACTGGCAATCCAGAGATACCGGGTTCGATTCCCGGTCGCTTTTACCAGGTAACTCATTTTTCAATTTTTCTTTAAGGTTTGATCTTTGTATCAATGGTTTAATATAAATTTGTGGTGAGTACCCACATAAAAAAAGAGACATTACATACATAAATTTATGAAAAAAAAGACATACATAAATTTATGAAAAAAAAAATTACTTACCAACAGATAGCGGCTGTACGCCACGCAGCAGTATCGTAAGGTAAACGCAGGTATTACCGACCCCCTTAAGGCAATTTCAAAATGAACCATCATTTTTAAGGATGCTGATTGCTCTCAGATTCACGTTTTTATTTTTTTACGTTTGTATTATGTGTAAATTCTATATTTTCTATGTTAAAGGCTACTGAATAAAGGTCTATACTGTATAAAATAATTTATATAACGACGAAGTCGATTGTTGCTAATACCGACTCACAAAAATGCCTGTGAAGCTATTAACGATTTTTATGCAGCTATCACCGATCGTAAAAATCTATATACGATCGGTAATAGCTTCTTACTGTTGCTACTACCGACCCCTATGGATCGCTAATACAATTTGTTAGTGCAAACATATAATTTATCAGCGACTCATAAAAAGTAGGTATTTTATATTAAGTTACACCTTCTGACTTTAAAACAGATTGTAATTAATTAATATAACATGAAATATGAACCCATGCACACAGTTTTAAACAATAATTTTTAATGTACCAATTCAAGAATCGACCTTCCAAAAATATGTCATTATTAGTTCAATTAACAACGTGATAAAAAAGAAAGTAGAGAACAATACGTATGTCGCTAATATATTTTTACAAAGAACCGATGTTTTTATTTAAATTGGGCTATTAAAGTACCTGTGTCATTGTCATATAATGACATAATAGAGAAAAAAACAAAACTCTATTCTGAGGCCATGAACGACTTATGGGTCGGTAATAAAATTTGGAAGTGAAAACATATGATGTATTAGCGACTCATAAAAAGTAGGTATTTATTATTAAGTTACACCTTCTGACTATAAATCAGATCGTAATGAATAAATATAACAAGAAATATGTACCCATGCATACAGTTTTAAACAAAAAACAAAGAAAGTGTCCGGTCACAAAGTAGGTGAGATATACAGTAATCTATATACGATCGGTAATAGCTTCTTACTGTTGCTACTACCGACCCCTATGGATCGCTAATACAATTTGTTAGTACAAACATAAAAATTATCAGCGACTCATAAAAAGTAGGTATTTTTTATTAAGTTACACCTTCTGACTTTAAAACAGATTGTAATGAATTAATATAACATGAAATATGAACCCATGCACACAGTTTTAAACAAAAAACAATCATTTTTAATGTAACAATTCAAGAATCGACCTTCCAAAAATATGTCATTATTAGTTCAATTAACAACGTGATAAAAAAGAAAGTAGAGAACAATACGTATGTCGCTAATATATTTTTACAAAGAACCGATGTTTTTATTTAAATTGGGCTATTAAAATACCTGTGTTATTGTCATATAATGACATAATAGAGAAAAAAACAAAACTCTATTCTGAGGCCATTATCGACTTATGGGTCGGTAATAAAATTTGTAAGTGCAAACATATGATGTATTAGCGACTCATAAAAAGTAGGTATTTATTATTAAGTTACACCTTCTGACTATAAATCAGATCGTAATGAATAAATATAATACGAAATATGTACCCATGCATACAGTTTTAAACAAAAAACAAATATTTATAAATGTAACGATGCATGAGTCGACCTTCCAAAAATATGTCAATATTGGTTAAAATAAAAGCGTAATAAAAAAGAAAGTAGACAACAATACGTAGGTCGCTAATACATTTTGACAAAGAACAGATGTTTGAATTTCAATTGGTCTATTGAACTACCTGTGTTATTGTCATATAATAACACAATATAGAAAAAACCGAAACACTATGCTGAGGCCATTAACGACTTATGACTCGGCGATAGCTGCCACAACTAAAACTGATGAAGCTAAGACCGTCCTATTTTATTTTAAGGTTTTATCGTTTCAAATAGCTTTTTTTTTCAATAAAATGTGGTATGAAATCCAGAACTGACACTCAACGGAACATATTTAGTAACACAACAAAAAGTATAGCACTCACTTATTCGAATAAATCGCTTAAGTAGAAAAGTCACGTGCTTTACCTGATGGATTAAGGCCTAGTACGACGTGAACTTCACCCACGCTGTCTCCGCACAAACTGGGTTATTTTGTCTCTTTGTTGCACTTTCACACACACTATCGCTAAAGTAAATGATGGTCTAGGAACCAACGTGTGCGTAGCTTCAGCTATCTATATCTAGAATAGTACAGGAAGCGTAAAAATTGACTTTCAATTTATAGGTCGGTATTACCTGCAGATTTTCGATGGGTCGTTGATACCTGCGTTTACCTTACTGTTAAGATTTTCCTTGAAATAGTTACCCCTCTCCATAGAAAATAGATTTTAAATACAATTTTAGAATTTTTTTATAGTATACGTAGATGAGTAGCGTAGCGTTACTTTTAAACTCATACTTCTTCTTTTTTATAGGTACCATTAAGTCGACCGTAGGTTCAATTGGGGTAAGGGACAAAATACGATTTTTCAGGAGAGGCTGACAAAGTTTTTTTTTTAACTAAATCGTTCATAACTTTTTTTCTAGTGAACCTTTTTTGGGCCTGCTTTCGTACATAATCTTGGATTTTAGTGTTCTGTCTATCTATATAGTGCTCGTTTTAATAATTTAGATATTATAGAAAATGACATATCCCTTACACCAACTTATTTCGCTGTTGATGTCCCTTACAGACCGATTATTCTGTAGTCTCGTCCCTTACCTTAAATTTACCTATTCATTGTATCCACTATATTGATGAAGAAATGGCGTAAGGGACTAGTTGAGATTATGTGTGAAAGAAAAATAGCGTAAAGGGTTCGTTGTAAAAATAAATAAGTACGTACCTTTGACGTAAGGCGTATCTTAACATTGGAAACCTTTAAAAAAATAATGTAAGAGGTATATAAATGCATTGAAACCGTCTGATAATTTTTTGTTTGTCCGTTACATGCAATATTTATACACGTAACGTTTCTATCGAGTGGAATAACCCACATTTTAATTTATGACTATTTTTTTTATTATAATCACATTAATTATTTCTCAGCCTCTATGATCGAATACTGAAATAAACAACCAATGTACTTTATACAGCGAAATTATGAAAAGTTTAGGGCTTGTGTTGAACGATAAAAGTTACAGAATTAAATACAATTCAGAAATAATAATTTAGTAGGTACTTTTTAGGAGTCCTAGCTGTTAGATAACATAGTAGTTGCTCACAATTCAGTGCCTCCAGTTAATAAGGGATAACTCTAAAACGGCACTTTT
Organism: Apotomis capreana; assembly: GCA_947623375.1. Taxonomy (NCBI): domain Eukaryota; kingdom Metazoa; phylum Arthropoda; class Insecta; order Lepidoptera; family Tortricidae; genus Apotomis; species Apotomis capreana. The sequence continues at coordinate 17,986,937 of OX392499.1, read as the reverse complement.
CAGAAGAGGCAAAATAGTATTTTTCAATAGTAGATATTAAAACTTGAACTTTTAAGAATATATATACAAACTATAGTGTTAGGCTTTCATTTAATAAATAAAGAAATAATGCGTTGACCGTTTTTTTGTAGTTATAGCTTTTGTTCGCGAGTATTCAAAGACGTACCTAACTCAATTTATTTGCACCAATTGTATCCTTATGAACGACGTGCATAAACGAAAGAATACGACTTGTACCTGTGTGAACGACATGCATAAACGAAAACGACGACTTATTCTATTAATTTATTATGGTGTTTAAAAAAAATATACCTACTACTTGTCAAACTTGAAACTTGTTTCCTAAGGAGTCAAATGGGGCTGTATAATAAAATGAACATAAGAGTAATTACTTGAAAAACATCAATGAAATGAAAAGTTCTTGTTTATAGCTCTATAATATAATCAATATCAACATCAATGTCAGTCAATGAATAGCAAGAGCTCTAGTTAGATCCTTTGATTTATCAACACGTATCGGTAGCGGAATTTCAGATAATGACTTTTAAAGTGTGTTATACTTAGGAATGTCTTTTAATTGACATTGAAAATTTTCCTTTGGAATTCATCAAGTACCGAGGCGATTTTAAGAAGCCCAAACTCAGTAGGATTACCGTATCGTTATCGATAAAGTTTTACAAATGTCGACTATCCGGCCTCATATACCTAATTTCAACTCAGCTAGTCCTCGGAAAGTCAATCGAATCTTCCTCGAGATATTTTTAAACATACAATGTGTAAAGTTAATTAATTTTTTTAAATAAAGATTGTGTTAATACCTCCAGTATTCCATTGGTTATTGTTTTTTTCGACAACCTTAGCCCACTTTTTTAAACTATCTGCTTAAGAAAATACTTCACGGGTAGAATAACAATCACGAGCTGTCGACAAAAAGCAAACTGACGAATAACATAAATAGATACTTACATTTCTCGTTGGATTAATTACCAAATTTATATGAATACCTTCATTTATCGTGAAAGTTTGCATGTGAATAAGTCAAACTACGCTAGTAGTTTCAATGATTTAGTAAAGCCAAAAATTAACATCCAGTTTACACAGATACAGGTTATAAAACTGATGAAGGTGTTTTTATTGCAACATAACACTTTCTTTATTGTCAATAGATTCAAATAATATGAAATGAGATGTGTTTGTATATAAAGGTAACAGGGATAAGTATTCATTGATTCTCACGAGAAAATTAGCGCAACCGACACGGAATCTAAATATAAATCGGATCAAACGTAAATATCATCTTAACCAAATTGGTGTAAGGTTCACACTGTTAAAAATATAAGATGACAAATTGGGGTAAGGAGCATTTTTTCCAAAGCTCGTGCAATTATTTTAAGGTATGGGTGTTATTTTATTCATGAGCCAAAAAAAGCATTAGTGTAAAAGCCAGTTTCATAAGATTGTCTTCAAAAATAAGTCATGTAACGGTAATTCCTTACTTGGAAAGACCTTTACCTTATTCAAAGTGGATTGGTGGCAGTAGTTACCCTATTTGATGTTGCTTTATTAAAATAAAAAACGGATACATGGTTTTTGTGGGTCAGATTTGATTTTGAACCCATAAAAATCAGTAGGGTAAGGAACACTTTTTTCAAGCTAGTTTTTTTTTATATACACCATTCGATAGAGCGGAAAATTCTGAACAAAACTGTATATTCAACTCATTTTGCGTATTTTGTCCCTTACCCCAATTGAACCTACGGCCGACGATTTATATTGTTTGTAAAGTTTTCATACATCTTTAACTTATTTAGGTTACTGATAAAATACTTAGTTAATTTATTATGAAATGAAATGAAATTATTTATTTGCTTTAGATATGGTACAGATAGATGGATAAAAACATATAAAGCACTAATGACATATCTAACCAGCAATGCTGGCATGCAAAAAACATACAATAGAGTCAGCTATAAAAGTTAACAAAATACATATCATGTCAAATCAAATATACTTACTCATTAACTCAAACATACAAATTAACTCAATTTTGCACATAATAATGACATGAACGTCCTCAATTAATTATTTAAATAATCCCTAACCGAATAAAATGTATTTTCTTTTAAACAATTGTATAGTTTAGTTTTAAATGTCTGCAATTTTAGGTCCTTGAGATCATCTGGTAACTTATTAAATATACGGATAGCCATTGGAAAACATTTTTTGTGATGTAAGGCTGTTTTTGTTTTTGGATACTGTAATCTTTTCGGATATCTCGTGTTCAAGTTACATACTTGGTCTTTTATTTTAAAGTAAGTAGTGCGCATGAGTTTTGACAAAAACGCTGATTTCAAAGATATATAGACATTAGACATGGTACAGTTAAGAGGTTCAGTTTCTTGAACAATGGCTTACATGATGTTATGGGACTAACGTAACATATACCGCGTATGCACTGCTTTTGACCTAAAAATATTCGGTTTATATCGGTGGAGTTTCCCCACAATAATATACCATATTATTATCTTATTGATTGATTGCGTTTATTGATTGATGGGGTTATTAAAGATGTTTTGCTCTCTGGTATTCTTTCTACCAAATACTTTTTTCTTGAATTAAAATACAGAATATATTCTACTCATAATTACATTAAGCCAGCCCTAAGTCACGAAATGAAATGGATACGTACCTAATTTAAATTAAGGGTCTTTGTAAAATTAAACTTTGCTAAAAACCTAAACATTTTAAAACAAGTTCGCTATCTGCTCTTTTGGATGGCCATAAGAGTAGATTTAACTAATATCGTAATGTACTTTAAAAAATCATTAACTAAACGCACCTTTAGTCGTAACTCTGCATTAATGCACGTTAGATCTTCAGTACCGATAAACGACACCAATTCAGAGAAAAGCAAAATAAATCCACCCCTTCCCGATCCAATTCTCTTATGGATTCCGCCCAAGTATATAAAATGTGTATTTTTAAAATGGATTTTTGAGTGCCCGAAACTTTGATGGGCAAATCAAAGTGTTCGAATTTACTGGCGCGTCAGTGGAAGGGTGGGTTTTACATTCTTTTTACTTTTATAGTTAGTGCAGATAAAATGGCATCTGAATTCGTGTTTATACGGCGGGCTAAGTACGTCGCTCGGGATGTGGAAGTCGTAAAACGCCTGACGGTTGTAAGGTGGCAACGAGCCGCTTTGTTTGGTATTGCGTCTTTGCGATCGGTATTTAGAAGATTTAAGAAGGTTTAATTCAAAAAGGTATATACTTAAATAAGGTAGGTGTAGTTATATTTCTGGCCACGGACATTAAGAGGAATTGATTACTGCTATACCTTCATTTTGTTTCATACACATGGTTTACATACGAACTAACTGATAACTCATAAATACTTAACACACTCAAATCCAAACCAAATAAAAAAGGGAAAAGCAAACATATTAAAAATGTAAAAAGTTACATGCATCACAGAGAATCACAATCATCGTGTTCGAAATTCAAATGACTTTTGCACGTTAGCGGATAAAATAGACTTAGCATGCAGATTTCGTGCTATGCGATCAGTAGCTTCATTTTTTCGCGTTGATTCCTGTGTTATGCCAATCCTTAGCCTTACTATTATACTAAATTCTTAATATTATTAAATTCTAGATTTCTATTGAAAATCAGTTTCACATACAAAAAAAAAAAAAAGAATTACATGGATCATGATTTCAGAAAAGGTCTTAACAGCCCCACGTAGTAGGTATCGCCTTTTGTCAATACAAAACAAATGGATGTTGAGTATTTGTCTGGCGCCATCTGTTGATCATAATTCCTTTGTTTTTTCATCACGCCAATACGATTTAGATAAAATTTGGTATGGAGAGAGTTTCAGTCCCGGAAAAGGAGATAGCATGTTTATTATCCAGTAAAATACTGGTAGAAGATTTTATGGGGAAGAGAAAGACTGATTCTACGCAGACGAAGTCACGGGCAAAAGGTAGTTTCCTGTTATTACTTCTTCCTAAGTAAAAAATATTATTTTTAATTTGTCATTGCATTATTTTACCCGTAAGAATATATCTTCATCCTCACTAACATAAAACATTTACAGCTAAAATTTCAATGCCTAGAATCCGACTGAATCCCCAGAATCGCTTCCAATAAAACTCGTATCAAATTGTACTTTATATCGATACAGGTTAGAATCGATAACTTTCAATATCTAAACATATATCTTAAGGCTTTGCCGCTATAACGTGGGCTATCTGTCTGCCGATTCGCTTTGTGGAATGGCCTTATTAATTCCCCTTTATGTCTAGGGGCACACACGGCCGTATAAGCTATTTACGTCTCTTACAGGGTTAGCTTTCTTTATGCTACTATAAAGTACTGCCCTAAATGTAATATCTTTGGTTTAATTGTCGCCTAACACCTGATGTCAAGTAATTGGGTGAGGGTTTACTTATGTACTTTTAGCTAAATTTATTTACTAGTGAGATATATTCCTTGCGAGTTTAATATTTGAAATTTGTATTTTTTTTCGTTTTAGTCCTTCAGTTAAGTCGTATATGACGACGCGATTGGCTCGGTTTGTAGACACCTGCCTACTGAGCCGGCGGTCCTGGGTTCGAATCCCAGCCAGGGCAAATATTTGCGTGATGAACTCGAATATTTGTGCTTGGGTCATGGTTGTTCTATGTATTTAATTTAGGTATATATATTTATCTCTATAAGTAGGTATATCGTCGTCTAGTACACATAACACAAGCCTTCTTGAGCTTAATTTGGGACTAGATCGATTTGTGTGAGGTGGTCCGATAAAATAATTTAATTTAATATAAGTACGTATATCGTCGTCTAGTACCCATAACACAAGCCTTCTTGAGCTTAATTTGGGACTAGATCGATGTGTGTGAGGTTGTCCGATATTTATTTATTTATTTATATACTTATCGAATCTACTCGTAGGCGTGAACAGCCGGAATCTGGACAACAGGACATCAGAAAATTCAAACATCTGGATATACGGTTTTTTTTGGCCAAACTGAAACGAAGGCTCGCTCGCTCGGTTAATAACTAGAAGATAACTTACTACATAGTAAACGTAGGCCATCCTGCATCGCGCTATTAAGATTTTTCCTGAAATCATGACCCTTCTCCATAAAGAATAGATTTACAATACAAATTTAGAATTTTATACATAGTAAATATAGAAGAGGCGTTATCGATCCGTAATTTTTTTTTTATATTTCGACGTAATTTTCTGTGAAAATATTGTCTAAATACATTGACTCTAATTATTAAAAAGGGGAATTAATGAATTTAGATATACAACTAATTTGCTGTGTATCCTGTGAAATTAAATTAATAGTAATGAAGTAGTAATGGTACTAATATTCTGGTTGCATACAATAACGCATAATATAGGTAAAAAAAATACTCCTTGTACAGTTAGCTACCGATAAATAAATGTCTTTATCATACCTGTGCATTATTTTATTTAATAATCTTCCAAATGAGCTTAGAATGTTGGATGGCAAAACATTCAAGACAAGTTGACTGGATGGCTTCAAGATCAGTGCTTTTATAGTGTAAAAGACTTCTTAAATTATAAAGCGTAAACAGTATGATTAATTGATTATTAACATTATTTATATAAATTTAGACTCTTGACATTGCCTTAATGTAATATTTTATTACCTTTCTATGTTATGACATACATGAGTGTTTTTAAGATACTTAACACCGAAAATGGTTGTCAAGTTATTTAATTAATTAATTAATTTGCATGTTGACTTCATCTTGACTGAATGCTGATTCTATTATGATGTAATAAGACCAAATATCATTGTAACGCGTTCTTGCAAATAAATATTTCTATTTCTATTTCTGTATGGCTGATTGTGCTGATCTTGTAGAGCATTGTTTAAAGTGTTTTTTTTTTGTTGCATATATTTCCTTTTATATCTAGATATGCTAACACCACATTCTCATTTTCACGACGATGAAGCTATTATTTCACTTTCCGAAATTAGTCACTGCCGAGAGGGATGCAATGCAGCAATATGTGAGACACGTATGGAGAAAATGCCATCTTCTTCCTTTGTATTAGGTACTGCATCCGTCTCACCAGTGACTGATTTAGGAAAGTGTAATAGCTGCATAAAATGTTGTACGCTTGCCGAGAAAGTACCGATTCACTATCAACTCGAAGAGATCTAAGTTCCACTGCAAAGTATAATCCTCGGATCGTTTTAAACTCGATACAATTTAAACTAAACCGAACTTCATGAAAGCCTGATATAAAAATCAGTATATATTTCGTAGCGAGTCGCAAACGTTGGCAAACAACCATCAAACTTCAATATCGCGAGATAACGTCTTTGATGTCTCCGATATTAAATAAACTTCTCTCACATGCGTCTTCAGAGTTTTTCGACGTCGAGAAAAAATCTAACTGATTTTAAACGAAGTTTCTAGATAACCACGTTCGTCACATTTCTACATCATCTAATATACAGGGTGATCAATCCAAATGGGTCAGTAGCGAGAAAACGAAAACTATAAGAGATAGGGAAATAGGTTCTTAGCAACTATAGCGTCGATTTCTTTTTTGTAAATCTCATACCTACCGGAGATTGAACCTGGTTAATTTTTTTTAAGTAATCGCATGTCGTATTGTAATTTTTTTTTACATCTAAAACAGTATGACGTTAGGTATGAAATTTATAAAAAAAAATGCTGTTTTTATTAAATCTTAAATTGACGCCCTGGTTCCTAAGAACAGATTTCCCTATCTCTTGTGTGACTTCTCCCTTTTGACCTGTTTCAATAACAAAAAATTTCAGGGGGGCTCCCATACAACAAAAGTGTTAATTTTTTTGCCGTTTTTCTATTTGATGGTACGGACCCTTCGTGCGTGAGTCCGACTCGCACTTGGCCGATTTTTTAATAAAATTCTGCAATGTAAAGAGAAAATAAAGTTGGATGAAGTCTCATTAGAGACCGCAGGGGACGCCAATTATATTCGAACGAGATTTCTGATGAATGGCTTACCAATCTGAGTGTATTGGCAAATACTTATTTAAATTGAAATGTCGATTTAAAATTAATTTGAATCAAATTCGTATATATCCAAATATCGGAGTGTTTGAGTTTTGTATTTTCATTGAGACTTCTATACTATATATTATACAATTTATAAAATTCTCGATTCGTATTGAAAATTTGTTTTCTATGGGTTCATGATTTCAAGAAAAATCTTAATAGCGCGATGCAGGATCGCCTTTGGGCGAGCGACGGTATGCTAGTCTGGCGATATCTGTTGGTTAAATCATAATTTATTTCTGCTGAGCATCCAAAGACGGTTATAGAATACTTTCTAGACGTGTACGATAAAAAAGACGCGATTGAAATTGCTCTCACCTCCTAATAGTTAATAAATCAGTTATGTCTAACTATGAAGAGGTTCAACGTGCCTATTACGCTCTACGTCTATACCTAGGTGCATTGGATGAATAGGTTATGTAAATATCAAAATAAATACTAAAATCCTTTTGTAATAAAAGGTTACCCGAATAAAAAAAACAAAATGTTATTGTCTTTACTTTCAAAGATGAAGACTACAACTAGATATTTTATTTGTTAAGCAGGTCGTTAAACGTCTAATTAAGAGTATTCTGATTAATTTTAGGTACGCAATAAACTTGACACGAATAGTGAAGTTAATTATCTCATTATCCTCAATTAAAGAGGATATTTTTTGTACATTAACTTAATTAAACCATTGTCAAAGGCGTGCGACGTGCGTAATACCTAACATTTAATAATAGTTCCACGTTGTTGTTTCAAATAAAGACAGTTTTTTATGAATTTTAGCATCATTAGTGTTATCAATGCGTCGAACAGAACGGTAAATGCACTTTGCCTTAAACCATGGTAAATCATCCGCAAAACATCCTCTAAAGCCAATTTAGTTGTTAGCGTTTAGACAGCGCGGGAATCATTACCGGCCCATTGGCGCAATCCAGTTAGTCGGGTCCAAACCTACTGTCTGCACTGCTTATCGATATCGATAAAGAACAAAAATGGGACTTATCATTTATATAAAAACGACTTCCACAAGTCCCTCGGAAATTCCGATAAAAGTTTGATACCTATAGTGCAAACATTGTGTAATCAACATTTTTGTTGATGGTATTTTAAAATCTGTAGGGACTCGTTTTGGTAGTTAGACCAACAATATGCTTTAATTACACACAAGACTACATTTTTCTGAGATTATACGGAAATCTTTTATTGGAGTATTTTTTTAATGAAGGGGTAAAATTGATAACAATATTCGATTGCACGTATTTTGCAAAGCTAATGCTATGCTCATTTGTACGTAGAAGTATTTAAGTCGTTGAGAAACACCAAAACAATAGGCTAGTTTCCAGAACAATACACAAATTAACCAACATTAACCACTTGGTAAAAATGATTTTCAAAAATATCCACGGAACAATAACATTAAAAAAATGACCATTTAAATTACCAACAAAGAATAAAAGAGGTAATTTGACTGTAAAGGTCCGAAGCGTCATAGTTTTTTGTGGTATAAAATTCATCGTTTAGACCTTTTTAGACTTAAAAATAAACAATAAACAATAATACATACCTATTGTATATTACGTGTTAGTATAAAGAATAAAGCAGGTGTGACGCCTTTGCCTTTAAATAACTACAGTTATGATGAGTGTAAAAAAGCTAAACGGTCGGTGAAGACCCGTGTGTCAAAGCTGACGGTAAATAATGATTCCTATTTCCCTCTCTTCCGAAAGGCCGACGCAAACTTAAGTAAAAATTTGCTCGGAAATGTTCGCCAAAGTTTTATTTATTGAAGTTAAGCTGAAAGAGCAGACGGCCTACAACGTAAACCGTAAACCTACTTATTGATTAGACGTCTGTAAATAACTTAAGTACGCCTGATTGATGGAAGTACTAAGCTTTTGTTATGGACACGTAATATCGTTTATCTACGCACATATCATTAGTGCTCTAAAATGCGTTCAGAAACCGTAGGAAATGACCAGCATTACTACAACCAATTTTACTATGAGAACTTTCTTATCTGTGGCAGTAGGTAAAATTTGTACTGTAATGTTATAACGCTATCAATTTTTGTAAGGTTATGAGTTTAAATTTGGAACAGCTGTCAAAACTGAAGTAGGTCTCTATTCTAGTATCCATAGATATTAATATTGTTATCGATACGAAACGTCAATTCAGTATGTTTTTTTATAAAAACCGCACGACATTTGATCTCGAGTGACATGAGAATATGGATACATTCGTTTGTAGGTATATGATTTAGAAAAAAAAACATTCGTCTTGACGGAGGTCCGAATTGCCGCCATTATTGTTGTCATTTGTTTGTTGGTTCTTTGCTGTGATAAGTTTATTGTAATTCACATTTTAGTTGAAAATATTGTTTCAATGTAAATGTAAATTACAACTATTACAATAAATAATCTGTTTATGTATTTGTTCAGATTTATTTCTTACTGCATTAGTATATGTCGTTTTTAGATATTTTACAGGTAGCACTAGTGGTGCTGGTCATTTCCTTATGGCTTCTGAACCCATCTTAGAGTACTTATGATATGTGTGTAGATAAAGTAGTGTATACAACTGTACATAATTAGGCCTTAAAACACTCGTGTGATCCTATTATGAAACTCGCTGACGCTCGTTTCATAAAACCACACTCGTGTTTTAATGCCTCTCATTATGTATCAGTTGCATAAACTACTATTATTATGTGAGAGGTATATTTAAGATATTATCAGCAATCACCAAAACAACGTTTAATGTTTTTATTTATTATTTATCATGTGTGCCTGTGTCCTTTAAGATATATTATTATCCGAACTTTTAAGTTTCTTGTAGGTACGTAGTTCTAAACACAATACATATTCCTAACATTAAAATACATAGTCTCTAGGCCAGGAATTCAAGAAATTATCGTTTATGTTCGAATTCCTTAGTTTTAACGTCGAATTCATACCTATGAAACATAAAAACCCTGAATTAAGTTAAGGGTGACATGATGAACGAATCAGTGTGAAACACATTTTGTTTGTCTTTTTGTATAAGTACCTAATAAGATTTATATGGATCAATGATTTTTCTGAGTTGAGTTGAGTAGATGTGTCAAATTTCGACGAATTAACTGAATAATCCAGTTTTTGAGAAAGTTCCGTGTGTCATGTATTAAAAGGGGAAGTCTAAGGGGAAATGAATGGTCGTTCACAAAACGAATAAACTAATAAATAACGAATTAACGTTAAAATACACATCACGACTTGGGTGTAGACGATGCCCAGGTGAGTCAATAAAATAATTCTTGGAATCGAATGAATAATTTGTGTTTAAAAAAAATAAAATATGAGAACCGGTATTTATCTCATTCCAAATGTATATAATGCCACAATGTATATTTTATAGTAGTCTAGTTTCTGTTCCAGAGATGTGACTTATAATAGTAACTTAATTCATTTAAAGATTTTAAAGCTTTGATTTTGAACTCTATTTTTATCGTACCTACACGTTGTTGCGTTATTTCCTCATCATGTCCCCCGTAACCGTAAAGAAAGTTGCAATTCCAAGTTCCGATTACCTTTTCCGCTCAGCATTTGTAACCATTATTTCGCCCATTATCTATTCTAATTTCAGTCCAATTTAGCTATACTCGTATACATTTACCTCAGAACACGGCCTCCTGATTGAGAAGCCGGCCCCGCAATCATTAATCCCGCAAACAACTCTCATTCTCCTTGTGATGTACTGCCCGTTCGATCCACCGACGACACCCATTTGTATCAATACGCGCACTCAAAAGCTTTTAACGTAAGTATTCAGGGACTACTAAATACTGGAATTGCGAGTGACAATACTGTGTTGACTTTTAGCGACGCCATTTGTTTGTGCAAAATGGTTTGAAAGATTGCTGGCGCGTTATTTTTTGTTCGGTTTTGTGATCAGTAGAGATAGACATCGTGGAAAAAAGCGGTGGTAGCCTAGTGGTTAGGGCATGCGACTTTCAATCCGGAGGTCGCGGGTTCGAACCCGGCCCGTACCAATGAGTTTTTCGGAACTTATGTACGGAATGTCATTTGATATTTACCACTCGCTTTTCGGTGAAGGAAAACATCGTGAGGAAACCGCCTAAGCCTAAGCCCAATAAGGCCTAGTTTCCCCTCTGGGTTGGAAGGTCAGATGGCAGTCGCTTGCGTAAAAACTAGTGCCTACGCCACATCTTGGGATTTAGGTAGCCCACCCCGATTGAGAATTCATTCTCTACAAAGGGACAAAGGCTAGGAGGATGATGAGAGATAGACATCGTGAACTAAATTGACATGTCGAATCAGCTACTTTTATCGAAATGACCTAATCAGCTGTAGAAAAATTATTCCGTCATTAAACTGAGTAATTGTTTTCTTTAAAAAGTTTTAGTTTCTTTTGTTTTTATATGATTTCGTATTTAAGTAGTTGATATTCTTTTTTAGGGTTCCGTAGCCAAATGGCAAAAAACGGAACCCTTATAGATTCGTCATGTCTGTCTGTCCGTCTGTCCGTCTGTCCGTCTGTCCGTCTGTCTGTCCGTCCGTATGTCACAGCCATTTTTTTCCGAAACTATAAGAGCTATACTGTTGAAACTTGGTAGGTAGATGTATTCTGTGAACCGCATTAAGATTTTGATGCAAAAATAAAAATAATAAATAGGTATTAGGGGCTCCCCATACTTAGAACTGAAACTCAAAATTTTTTTTTTCATCAAACACATACATATAGATAGATCTTCAAAAATGATATCGAGGTTTCTAAAATATTTTTTTTCTAAACCGTATAGTTTGCGTGGCAGACGCTTCCAAAGTGGAAAAAAGTTGGTCCCCCCCTCTAACTTCTAAAATAAGAAAATGAAAAATCTAAAAAAAACATATGATGTACATTACTATAAAAACTACCAACCAAAATTGTTTTGAACGAGATCTAGTAAGTAGTTTTTTTAATACCTAACCTTGCACCTAATTTATATGGGGCGCTATACATACCAGGTGCAAACTTAAGTTAACCACTTAGGGATGGAAAGTGTTTGTACGGAACCCTCGGTGCGAGAGTCCGACTCGCACTTATTTTTCCTGTAGTTCAGTTATAGAGGTAAATATCTTCGGTTACCAAGATTGTCGCTATTATATGGATTTTATCTGAAATAAAATATTTGAGTTTGAATTTGAATTTGATTATACCTATAGCGTATTTTTTTACATTGTGAACAGTTCAGACGTATGTTTTTGTTATACTTTCCGTATACGTTCATCAATATTCTGGTAAACGCATATGAAAAATATTGCTTCGAAATGTTGTTTTCCCCATTGAAGCATGGGAAATTTCTTTATGACATATATGAAATTAAATGAAAGAAATTATGACCTAACCCAAGCATACGTATGAATAATTCAATGAATTCATTTATCCTCAGGTAATAAATGCACCGTATCGATAAATTAGTGAAAAGTGTACGCCAGAAAAGTCCTTTTTTATTTTTGTTGAATTGTTTTGTTCAAGCTTCATTTATTCATCTCACTCTAGGTACGAACATTATGAGTATACTTAAATTCAGGTAAAAAGAACGCTGTCATTCTTATAGCGCCGTAGTCACGTATACTGCGCAGGAAGATCGCCAGCGCTCTCTTTGCGTGAATATAAGTATGTTAATAGGCGATAATTAGCAGAGGATTTTTGATCGTAGTTTTAATGGTTGACAACTGAAATTTTGAGCTATATGTCACATAAAATATAATCATGTTAATATACGCATATTCGAGAGTATTACCGAGTAAATGAGAATATTACCTATAGTCGACATTAGCTATTTTTATATATTTCGCAAACAATGCACCAATGAAATGGATACAAAAGTCACAAAATTACTTATTTAACGGTAGGTTGGTGTGATGCTAAAACACCTGCTTAGCGGTATAAGTATAAGAATAAGCAAATTATGACGTGACAGTTTGGCACGGCCGGATTGCTTTCTTGAAATTTGATTATATATTTTAAAATTATATCTTGTTTTCTCTTTAGATTGTAACTTTACTCCTCGTATGTTATGTAAAAAAATTGCTCATTAAATTGAAATTGAAACTGAGTGACCATTTATCGAAGATTGAAATAATCTGCACGGATCCGTGCCAACCGCGCCTAAGCATACGATGGGTTAACTTAACTTCGAAGGCCTAAGTTTTGCTTTTAACGTAAAATACGTCTCGATAGCGTTTGCGACAACTGTACCATGAGTTAACTTTTGGCGACGCGGTTGGCTCAGTGGTTAAGTATTGTGCCTACGCTACGGTCCTGGGTTTGAATCCCGGCAAGGGCAATTTGTGTCATGAACTCGAATATTTGTCCCTGCGTCATGGATGTTATTTGTATTTAAGTATGTATTTATCTATACAAGTATGTTTATCGTCATCTAGTGTCCATAACCACAGATTAATATAATAGTTGCCATAACACAAGCGTACTAGAGCTTACTGTAGGACTAGATTGATTTGTGTGAGGTTGTCCGATAGTTGTTTTTTTATTTACAGTGTTCTGCAAAGTATTAAATCGTTTATGCTGTCGTATGTGCTTAGGGTGCTGATATTTCTGTGGTAAATATAAACGCGACCGAGTAGTTTTGTTGCGTAGGTGCTCAGGGCGCCTACCTACCTACCTTACCTAGCCTATTGGTTTCGATGGATCAGTTGACAAATAGTAATACACATTTTGTTTTTTTTTTATGTTAAACAACATTAAAAACCTCGTCCAGACTTGACTACAAATAAGCAACGTCGTTAGACATGACACTATAGCATTATATTAAAATCTCGGAAACTAAGCCGAGTCCAGTCAATTTTATACGACGTTTGAATTTTTAAATATGACGTTGTTAAAATCTTTTGGATTCCTCCCGGACACCTTGTATAACAAAAATCCCTCGTTTGTGCGCATTGGCGCAATGCATCAAGCGGGAGCAAACACCGACGTCACTGAGCAGTGGCCGCTCGTAAATAATATTTAGACGCCATCGATAACAAGTCTGACACCCCGGCTTTGGAAGATATATTTCAATATTTCACGACATTTTTGCTCAAAATCCAAATGCCTTGCGATATTTGATGGATTGTGGAAAACATAGAAAGAAATATGGAAGTAAAAGAAAAAATAAATTCTTCATTATGTTAAAAACTACCTATAAATTAAAGCAAGAAATTACTATATTCATAAGAACTAGTTCATAAATAATATGTGTTCGCGATACATTTCATCGACTCTCGATGTATTAAGGTAATATTCAAACGGGGAAACCGGTAGCAGCGGGTTATTTTTTTATTTACATAAAAATCCTCACACTCACAAGCAGTCTTATAATTATAAGAATAACATTGAAAAGTAAAAAGAAATTGCATCTCAAACTCCATCAATAATTTACATTGCCCTCTGCAAAGTGACACTTGAAGTACGGTCCAAAAGGTAAGGTTGTAAAGCATCGTCCAGTCTAGAGTCATGTTATACAGTCTAGAGGTACACAGGTTGAAAACTTAATAGTGCTTATTTTGATAATTATAGTCTGTTAGTCACCCTTCCTATGGATATTTACCAAATTAATGAATTCATCTCATTCTATTTTTACGCTATTCCGCAGTCAGGTAAAAATATCCTGTAATAATCATCGGGGTTATCCAGCTACCCGAGTACCATAAATATTCAAAATCAGTACCTAGCTGTTTACGCCGCAAAGAAACAATACCTTATGTTGATTGGTTACGACTTACGAGGGATTGAAAAGAAACGTTGTAAAACGAATACTACATTGGAGAATTAAGCATTGAAAGATTGTACTTATGAATGTAAATAAATATGATTGTATCCTTTTTCTAATCGAGTTTTGTTTTAACAAAACGTAGAAGTGTGTGTGATCTTCAAATAGTTCATTTTTTATATATTCAACGCCAAATAAAATATGTTATGTATTTTTTTTAATAATTATAATAAATAGAAAAATATCACAACCGCCAAAATCGTCACTTTTAAAACGACATCGCCAAGTTTGCACCCTGTGTACTCATAGTAGTTTAGGTACTAGTTGTAGTCTCGTCGGAATTATTTACGTAAGCTTTTGAGACAGCAGAAGAGGCCACAACCTCTCCAGTGCCGCCGATCGCCAATTTATCATGGATTCTCTGGAGTCCGACCGTTTGGGGGGCTATTTTGTATGCTTAGGATCTTGAAGGGTGCAAAAGTATTACTCAACACAACACTCCAGTATGTTTGCATAAATGAAAATATGATCATAAACGGATCGGGGGAATTTAAGCAAATCAAAGTGTACTAAACTCGATTCATCAGCATAAATTAATTCAAAGTCCTAATTAGATTGCAATATCTCAATTCTCAATTTTATCAATATCCCAAGTAAGTACCTGCATTTGCAATACCTTTAGGCGTGCTGGGCATTAAATTTACGCTCGTTGCATCATTATAAATCATAATAATCTTACACCTCCCAACTTGACCTAAATTAGACTTTTTAATGGATGGTACATATTCGCAAATTTCAAGTGAAATATTCGAGGACAGTTAAGCCTACGAAAGGTTACTGTATAACGTGAATTGTGTTGGTCTAAATTTGGAGTGTAGTAGATGCATGACTCGACGGCAAAAAGCGGAAACGCTGTAAAGGCCAAGGGAATTCATTCGGTATATAGTTCTTAATAAGTATCATCTGTAAAACTAAAATTAATAATAAGTAAAACTAGTTAAGCTAGAAGGGATCTATGAACAGTTCCGGAAGGTGCCTGGCTCAAAAGTCCCTAGAATACTAGCGGAGTTGCCGCGCACTATAGCCAGGGAGATCCTTTGAGCCAAGTACTCGCCGGAACGGGGGTCCACGCCTCGGTCTTTCAGCCTTCGCGCCAAAGCCGCGACAAAGTCCTTAGCCTCAGCGCACCATGGCCCACCAGTCTCTACGGCAACCGGGACGAACTCATACACTGGTTCCAGGTTACTGTACTTCACGTGCTTTAGTTTAGCGGCGGTTTCGGCAGCCCCACCGGCGGTACGTGTCGTATCAGCGAGGTGAGAGGGAGCAAAGGTGCTGACGCAGATTGCGTCCCATATAAGGCTGCGACCTCTCACCCATGGGACCAGTGTTAGCCCGTCCGGTCTTTTGCCATCGGTACGACTTAAGCCCTGGGGTTCTAGGGTGCATGGGATGTTTGCCGCGACCATAGCTCGACGGATGATATCATTCAAGGCGTGATGCCTTGAGAAACGCCCAGCAGCGCGTTGGCAACTTTAGGCCGTGATGGCCATTAGCCTCAACTGTCGCTCCGCAAACACAGCGGTGTGGTTCGCACACTTGGCATCCAAGTCTGAGGGCTGGGCCTATCCTTAGGGAGTCGTTATCAAGGAGGGTTCCCAGGTGGGGTGAGGGTAGTGCGTGTAGCCATGCTCCAGACTCGGATATCATGGCGGCTTTCAGGCGGGCCACATCGCTGCCCATTGCGACATTCAGCAATTCATTTCTTCTTGTTTTGCATAAGATCTCATCCCACTGGCGTTGGCATTTAGTATTTTCAGGTATGTCAGCGCTAGGGAGTCGGACTGACCACAGTTCAAGCGCCTCGTCTTTGAATGCGATTGCAGCGTTGTCACCATTAAAAGGTAGGATCTGAGTGACAAGTTGTTGAGTGGCATGTACAGAGGCGATAAAACCGATCAGTCCGATGTCTTCAGCGCGACGGATACCCAAACCACCGTGCCGAATGGGAAGCGACGCTTGTGTCCATTGTGCCGTGTTGCAATTTATATTTAAAATGCCCTCTAGAGCATCATCTTCAAAAATATCAACTAATTAACTAACTAACTAACTGAGCGAAACGACCCAAAGTGGATCTTGGCCTCCGACACCAGATCACGCCACGCTTCACGATCCTGAGCCAGCTCTCGCCAGTTAAGGATGCCTAGGTCCCTGACATCTTTTTGGACTTCATCACTCCAGCGATATCTAGGCCGTCCTACGGGTCTGCGACCACTCGGTCGTCCCAAATAAGCGGTTTTTGCGGCGCGATCCTCTCCCATTCTCTCAAAGTGCCCGAGCCAGCGGAGTCTGGCCGCCTTGGTCTTCCTTTAATATTAGGCTCCCGCACTAGTCTCCAGCTTCCATCTTCTCTTCGGGTCGGGCTCAGAATCTACCGCAAGATCGTCCTTTCCGCCACTAATAGCTTACTTTCTTCCTTCAAGGTCAGAGTCCAAGCTTCGCAGCCGTAAGTTAAGATTGGTCTAATAACGGTTTTGTAGACTCTGATCTTAGTACTCCTGCGTATTATTTTGGACACCAGAACCTTGTGGAGACCGGCTGTACATCTGAGGGCATTTTGGATACGGATGTTGATCTTTCACATGTAGGTCTTTCCTTTTATCTTTTGTGTTCTTGTATCGTTTCATGTAAAAGTATTCCGTCTTCTCATGGTTAATTCTGAGACCAACCTTTTTTCCTTCTGATTCTAAGACCTCTGCCATAGCTTTCACCTATCACGCTGTCCAAGCAAAGCCAGATCGTCGGCGTATCCTATGATCTTGTGAGTACCATTCAACTGCACTCCGCCATTAACAATCAGCACCTTTCTAATAACGTGTTCGAGTATTAAGTTAAATAGTATAGGTGACATCGCGTCTCCCTGTATAAGGCCTGTTACCACGTCAAATTCTTCAGTCAGGCTTGAACATACCCTAACCCTCATCCTGCTAAATTTGGTCGCAACTTCGATCATCCTGACTATCTTCTGTGGTGGTGTGTTCGGCATCCTTTCTTGTGTATAGGGCAAATGATACCTACATTCCACTCAGATGGTTGCTTTTCCTCGTGCTAGATCTTATTAATAATTTCATAGAGCCTTGATTGTATACAGCTCCTCCGCCATATTTCCATAGTTCTCCTGGTATACCATCAACACCCGGGCACTTGTTGTTTTTTAATTTCATTATGGCTTTCCAGACCTCATCAAAGCTAGGTGCCTCTACTTCTTCCTCGCAGCCTTCACCAGATACCAATATATTATTGCCGTAAATAGGTGGGCAGTTAAGCAGGTCCTTAAAATAATTGCGCCATTCAGATTTGAGCTCTTCTGGGTCCGAAATGAGTTTACCCTCACTGTCCTCAAGTAACTGAACGTTGGGTTTATAACCTTTTCTAAACGTTTTGAGTTCTTTGTAGAATTTGCGGGTTTCACTCGTTTTTGTAAGTGCTTCCATGGCGGCAAGTCTCCTCTCTATTTCATGTCGCTTCGCTTCTCTTACTAGTCTGCGGAGTCTCTTTCGTGCTTCTTTGTATTTTTCACTCCATTTGGCATCTTGAAGAGCCAGTAGCTTAAGTTTCTCCGTTCTTCCAATGTTTTTTCACACCTTCAAAAATATCCGTGAATAGTTTTTTTTCTGCGTATTGCCAGATTTGCTAGTTGACGATGAAGTTCAATCAATTTATTGAATCGCTAAGACACACAAGATTTTTAAAGCCAGAGTAAATATTGGATCAAGCTAGTACTGTCTATGTAACTACCACCTAGTTCCCTCATTAAATGACCCAAATATGTCTTCTGTTATTCTGTTATAGGATAGGTTGATAAACATTGCAAACAAAAATGCCACTGGCTTGTCAGTCAAATGTAACACTGTGTAAACTATCAATTTGACAAAATTAGATACCTAGGCTATTTATAATTTAATGTTTTAGTACATTTTCTAAAGGTTTAAGATCATTAGAGATAAAACCGGCCAAGTGCGAGTCGGATTTGTACACTGAGGGTTCCGTAAAAACACTTTCCATCTTAAGTGGCCGGGTTAAGTTAAGTTTCCACCTCCATGTATGGCGCCGCAGACAAATGAGGTGCAAAGTTAACGCAACCGATCACGTTTGTTGCATTCGAGCCCCACTTAAATATTTATATGTATTGTTTTTATAGCGGCAAGAGAAATACTTCATCTGTGAAAATTTCAACTGTGTCAGACGGACAGACAGACAGACACAAAGACGGACGGACAGCCGAGACTTTTTACCCTTTGGGTACGGAAACCTAAAAAGAAGCGAAGTGACCATAAAAAGTTTGTTATATCGTTAATGTGTTTGTAAACAGTTAACTATAAAATCAAAGCCTTAATAAAAATTAAAGCGATCTCTATGACTGCGATATACGACTTATATCGCACATTATCAAAATACCACCCAGACCTTTCGGTCTCAGTCCAGCCGTTCGATTGAATACGTGCTTCAGTTACTTCACAACGATTTGTTGCTGAATTTACAGAATTTGTTCGTGTAAAGTGTCACAATTAATGGAATGTACATACGTGAGACTTCATTCACGCATATAAGTATTTAAAGGGTGTCCACTTCTTTTATAGAAAAAACACTTCACCGAATGTTTCAGTGCATAGAATTTTCATTTCATAGACCATTTCTTCCTCGAAAGTCATAAATTTTTCAGAAATCTTGAAATTCTAACCTAAAGATTAGGTTAGGTTAGGTTAGGTTTGTGTCATAACATTCCAAAATATTTTATGGAATCAGAACAAAAAAACGATTTCGATGAAATGAAAATTTAAATGAAATTTTTAGGGTTCCGTAGCCAAATGGCAAAAAACGGAACCCTTATAGATTCGTCATGTCTGTCTGTCCGTCTGTCCGTCTGTCCGTCCTTATGTCACAGACATTTTTTTCCGAAACTATAAGAGCTATACTGTTGAAACTTGGTAGTTAGATGTATTCTGTAAACCGCATTAAGATTTTGATGCAAAAATAAAAAAATAATAATAAATATTGGGGGCTCCCCATACTTAGAACTGAAACTCGAAAATTTTTTTTTCGTCAAACACATACGTGTGGGGTATCTGTGGATTGGTCTTCAAAAATGATATCGAGGTTTCTAAAATATTTTTTTTCTAAACCGAATAGTTTTCGTGACAGACGCTTCCAAAGTGGAAAAAAGTTGGTCCCCCCCCCCTCTAACTTCTAAAATAAGAAAATGAAAAATCTAAAAAAACATGATGTAAATTACTGTAAAAACTACCAACGAAAATTGTTTTGAACGAGATCTAGTAAGTAGTTTTTTTTTAATACCTATTAATACCTAACTTTGCACCTAATTTATATGGGGCGCTATACATACCAGGTGCAAACTTAAGTTAACCACTTAGGGATGGAAAGTGTTTGTACGGAACCCTCGGTGCGCGAGTCCGACTCGCACTTGGCCGGTTTTTTTTAAGGTTAAAGCAATCAGGATATATTCAAGGTATTTCGGAAATCCTATGGAGCAAATGCGACGTTCTCTATTTTCCTCAAGCGGCCAGCAAACGGTTTGCAATCATCAAGTCCGCGATCTATTTATATTTGTCGCAGTAACGACTGCATAATCAAATGTACTGGGGATGGGGGCCGAATGCAATTAGCGACGAGACATGGAAGTTAATGACGTTAATCGTTAAGCGAATTGTGAGGAAATTGCGCCCCACTTGACGAGAAATTGGTTGATTGGGCACTGGGTCGATCGGTGGGACGTTTTTGTGTCATCCGATTTTGGATGCTGTACATAGTTTTTGCTCGTGAAGGGGTGGAGGTACCTAACGCAACGCAGCAGCTGACAAGGCTGTAGAAAGATGTATTTACATATTATCATTGTAGCTATAGATATAATGATAAATTTTGATATTGACAGAAGACACGGGCGGTGAGGGTCATATTAGATACGGAATGGGACATTGTTGTGGGCGAAGGTACCTAAGTTGCGGGCAAGATGGAACTCTTAAGTAAGTCTTTAGTACGCTGTAGCGTAGATCAACTTGATTTATTCCTTAAATAACGAAACGTATAATTCCGAGCATGGAGGTCTGCACGCCGGCTACTCGAACAGAATAGTTTGAAAATTGACTTAAATATAATTCACCGACGCAAATGAACTAGGTAAGTAAAAAGAAACATTAAATAGCAGTAGTTACTAGCCTCCATTAGATACAAAAAAAATAACACTCGAAAGTCAAAAACTCGAAGGAGAAAAGTCATAACACTCATGTTTGCTTCAGCGTTGGGTAACAAGTATTATAATTATTGTTTATAATCTCTATTTATCTTAAATCTTAGGTTAGGTTCTTTACAATAAACTTATATCAAAAGTAAGATACATTATAAAAAAAACCTAAACTAGGGTGCCGTCGGCAGCGGGGCAGGGCTCAAGCTACCGGTGGTTAGGGCTGCAGAGAGGAACCTCCTGACGATGTCCGCCGTGTCTAGGAGTACCGCCTTCCGAATCTGACCCTTGATCCAGCCATCTATTTATATTATTTTATTATTATTAAGATTAACAAATTATTAAAACCCGTCGAGCAGTTTTGACATAATAAGGACGCGCGCGTGTGTGTGCTGGATTATCTTATTATCTATTCTGATAGATGACGTTATTGCGGCGAGCCTAATCAATGTTCATACATTTTAGAAACCTGTGTATCATCATGGTGTTAAGATCATTCAAGTAATTCCTTGAATACGAGTAGCATATAAGAACGCAATTATTTATGTTATAAGTACTGTATCTTATAATAACTAGAATAAGTAGCGAATATTCTTATGTATCACGTCGTCGATTTTGATATTAAGACTGTATTTTAATTTATTATTTATTACGTATATGCCTATATTGATACTACAAAAGAAGAATTGCTGAAGCGGGATCTTTGATTAAATTAATTAATTTATGTTATATGAAGTTTTGTTAAAACGTGTACTTAATGTATTGTACTAAAAACCAGTTTTAAAAAAGGACAAATGAGCAAACAAGGATATGAAATTGTAAAATGGACCAACATGAAGTACCTATAATTTGAATGAAACCTAACATGATTCATCTTTACCTAGAAAGTACTTGAACACACACGTTATTTTCCGTGTTAGAGAAAAGTTTAGCTGGTAGAAGAAAGGTAATCGCAAACCGTTTAGTTACGGTCATAAAGGTATAATGGTGGAATCTTTTATTACTTAACTGTTTTTTGGCCTTAGATTCCAAAACGAGAGCATGCCGCTTTTCTCGATCGTACGCTGTTTTTCGCCAGGTTTTGGCTTGAAGCTTACGTAGATCCGCCTTGATCACGTTACTCCAGCGTAGAGATGTGTCGTTCTTTCCCAATTTCTATGGGGAGAGAACGTTCTAGAAAAAAAAATCCCATACAAAATGAGGAAAGTTTCCTAAAATACACGGAAACGGCTGACTACCCCAGCGAACCTTGATGATGATGATGATTTGGTCAATCATCAGCGAACCTTAGACGACTAACGACTAACCGGTCTACAACCGCATTGCTGGCCGCCCCAAGTAGGTATGCTAAGTTAAGTTCACATTCGCCGAAACTTACTGTAACTCGTCAAAACTATTTTAATTGAGGTAAATCTATAAAATTCTATAAATATATTGAAAATCAGGTTTCTATGGGGCGGGACATGATTTCAGGAAAAATCTTACTAGCGCGATGCAGGATTGCCGTCTATTTTGTATGGACGCGCGGCGCCATTCCAGTCTGATATAGTCGCCATCTGTTGGTCATCATTTCTTTGCCCTCTTATTACGCCGAAACGGATGGATTTTAACCAATTTTGGTACAGGGCTAGTTGGATTACAAATAATCGTTATATGATACTTTTTACCTGACCATGGTAAAGAAAAAAACAAAACACTTTTACTAATTATTTCATTACGAATCAAAACTCTTATCGGTGTAGCTGATGAATATAGGCATATAGCTGTATCCATGTAACCCCATCCATAGCCACCTCCTTGGTTTCCCTCCTTATTCTAATATGAACGGCGTCCTTATACTAAAATGGACGGCCGTTCGGGCAGCAAAGTCCTAGAGTGGCGACCACGTATAGGAAAGCGCAGCGTGGATCGGCCCCCGACTAGATGGACGGATGACCTCGTGAGGGTAGCGGGGATTCAATGGATGCGGTCTGCACGGGATCGCACTTTGTGGTGAGTCATGGGACAGGCCTATGTTCAGCAGTGGACGTCTGTGGCTGATAGATAGATAGACAAATGGTCCCTTTTTTATTTTACAGTATTATGTAAATAATTTTAAGTGTCGGAAGCCAACCGTGACATTCAACGGGTAAATCCGAGTATCATTTGATACTTACATATTTAATTAGCGGTGACTCACACGCATCCGTTCGCTACCGCGGCCATGTATGTTAAAGGTCGTAAGTGACAAGAATCTAGTAAATCAAATTCCTTATCAAGTGCGTATTCAGCCTTCTATTCAAGAGAGGGGGGCGGGGGAAGGATCACAAATAGGCAAATGCGATCACGTCAACCAATTCGTCAGAAGCTTAGCCAAAATTTCGATGAACACTCAGCGTGGGCCCGCCTGGATCCAACTCTCTTATACATAGAACAGAGATGTCAGAGATCGATCCAGGCGTTTTGCACTTATAGAAGTTTTCTTGATACGTATCTTGGCGCCCGATCTTTTCTGACACGATCTCTATAAACACATGCCCGGATGGGAATGATATACGCGAAGACCTACTTAATTAGACCATTCATCAGACCATGTCCAAGTAAGTACTTGTGGTATTATTTGTGGATAATGGTTGTGTAATATTAATATAATAAAGTCAATACCATAAAAGTGCTAATAAGTTATAGTATTTTATGCTCTTAGGGGTCAAAAAATGCGAGTGGCAGTGGTTGATGGCCAAGATGCCACGAGTGGTGCATACAATACTTTTTCTATGACTCGACAAATAAACAACAAAGAAAATAATTACATGTTCCCTCTCAGAACCAATAAAATTAAAAAAAAAATGGTCTCTGATAAACTTGTTTTCTTATTGACGTCCATCTGTCAAAAAAAAATATGAACTTATACCTAAAGGTAAACGTTCACCATGCACAGAAGATAATGGCAGCAATGCCTTAGTTTTTTTTATTGCAAATTGTGTGTATACAGCTGTTTATTTTGTTATCTGTGGTACTAAGGAATGCTTTTTTGGCGACATTATAACATCGTTTAGCAGTGTTTTTTTGGGCAGTAGAGTATAGACTTGTACAGACTTTCATAATTTAGGTCTTTATATTAGAGTTAGTAACTATATAAATGACAGAAAAAAGTACTGGAGTAGAAAAAAAACAATATCAAAATACTAACCAAGCGAAGCTTTACTAAACATACTCCCTTTTTACACTGAAGATTTTTACTATAGTTTAATACTCGAGAGCGGTAGGTAAGGAAAACAAGATAATATTATAAATGTGCTCAAGTAACGTCAGAGACCAGTGTAGCAAGGCAATGCCAAGAAACCGGCCGCGTGGTACTTTGCTAACTCAAAACTATATCTAAAATAAAAACAAAACCGAAGTCATTGTTCTAGTTATTAGTTATAAAATGAAGTTCCAAATAGTGTGTTTCGCCTTTCTGTGGATGTATGTAGGTAAGTTGAATTGGAAGTACATATAAATAAAACGCAAAATGAAACGATTTGGGATTCACAACCGGTTTTGTTCAAACTTGTTCGATATTTTCTTGTGCATTGTGGACGTAGATTATACTCGTAATGTCAGATTATGAGATCTGTTCAGCTGTTTGTTGGATGGTTTAACGTTTTCAAGCAAAAGGTACCACTTTGTCGTTTACCATAGGATGCGCTGCCACGTTATTGGTGAAAGGATGCAAACCAATGTCGTTCTTATGATAATTGACAAAGTGGGCCCTTTTGGATGAAATGGTCACATATTATGCAAAAGCTTAAAAGTAGGTAACTATAATATAATATATGTTTTAGATACATCATTATGTTGACAATATAAAACTGAGGGGACCATGACATTATCATGTATATTTACAGGACTCAAAATGTCCCTTGCCTTACCCATTTTCTTTTTTTTTGTTGTAGATGTATTTCTACAAAAAATATTAATATATTATGAAAGTAATGTCGTTATCGCGTAAGTTTAATATCAAGTAGATATGACTGACTTCCATGTGTTATAATCACCAAAACAGTAACAAAGATTTCACAACAATCAATTTAAGTTATAATATATTAATTAAGATATAATGAATGAACTAGAAACTTTGTTTTGGTGCGATAAGAAATCGGTCTTAAGAGGTTATCAATGTAATTACATAAACATTACTAATACATTAACTTCCTGGTTTAGTGCCAGGAAAATAAAACAGTTTAATTCTGATTTTGTTGTAACGCATGAGTTATTTATGTTTTGGTTCTGTTAATTTCAAGCATTCATCTGGTAAAAGTTTTATTAATCCTTGAAATACCACATCCTGAGTTAAAGAGGGGAAAACCCGTGGCGAGTTCGTTCATTCTGTAAAAAACATTTGAAAACAACATCTAGGAACTCCCAAATAGTGAATCTTGGAGTGCAGTG
Source organism: Apotomis capreana (assembly GCA_947623375.1). NCBI lineage: Eukaryota > Metazoa > Arthropoda > Insecta > Lepidoptera > Tortricidae > Apotomis > Apotomis capreana. The sequence goes on along the minus strand of OX392499.1, from coordinate 17,961,430 downwards.
ACTATGAGTTGACAACAAAATCAATCAACAATGGACCATCAAATTATATTATCACACACACACAAGGTGATCTAAAAAAACTACTAGTATAACCTGGGTGTATTCGACGAGACTTTGCGATATCCCTAATTCATCAATATCTCGTTTTTTTTTAAATAGAGCTTATTTATCACAATGAAAACACACATTCAAAAATTTCATAACGCTTACTTCGAATCGCACATCGTTAAAGTAGCAATTATGGCGTGATCTCGGACAAATATCTATATTTAGAAGTGTGTAATTTTGCCCCTCAAAATATGGTACCTAAAGCATACCCGCAAAAAAATGTATGAATAGGTGCAACTTTAAAGAATACGCTTTATCATTTCGATTACCTTTGTAATCGTGCGATGACTACGCCAAATTGACAACGAAAAATGGATTATCAAGTTGACTGTCAAGGTGACTACATTATGAAGATAACCTGCAAATACAGTCGTTTATATTAATGTGAACTAATTGTAACCGTATACAGGTTTTATAATGGATATAACGTCTACTTCGTGCGAACTTGATAGTAGTGATGAACCGTTTGCCGTGAAACAGGTCTTAGTAATCACATCATGTAGATCAAGACCAGTGCCGTGGCCTAATTCAATTGACATTAGCATATAGCTATGCGAGACACATATCGGCTGTCACGGCGACATGTCCGGATATAAATAGAAAAAAATCGTGACCCCAGGAATAAATATTTGCTGGTATTCGCAATCATTTCATATAGGTAGTTATATTTGCATTGGTAATGTGGTAGTTTTCATTTTATGGTAAATAGATTACGTCGCTAAAGTAAGCATAGAGTGATGATTATAATTTCATCACAAACGTCAATATCAGTCCCTGTTAGTAAAAACGATTATCCCGATAGAAGATGAACCATCACGTGGCAACAAATTTGTGGTAAAACGATTACTTACGCACACGTTTAACATACTAATGGTAAAAAAAACTACTGAATGAATTAATAACTGAACGTGGTTTCATTGCATTATGTTTTAATTTGGAAATTGTCGTATGTAGAATAAACGTTTCTTTATGGCGATGTCTTCTATATAATATATGGATCATGACAAGGATTATGTAGTATCTAATTACGGAAACAATATTAACGACTTGATGTCGGAGAACAGTGTATTTGATGTGGCCTTTACAAGCAACTTAAATATACATAATTATGATAATAAAATGTGTGGAAAATACATATATTTAATTAATAATTTTTCGAAGTTAAAAGATAACCGACCGACCGTTGACCAGAGATCAGTTGAGGACAATGTGTACGATTAAGATATCAATAAATACCTAAGCATCAATGCATTTACATACTTATTTACTTACCTATATATTGATTGTCATATTTTTTAAAGCGTTATGTTAAGATCCCAAAGTTGGATTTATACGGTTGCATTCATATAAATAAGTAGTAGCTCTCCGTTTTGTGACCAATTTCATTATTCTTCTAGCCAAGTATATGATCAGCCCACACCATCAACACATATTTATATTTATATTATTTATATGTATAAGTATTTTGATTCAATTGTTTCGTTTTTAACTGTCAACTTAGAACAAATAAACAAAGGCAATAGGAAATTATCTATAAGGAAACTTTTCCGTTTTCATTAGACCCCGCCTGCGTCACACCACTAGGAGAGAACAGCGATTGTGTCTCGCTATACAAATGCCCGGCTCTTTTGGCTGCGTTCGAGCAGCGCCCTCTGACCGGCAGTGTCGTTAACTACCTGAGGCAATCATCGTGTGGCTTCGACGGTTACGTGCCGAGGGTCTGCTGCGGGCCGTTACCCTCTGCATCAGAACAGCCGCCTCCTGTCACGGTAAGGATACCAATTTTACAGTTTAAAAGTAATCTCTATAGAGTTGTATTTTGACAAGTCACTGTTCGTCGAACAACTTATAAAATGTTTAATTCAGCACGTTTTATAATAAATTGACGATGGATGACTGAACATGTTCTTATTTCATTTCACATTCTACACTAAGCGAACGATTACTTTCCTGTTTCTTCGCCTAGAGACAGGAAACTATCTGAAGCATATGATGATTGTAATGTAATTTTGGCATTTAGAAATGTTTAAAATCTGTTAGCAGAGGCCAAGACCAACACAAGCTCCCAGCTTCAACGGGCAGGTGGCCCCAGCGGTGCCGGAAGACTCTGTCCCGACTCCGAGCAATGAATGTGGTTACGATACCAACGGAGACAGGATCTACGGCGGCCAGTTCACGGACCTTGATGAGTTCCCGTGGATGGCTTTACTGGGATACAAAACCCGTAAGTAAAGGTTATCATAGCAAAGGACACAAGCTCCAACACCTCTAGCATAACTGACACGCAACTTTCTTGCGCGAGAAATATTGCCTATTAGGCAACGAAATTAGTAGCCAAAGTAGCCCGACGATTAGCCATGGGAGCCCGACTTTGCGGTATCAAATTCTTATGATATGATATATCGATTAAAAGATATACATATTTTGATATATATTTTGATTTGAAAAGTAGTATAAGGGTTGATAAGTTCCATTAGTTTAAAAGCGATACAAATAAGGAAATAATTATGGAAACTATTTTAATAATACTTTTTATAATTTATCAGCCGAAGTAACTATACCGTCCTTTTATTTCTGAACAGCAGGTATTACTCTCCAAAGTGGAAATATCCAGTTTTCAAGTCCTCTGCAAACATTAGTGCCAAATTCATCATGCGCGAATGAAAAGGGTTTATTGATGACTCGATGAGTAACTTTCAAGTAGAAACGTGAGCTGTCTTTTTGCACTTTAATGGGTTAAATTTAGAGGAAATTGTTAAAATAAGTTACTTGATTTTGTTTACCAAATATGGTTGTTAGTCGCAAACAATAACATTTTTCATTTCTTGGACTGATTTCAATATTTTTGAATAAATAACTTTTAAATGTGAGCAAAATAACTGCTGCTTGTTATTATGGAGTTAGAAAACGAAAATATCGGAAGTACTTAGTACATTGACCTATCGATTATTTATCGAGTAAAAGATGCAGGACAGCGGGTCGGTTGATTCTAAACCGTTTGCTATAGTAAGTTACGCATCAGTAAACTTTTGTATATTTGTTGTTTTCTCTTGTTAGTTTAGTTGTTTTGTGCCGTGGCACACGTGCATCATGTGCACGCGGATATGCGCGTTGCTAAGTATGAATCCTTGTAAGAGAGGCCACACCACTTACGTGCGCACGTACTCAGGACTTATTATGCTATTAGTCCCATATTTAGCAATAGTAACGTTATGTGTCACATTACATTTTTTTGTTGCAGCCAGCAACACAATAACGTACCAATGCGGCGGAGTGCTGATCAACAACCGATACGTGTTGACGGCTGCTCACTGTGTCACTGGCGCCATCAACAAAGAAGTGGGCACACTGTGTGTACATTAGTTTCAATATTTAAAATCGATAATGGTACTTAGTACCATTCGCAGGTTCGAGTCCTGCTTACATTGCATTTTTCTTTCATAATTTACCTTTGTGTCAATATTTATATTGATTGAACTTTATGATAAATTGACAAAACTATTTTCTATCTACATATCTACTATCTACACAAAAGGGTGGAATTATATTTGTTGAAGACAGTTTTTTTGTGTGTGGGATAAATACTAATAAATAAACCTTTGATTTCAAAACCTGCAGATAGTAAGTGACGATGAAACCGGTTATGATCAATTCGGCAAATATACAGTACTTATGGGTTTAATTTTAAAGATATCCTCTAATTATATTATCTGGACAACGGTCTTCAGGAAAAGAGTTCGATTTTTACGCGTCCTATTGAAAAATTTTGAGGCAAATCGCTTTCTGGGAGTCGATAGTATTATATAAATAACATAAGGGTTTATTTCCAGAGTAACTGTTCGACTTGGCGAATACGATATGCAGAACGACATAGACTGCGTGAACGGCTCGTGCGCGGACCCCCCACAGGAGATGGCAGTACACGCTGGCTACCCTCATCCCGGCTACTCCGACGACAACAGGAACAGGCTAGACGACATTGCCCTCGTTCGCCTGGCGCAGAGAGCTAAATTTACTTGTAAGTAAATTACTTGTAAATTTTATAAACACTAGGAGGTGCTCGCAACTTCGTTCGCGTATTTTTTTCTTTACCGTAGACGGATAAAAAGTATCATATTATAACCATCTTTGGATGTCCGGCTATCCCTGTACCAAAATTGGCTAAAATTTGACCAGCCGTTATGGCGTGATGCGAGGACAAAGGAAATGATGAAAACAGATGACGCCAGGTTGGGACGTCGCCGCGCACCCATACGAAACAAATGACGATCCTGCATCACGCTATTAAGATCTTTCCTGAAATCATGACCCCTCCATAGAAAAGTGATTTTCAATAAAAATCTAGAATTTTATAATAGTATAATAGATGTAACGTCTAAACCATTGATACAAAGAAAAGGTGTAAAGCCTTTAAAATAAAACATGCAAAGCATAAGGTAAATTCGAGAGGTTGCTTGGGAGTTAGGGTGGCGGAAAGGTTCACGCGCTGGATTCCCGGCCTTTTTCACCAGGTAACTTTTTTAATTTTCTTTGAGCTTTGATCTTAGTATCAATGGTTTAGTAAATTACTTGGTAAATATACGAAACTGTTCGGCGGATATGACATGCAAAGCGATATAGACAGCGTGAAAGGCTCCTGCGCTGATTCCCCACAGGAGATTTATTTTATTTATTTATTTTATTTATTGAAAAACAGGTTACATAACATTACAGTTTACCCCAATGCGTGGGTCAATTTCCCAAGCAGTATTTTTTGATGGCAAGATTGAAAACGCAGGTGCAGAAAGGTTAAATAATAGAGTACCATTTTTTTTAGGAAACAGCCCGCCATTGTCTACCTCGGGCAACAGCTAAAATTAAAATATTAATATATATAATAATTAAAAAAAATATATTTAGACCAAATTTCTCATCAAGGTGGGTTGTCCCCAAGCCGGTTTTGTTTGTAAAATGCCGGGTAACTCAAATACTATGCATGACAAAGAAAATATGTTACCATTATTTTATTACCATATAAGTAGGTAACGAAAAAAGCACATTACCCGTTATATATCTCCTTTGTATACCCTTGAACAGGTGCATATACATTTGTCCCCAGAAAACTTCTCATTACCGCCGACAATGTTTCGAACCGATTTATTTCCCAAATTTGATCAAGTACGCCCCCCGTCTCCCACGCACTTCAAAGAATTAGTCAAGCTGCGGCGCTCGACGAGGCCGGTTGTGTATAGTGGCACTACGTTGGCTTGTATAAACGTGAATATTTCATCGCGGTGGACAGGGGACAAAAAACATTTCATTCCGGAGTTTGTTATAGCTTCTTTATTTATTAACTGCGTGGTTTGAAATTTATATATATCAGGTAAAGTATACTCACGATTTCAGGACTTGAATTAGTTTTAGAATATAGGGCTTACTTTTTTTTAAGAAATAAAAATATGTCGTGTTTCTCATTCCACCATTCTCATTCCGGTGTTTCCGGTGTAGTAAAATGACTTTAAACCCCACCATAATGAGGAAAACGACGGAATGACATCAAAAGTAGCTTCACTTTTCATAGATATTGTTGAAATAATAATATTTTTTATTTTGTTTTTTATACCAGACTAAGATATTTGTTTATATTATTACGAGTATGTAATACCAATATTATATATATTACGAATATAAAAAGTAAAATTACTTTCATAATATGCCACTTTTCTTTCATTCCGGTGTATGACATTTCATTGCGGTTCACTTATTTTATCATCCTGGTGTACATTTATCATTCCGTTGTGTGTTTCATATTCAATCTCGAATATCTCGAAAACTATTTCAGATTTCAGGGTCCTTTTTACATATGTTTAATAATATAGTCTAAAGTATCTCTTCACATTTAAAAAACTCAAAAATAATCAAAAATAAAGAATCACACAGAAATGATACAAAAAATGCGTCTTGTTGAAATTTACCCGCGTCATGAACCGAACAATATTTATTTTGACGGCGAAACGGCGAGATGGCGGTTCACGCTGGCTACCCTCATCTCGGCTACTCTGATGACAACAGGAACAGAGTCGATGACATCACGTTGGTTCGCCTGACGCAGAGCCAAATTAACTTGTTACTAAATTAAGTTGTATTGCACTAAATATAGGTATCATCGTCAATTCATGATATGGTTGAGAACTGTTTTTTAAAAAAGTTCCTGTTAGGGATATACAATAGACATGCTGGATGCCGGACGACACGCCAATGACTGGTGTTAGTTGCTAATATAACAAACTTTAGTTTCTCTTTGTGAGCCAAACACAGCCAGTTCCCAACGTATGGTCAGGCTCATATTTGATAAGTTTACTTGCGTATCTTCGATGGTAAGTAGGTACTCTACTTAGTACCATAGAGGAGTCTGATGGTACTGGCTAAACACTTGTTTTTTTCAGTTTACGTGCAGCCGATCTGCCTACCGGACGGGCGGGCGCGCCTGGCGGCGGGCCACGACGTATACGTCGCCGGTTGGGGAAAAACCTTAAGTGGTATGCTATCGATTTTACTTCTATATTCTGACGCTTCCAAGAAATAATCGGATGGGCTTCACGCGGGCTATCTGATAAATATTGTAAGCAATGTAAGTTTGTCACGATAATATAGAGGTAGGTATTTATTGATAATGTATATTTCTTTATACATGGAAACAAATACATTCACTTGTGTGAGTAAATGCTTAAAATACCCTTAGCGTCGCCCTTGGTTCTGACTTTTGGTTAAAGAAAAAAACCTTCAGAATCTTTGAGGCCTTTCAGGCCTCAAAACGCACTAGATTTTATCTAAAACTAGTGAAGATAATGGCAAATATCGCTAAATTATCGATAAGTTTAGTATTTGTTTCCTTGTAGCTAGAGTACCTACCTACATGCTTTACTTGGTTAAAAGGTTTGTTTTAATACTCTAAAAGGAAGAAATAAATATTTCGATTATTTAGAACAAACCCGTTGATTTATGACATTCTGTAAACAATATAGTCACATGTACGATAAAAAAACACTTGTCTTACTTGGGTAAAGAATATATGGTTCTTTATATAAGTTAATTTCACGATAAGCAATTTTTATAATTATCAGTATATTTAAGGAAAGTTAAAAGAATGCTTATAGATTTATTAATTTATTATTGAGTAGTAGAATAAGACTTAAACAAAACATTATCATACATTAAAAACATCTGTAGAAACAATGATTTTTAAAAATATAATTAATCAGGCTATGTTGAGCAAAGTGACTATCGTGAAACACACGTGGTTCTGCATCGATAACTGTGGCCGCACTAACGTGAAGCGATCGACTCCCGCGCCGCCCGCGTCCCGCTCAGTGCGGCTTTGAGGTCGCTTTTTTGAGACATTAATAAACCTCAATCCGCACTGAGTGAAAACAAAGTATACCCAGTGCGTTTGAGGCTTATTAAGACCTCAAACGTTTTTCTTGTACCAACGAGTCCGGCTTTGGAAAACATAAATAAATGTATATTTGACTCTGTCGTACGCCTTATAAGTAAACGGCAGCAGCTCCCGCACAAGAGAGATAACACGAACTTTTAGCCCCGCACCAAGGTAAAGTCGCGATTGAGGCCGATTTGACTCAACCCGCAGTGAACGTGTTAAAATGCATCGGTCTAAGGTTTCAATCGTTAAGAATGAAATACTCTTTCTTGATTTGCAAGATAGTGCTTTGTATTATTAACAAAATTATTACCTATTAAATATTTCAGGTCGCAACAGTCCGATCAAGCAGAAACTCAGATTACCCATCTACAAAAAGGAAGATTGCGCTCAAAAGTACCGCACCTTAAACGCTCAACTTGGAGACAACCAGATCTGTGCTGGCGGGGTGTTCGCCGAAGACGCGTGTCGTGGTGACTCCGGCGGCCCTCTCATGAGGGCCAAGGGTATGGGCATTTGGGAGTCCGTGGCCGTGGTCTCCTTCGGATATGGCTGCGGTAGAGATGGGTGGCCCGGAGTGTACACTTCTGTGTCCAATTACATAGACTGGATCAAATCTACGCTGCGAGAAACGAACGTTTAGGATTTTTTTTATAGATATTACAAGCATGGTTTTGTACTAAAGTTTGTTATGGTTTAAGCCATTTCATAAATAAAATTATTCGATCATCGTGCCAGCTTATGCGTCAGCGTTTAAAGTACATAATAAGAGGGTGTCGCTAGTATAATAAAAGAATGATATAATAAGTCATATATTTAGGTTCGTGATAGAAATTTGAGTCCATTAGTCATACATTTGTGATTTAATTGGTGATACATTATTTTTGTATACTAATAATAAGTACAATTTGCAATTAATAATATTTTGATTAATAAACTATCTTCTATCTTGTTTTTTAAGTACAATATTTAAGTTTTAAGTTGTACATTATGATTCAAACATGCCTAAATCTAAAAATTAGTTTCGGCAAATGCCAGCCTCGTTTATGATAATAAATACTTAAAATAGACAGAAACGAAGGTATGCTTGTTGTCTATTTATATACATATGGGAAACCACGTGATCATCGTATTAATTGTGGGATCTAAATCAAATCTCAATATCTCAAAGTCGCCAATAGATATAATCGTCTAAATATGTTTTGTTTGCGCTTCTAAAATTTGTATTCACCCAGTCGCCTACGCAAAAGCCAATATTTATGCAGTATGCTAATAATACATAAATTACATAGGAAAACCCGGCTTGTGGTCATTAGTTTCGCGTAATTATATGAAGTGTTAATACCGAGTCTAGTGTTAAAGATGTCGGAAAAAATAATCAGTAAGAGTAAATGATGGAGACCGCGGGTCAGTAAATTTGGGATACCCTCGTACTAGGTCAAGCGTTGAGATACGCAAAAAACCGGCGAAATCTTTATGAGATTATTATTTTTTACATCGGACAACGTCACACAGTCGACCTAGTCCTAAGCTTAGCTCTAGTAGGCTTTTGCTAAGGGCCATAAACGACGATATAAATATTCATATAGGTAAATACCAATACCATGGACTGCGAAACGCTCCAATGCATCGATCCAGAACCAGCTCCAAATAAAAACTCATTTCTCCACTGATTGTGTCAACCGTTGGGAACGACGAAGGCAAAAGATCGTGCGGTCGTTCACCAAGAAGATGGACCGATCAAGACTCATCGACCTCTAAATTGTACTCGGTTGCACGAGACGCGCTGGGCAGAAACCGGTCAGATCACCCGCGCCAGATGCAACCCTGAAGCTGACCACGATCCTCAGACATGAGGGACCGACTCCAGAGAGAGATGGATAAATATATTCTTAAATACATTGAAAACATCAAGGACAATAGACAGCTGCACTATCGCTGATCATAAATCGTGGATCCGCGTCGGCATTTGTAATTTAGTCTGATGAAGAAGATACTAATACAAGATAGACCACATCAATACCTTAACAATAATTACACATTGCAATGTAACCACTAGTATGATCTGTGTTTTAACATACTGATTGCGACTAACTATTTTAAGAAATTTCTTATTTAGTATTCTGGGGTACTCAAAAAATTAGTTACCTATTTATTTAGTATCATCAATAAAGGTGGAATTTTGTAAAATATGCCTTTTTGACAAAATTAATGATAAAACCTCGTCGAACATAGTTATAAAAAAATAAAACCGTTTTCTCTCCATCCTGTATAAACACGCTAATAATATGTCAATAATTTTGTGTAATTTAGTATCCTATAAATAAAATATAAAGTCAATGTAGAATGCCAATTGAATCCAATCAAACATTCGAGTAAAATAATATTCATCGTCTTTATAATTGAATAATCATGAAACGAGAGATAGAAAAATACTAAAGTTTCGACAAATAACAGAACCTTGAACTGAGGTTCAATGTCGTGACCAGTATAGTAGATGTAATCAATCTGCCATCAAAATAGTCTGCCAAGTCGTCATTGTGACGTCAGTGGTCTACAGATGATTGTAATAATAATAGTAGAAAATAACTGATACAAGTTTTGTATTTAAAAATAGAATAAATGATGCCATTGAGATTGTGTCCATTAAAAGTTTACCTTTTTATTACCCCACCTACCCATCACGCCTAGTGCTTTCCCACCGGCGAGGCGAGGTGTGATAAGAATTGAATTCTCCGGCCTACTCGTATTGTTTTATTGCAGATAGTCAAGCATTTGGCCTCAGTCGCACCTGTATTTAAGTGAATAAGGCCTAAGAAGGAACATGCTTGCATAGAAGATGCGCTAACATTTACATCATTAATATATAAACGCGACTCCGCGATTGTTCGCGTTTTGCATAAAAAAATACAATTCGATTCTCGCTTCACCTCGCCGGTCGCAGTTGACATTGATAATACCTACAATACGTAGGCCAAACTTTGTAAAACAAGTTTGATTCTAATTCTATTCGCGTGGTTATTGCGTAAAAAGATAACGTAAACTTGTCATTAAAACATCTTTCAATAACCCAACACCAAGATTAAAATTGCATTTAATCTCTATAGGTACACGTATAAATGACGTGAAATCTCATATAATTATGTGTATAATCAAGTATACATTCAACAGGTAGGCCATTTGCTATACCAAATCAGGAGCTCGTACAAACATATCCCTTAAATGCATGGTGTAAGATGCAGCTTACATAAACCAACATGAATTACTGGTTGATAACAAGCAACATTTATTTGAAATAAAATAATATTTTATAATAAGTATTGTGTTTTTTTTTAATTTATGCATTTAAGGGATATTATAACGACTTACATGGGCCAACTTTTTAACCTGTCCTCACTGGTGGTAAGAGCGAAATGCGGGAGCAGTTGTGGAAATGGAAATATCATAACCACCTCCTGCACTAAAAATATAAATTACGCTCCTATTTAAATTCCACATTTTAGAGTTTTAAGGACCAACTCGGCAAAAGGATCAACACCAAAAAATATTTATTACCTAACGCCGTGTATTCAAGCGACCACCCGCAACATTGGGCGACAAGGGGCTACTTAGTAGATATCCTTCAGGCCAAGGTGTCATATCGCGGACTATATTTAGTGAACAGTTTATTCGGAGCTACTTCTGAACTTTTCTTTACGAAAAACGGAATTCCGGGAATATTACAAAAATAATTAATACAAGTAATGCTCATTCATACCCTACACACGTGTCAACTCAATACGATGGATACCCAGGATCCCAAAAGTCATCAAGGATTCCCACTTGGACGAAACAAAGAAATTCAATTAGACGTAACGTATCATTTGCATATAGGTGTCAGTGACAATCAAATGAAGTGGGGCGCTGTCATTGCTATGTGCATAATTTAATCATTAACCCTTTGGGTGCGACGTGGGCCTGATAGCCCGATATTTTAAAGCCCTTGGTGTTAAATTGGGCGGGAATCCTTGCTAGTACAGCTAGGCCAGCATATCAGAGACAACCCACACTACTGGCGTCGTCGCAGCGTTCCCATACAAAATGTCGGGCTCTGTTGTCTAGCCCGCCGTTACCTTATCTGTTGTGAGGTATCATCTGTAGTTTTGGCACAACGTTGATAAGAAAAAAAAATGTTTGTAAAGTTGGTTTACAGACGATAATTTTACATGATAACGTATGCCGGCCGATGGAGTGAAAGATAGATAGATGCGTCACAAGCTGAACGACACGAACGATATAATGTTATATAACACTTGTAACAGCCTGTGTGGGAGCACCATTAGGCCGATCGTGCCTCTCTATCGCTTGTTCCGCGCTCTCGCTTGCACGCTCGGCTCAGGCGGAACGTGACAATGACTCATGCTTTTTCGTGCGTGAAGGTGGCGCGAGCGCGACGTTCATCGATTTATAAGACGTTATCACGTCAAAAAAACAGACCACTTACCTATATTAATCGCGCGACAAAGACTAGCGTGTCAGGATTCTGTTAGGGATGCTGAAACTAATTCAAATGACATTAACATATTTGATACTTGAGCGATGTATCGACCATATATGTCACTGACATAATTATATGGATGTGGTATTGACAAGTTGTCATTTAAATGTAAAATAGCTTCGCTAAAGTACACTTTAGCTCCAGTTGATCTATTTTTACCATTAGATACTACTTCAAGTTCCCTTACATGTACAAATGACTCTACTTGATTTTGCGCATGTAGACGTGGTTAATCAAAGTCAGATTCAACTTTACCTTACAAAGCTTTTTCTGTAAACACACCGTTCCCATGTGTTTTCGTCTAGATCCTGCTGATTTATTGCCAACGAAGCAGGGATGAAGCATTTATATTTCCCACGCGCATGGATGCTTAAGAAATGCGAGTGAAAAATAGTTATAACTCCGCCTTGGAGTATTAAGTCTAGGAGATAATTTATGGACAAACATCGATTACATGGAAGATTGGATCGAGTGTTTTCAGGAGCTGTGGGTTTTTGAGTTACCTATAGTAAAATGAATGTAGTACTTACTTAATTTGAACTGGCTTAGGTAAATACGGTTTACGGTTAGGAAACTTACAGGTGCTTACTAGAAGGTGCCCAAAATTTCATTTGCGCAGAAAACTTTTAAAAATCTAATCCTCTCTTTTTGAAGTTGAAAATCGTAGGTAGTTACCTATATTTTATGTATGAATTTCAGGGTATGACATAATGATATTACAGTACATAGACCTTGTTTTAGCACCTTCGCTTTAACGCATTTTCTTCAAGCAACGTTCGTCTTTGATTAATTTCTATATTTTATAAAACCGTCATACCTAATTTCGCTAATCTCTCAAAGTAGGCGAAGAACAATCCTTAATTTGCGCATCACTCTAGTTATAATTTAATATTTTAATTATAACCAAAACAAGCAAATACATTAAGTTTATTTTACCGCCTTTTTAATTAAAAAAAAACACGAAGAACAAGCCCTGAATTCAGCTCCATAATTTAAATACAATTTATCTTATTTAGTTTTCACGTTTAACAAAATATGTATCTACTTTATTACAGCAACACCCAGATTATTGATAAAGTTACGTAAAAACAAGTTATAAATCATAACTATGAGTATATTCATTTTCTCCAGGAGATAACAAATACGAGAAGGGGAAACTCCAATCGGAATCTAAAAATTACGACAGTTTAAAAGTAGGTGTCATTTACATAAAAATACTATATCGGAAATGATAAATAGTCTCGTTCGCCCCATTTGTTTGTTCATATGAAATTGATATATTTCGCACGAACGCTCAAGGTTTTTTGCTATCAGATTGAAAATATTCAAATTTCGCTGCCAATGTATAAACTTAAGTCCAATTACAAAGTAAATGATAACTATTGATGGTGGAAAGGAAGAATCATTAGGGCGACATTTTGTGAGTTAATTTACAAGATATCGTTTTAGTTCTCTTTAAAACTGAACATACTTAACTATTATAGTAATTTAGACAAACGAACCGATTATTAAAAATGTTATAGTTTCCGAGAATATATTATTATATATTAAAAAAAACGCTGGTTAAACTATACCTACAAAATTCAATTAAGACCAAAATGTCGTTTCTGTGATTCTTCTTAAATATTAAACGACTTAGAAAAAACCGGCCAAGAGCATGTCGGGCCATGCTCAGTGTAGGGTTCCATAGTTGCTCATCCTTCACAATAGACGGGCTTAAAACAGCGGTTTTAAGCCCGAGGTTTAAGTTACGACTAAGATTTCAAGCTCTATCTTTTACTATATGTTTTTTATTACGAAACATTACATTCGACCTGTAGGTCAGTCTGTGGGGAACTGTAAAAGCCTTTGCTGTACAAAAGGTGGCGTAGAAAATGTTTTGACTCAATATTGTTTAGGTATGGCAGATTAATAAAAATCCAAGTTCTCGACCTTGAAGGACCCAGGCGTTAGCCGCCATCTTGAATTAAAGGTGCCAAAATTAGGTATATTTTAATTAACTTCTCAATTGTTTACTAAATCACAAAAGTGTCTATGAAGGGTTCAAAGTAGACAAAATTGCCTACATTTTTTGCATACATGATTATTCTGTTAGTCTTATAGGTAAAAAGTTACATGCGACGGAAATAATAATATTTACAAAAATCAATAATACCATTTTAATTTTGTTTAAAAATTGTATATGTATAGCTATCATTTTTTAATTCTTTTTGATAGCCCGGGCGGGTTAATGGTGCCTTCTTCATTATCGTCGCTGAAATTTTCTGTTTCATTGTCTGTATTTTTAGTCTCCAACCATGAAATTTCGTCGTCATCACAGTCTTCCTTATCTATCTGAATCTCTACTGCATTTTCACACAGCTGACCACTACAGAATCCACAAACAATAGAGCATTTTAATCCAGCTTTTCTGCAACTGCATGTTTTGCTGCATCCTTTTTTACAGTGGCAAGAAATTACACTTAAAAGCGTCTGGGGTGCTGCTTTCTTTGTCGTTGTTATTGGAGTGAGCCTATTGGTGTCATATCTCCAGCCCCAGTCTTCTGGTTTTTTTTTTATTCCGTACCATTTTTGGACTTGGTGGTATGTCCTAAACGCATGATACCGTGCAGCGTCCTTTGTCGGCGGCAAAGAAGCAAGATTAAATTTACTTTTTATTGAATCGTTTATATCGGATATCTTCTAAGGATTCCTTATCCATGTCCCCTCCGTACAAAGTTACTAGAAAGCGTGCTCCAGCATCTCCGATTTCTTCTGGTCTTGCTTCTTTATCTTTGTAGACGCCAATGATGGCATCCAGTTGCGCGTTTTTTTCAACAAGGGAACAAAGTTTCATTTTCCCTTGATTGAAGAGAGACGATGTGGTATACGCTTTTAAGTGTAATTTCTTGCCACTGTAAAAAAGGATGCAGCAAAACATGTAGTTGCAGAAAAGCTAGATTAAAATGCTCTATTGTTTGTGGATTCTGTAGTGGTCAGCTGTGTGAAAATGCAGTAGAGATTCAGATAGATAAGGAAGACTGTGATGACGACGAAATTTCATGGTTGGAGACTAAAAATACAGACAATGAAACAGAAAATTTCAGCGACAATAATGAAGAAGGCACCATTAACCCGCCCGGGCTATCAAAAAGAATTAAAAAATGATAGCTATACATATACAATTTTTAAACAAAATTAAAATGGTATTATTGATTTTTGTAAATATTATTATTTCCGTCGCTTGTAACTTTTTACCTATACGACTTACAGAATAATCATGTATGCAAAAAATGTAGGCAATTTTGTCTTCTTTGAACCCTTCGTATAAACTTTTGTGATTTAGTAAACAATTGAGAAGTTAAATAAAATATACCTAATTTTGGCACCTTTAATTCAAGATGGCGGCTAACGCCTGGGTCCTTCAAGGTCGAGAACTTGGATTTTTATTAACCTGTCATACCTAAACAATATTGTTTCAAAACATTTTCTACGCCACCTTTTGTAGAGTATAAATACCTACTGACTGGACTACTGACGAATTTCCGCGAAGTAAACAGGAGTTTACTTCAAAGGATTGAAATCATGTTTAATTAATAACCACGAATCCAAACATTGAGGATCTAGGTATCTGGCTTTGGCTGACAATGTTATTTATCATTTGTACGTACAATGAAATGTAGGCATATCACGCAATATTGTTGTCGAGAGGCAGTTTACTCAACATGCAACGTTATTACTCGTTGTGATCTCTATAACAATACAATCACTCATCAGCAACAGAAAACATGTGGCTTGAAAACAGATTTTTATCATAATATAGCGTATAAAAGGTTCAGTACAGGTAATAATTATACAATATTTTCTGGACAGTTGGATATTCATTTGTCAAAGGATGAAGTGTGTGTACACAGTGGTAGAAACTTTGTATTTGCTGATTACACTATTTAGAATTGCTAAAGGAGATGTAAGTAACGAAATTGATAAAATTAATCAACCATGGGTACCTACTAATTCGACGTGTATATTTCTATTTTGGAGAGATCGTCATTGCTGAGATGTGTCATTTTTACTTTTAAGCGGCACTAAATAACTTTCCAAAGTTCGTACAATAGTGACACATCAAACCGTCTGTCATAAAATAAATCAATATCGCCATCGTATCTCCAAAATTCAAATATCACTTGCAGCTCATAGCGATTGAATGGGTTCACTAATGTTTGACCAAAAAACGTTTGACAAATGATCATTTGACCAAACAACGTTTCAACAAATATTCAATAGGCAAACGAGACATTTGACAAAAGTATCATATTACAAAAAGCCACTTAGCAAATGATTATTTTACAAACGCTACACTTGACAAATGTGTTAAATAACAAAATATCATTTAACAAAATGTTATTTCATAAAAAGTACCTACTTCTTTTTCAAACATTATGATTTAGTCTGTAATCTGTAGTTGTGTATTTATTCCGCTACTATCTTAGAATCTATCCACTATGCTCTACAATCTGTATCTACTAAAAGAGCAAATTGTACATTTTCCTCAAGTTTTCTGTACGAGTTTTACGGATAGAGCAAATTTAACTTTTTTTTTTGTTCTGGCGCTTCGCCTACCGCTACCGCGGTACGCTCGCTACGCTCGCTCGGCTCGCGCGCTGTTGTGGTCACAGTTCTAACATAACCTAACCCATTAATGAATCTATCCACTATGCTCTACGATCTAAAATAGTAAAAATAGTAAAGCAAAAAAGTTAGATTTCATTTAAAAAAAATAACAAACGAAACACGTGTCAAATAATATATTGCACCAGACGTTTTTAGACCAAGAGTAGTTTTGTCCACGTTATTATATCGTGGATTAGCAATGCAATATTACTATTTAAATAATTACAGTTCTATACTCGTATGGTAAGACCATGGCAATTTTTTTTTATGTTTATAAAAGAAGCTTAAAAAAAAGTTTCAAAATCTGTAAGCAGAAGCGCATGATAAACTACCGCGATTGCATTTATCCTGCGATAAATAAATTATAAAGCATCGGTCACTCTTGTACTCAACACAAGTCACAATATCATGGTTGTCAAGTAATGCCAGATGCTTAGATATTTCATTTTTTTATGGAGTCATAAACGCACCCATCATACCCACTGAACACCAATTTTTTATAAAGAAGGTTATGCAAATAATGCATAATGAAAAGCATGAATACACCAGTTTTCATTATAAAATCACACAAGAGTTTTTAATTCCAAATTACACTGAACGCTAATTTAACGTCAGGTATCGATATAAAAAAATACTTTTATTAAAGCTGCTAATTAGTTTCGTTTCCACATATTTTCTAGATTTTGTTATATTATTGCAGGAGTGCTATGGTGCAGAATTTTCAGAAGATGTGTGGGACTGCCCTGACTTCGACAACAAGCATATGAAATGCGCGCCTCTTGAGCTAGCCATGGTAGACGGGAAAGATGGCGAATTGGGCTTGAACGGCCATCTAAATCTTAACGCGCCAATCGATGATGACACAATGGTAGGAATGAGTGAACAATATTTTTATATTAATTAAGTCTGATACATCTCCTAGTAGCTATAAATATTAGCATACTTACTCGTATCACGGAATAAAACACTACAGCATGTTTTTTTTTGCAAAATTTGCGTGAGTAATAAGCGTATACATTAGTTTATTGGTTACTTGTGTGAAATTCGGGCTCCCCGACTAACGGTCCGATAATGACATTGGCTGCAAGCCACGGCCATAGGAGTGTTCGGAAGGTCAAAGTGCAATCTCTCGTTTCCACTTGCGGTCACCACTGTCGTAGACAAGCACACTGGTGCATCATGGTATAAGGAAACCAGGTACGACAGGTGGACTTTCTACGACATCTTGCTACTGGTTGGTTAGTTCTGTCAATCCGTTTCTGTGTTGCCAGTAGTGTATCATAATACTCCCCGATTCCCTTGTTACCTGTATGAATCTCATAAAATCGTAAGTGTTTTAAATCAAGTATTACGAATGAAATATAGTCAAAATAATAAAATTTAGTCACTGTAATGCATTCCATTTATTCCTTATAATTATTTTGCTACCATAAAGCATAATGATTAAGATGCAATAAATGAATTATGAATTAAGCGGCAACTAATCAGTAGCGTAGAAAGTCTCACAGCCGGAGTGTCATATATACCTTGTTTTCTTATAGCATGTTGCTGTACCTATAGTTTTATTTTCGGTACTGTTTAATAATGGGATATTATTAATGGCACAGCAAACAAATAATCGCCTTTCAATTTATTTTCATCAATTATATACTTTTTACATCAAATTAATTATTGAACAGCAAATAAAATAAATGCCTATCAAAAATTGTACTGCATATAATTAGAAAATACACAGCAGCACAACATTACTTTTCATCTTTTTAAAGAACCCAGTAGGTTAGGTTAGGTTTGTTTCATAATTATTCTGAAAAATAAACAGTTTTTGAAAAAAATGGCTTTCGGACAAATGAAAATTTGGCGAAACGTTACAGATGGGAAACAAAAATTTGTGTTTCAGATAGGTAACCATCTAATCCTTATCACCTTTCAGAGCAGATCCGACTCGGCCGGGTTAGGTTAGGTTAGTTTTTTTTATATCCCTAAAAACGCTCCATAATGTGCGGTAGTCAGCTATGCATTACTTAAATATGCTTTACTATTAAATAAATAGATGCACGCCACGAATATAAATTGTAGTATATTTCGTAACATTTTGCGTGCAATGTTTGCTGTGCAATCACAGTAATTTTGATATACATTTTAGTTATTTTTGCATAGAAAAAGGTTTTTCTTTGATGTGCGCTTAAATACTACCCTTTAATAATTAATTGTCCTCAGATGAACGTCGAGATATGGAAGATAATGGATATTGGAAACGAATATTTGTATCACGCTCAGGGGGATATCTGCGGTAGCTTGAAAGATGATAGTACCCCGTGGTATCCCTTGATTGAAGCTATGAAAATTAAAGACTGCCCCATACCTGTGGTAAATTACAGCCACTATATAATTATTTGCAAGAAAGAATTAAGCTTCGGCACACTCGACCGTGTGTGATATCTCTTATGAGGATTCATACTTTACAATTTCTCTGAGATTTTTACTTACCTACTACTTAATAATAGTTAAATTAATTGTTGCAGGGAAATTACAATATAACAGATATGAAAATCAGCCTGGAAAACGTTAAAAATATGTTAACCCACGAGATGTGTGGCGGATATAAAGTCAAACTGTCTATGTCGAAGGGACTGGACAAGTCATCGTGTCATGAATTAGGAATTACTGTGTCTGAAACACAATGCTGAGGAATGATATGCACAATTATTTAAGAGTTATTTGAAAAAGATGAGAAGTTTAATATAGTATATATAGTTTCCTCAACAAATATGTCCTCAAACCAAACCAATAATGAGAGGGTACTTACATAATTACACCAGTAGTCAGAGAGTAAAACACAAAATCTGACCAATACATATTATTTTCAAAAGGTACAAAACTTTTCAACTTCTTGTACCTACTTATCTAAAAATAGACGTGTTTCATGGATGTGTTCGAGATTCTGGTTGTGATATACATATATGTTATAGTCAAATTTCAAAGCTCCGGCGCTTCTAGGTTTGAATAACCTGAGGTCTGACAAAAAGTTTTAGTCAATGTCCAAAGCAAAAGCGTGGTTCGGTCTTTGAGTAACGAATTTATATCAAAACCTAGGATATACCAATTTAGATAATCAAACGTAGAAACTCATTACGGCCTAATATTTTTATGCTGGGTGATGCGAGCATGTCGATGATGCCCCGCGCGCGGGGCTTCTATTTAGGTTCTGAGGGACGCAAGGAACCTATCGTATCTAACCAGATTAAAAATGACTGTTTCCAAGTAGATTTTAATGCGGAATTTCGAAACTAATTACTATGCGTGTCAAGTTTGTCCAAACATTTTAGTAATTCTAGGTTTACTTAAGAATACATCAGTCAATGGCAAGACATTGGCATTAGTCATTTCAAGCATTCGTCAAACCTAGAATAAACCAAACATTCCGCGAAGAGGCTACAAATTAGACTTTGTCAATAACATTATACTACCTCTGCCTCGCTAGAAATTCGGTTTCAATTAAAAATACGTAGGGTGTTTTGTACAATCCACGGTAAATTTATAGTCAGACCGTTTGACCTTTTTAATACCGAATTTCGAGGCCATAAATATCCTGAAACGTATGTGAAAATTGCAGACTGAGTTAGCATGAAAGGTCACTGATGTGCTTATGCTAATACTATACCGGCTGAGTGGGCCTCAAGTAGCAAAATTATTCAAATACCACATTTATACTACATTATTTTATTGGTGTTCTTATTTGAGTACCTAGTCCGCAATGGAGCTATTCAGCGCATATCGTATTCTATATTAAGAGGCTAAAATTTAATAAAATTTAATGTTTAATTTTATAAAAAAAACTTACCAATTTGTATTTGTCATACAAGCATACCTACTCAAACTCATACCTACTTCAGTAATGCCGTTTCATAGTACTTAATATTCGAGAACCATGCAATCATATTTTCCGGTTATCGTTCTTTTTATGCATTTCCAGCCTGTAGGAATTACTATTAGCGGACGTCGTTTGAGAATCAAGATGTCTCCTTGTTGACCTTCTGAACCCTAAAAACATTATAAGAAGAAGAGCAATCTTGTGTATTTTTTATTTGTAGTTTTACACAATTAAACATAAAATAGATACAACTAGATGAACCACACAGACACATCCTCACGGAACAAAAGCTCGCAAAGTAAGCAGGTCTGAAATAATTCTCTCGAGCGAATCCTCCGCAAATTAAAGTACTTCCTTTATGCCGAGAGCCCGTGGCAGACGTCACGAACAATGTTTTGTGCAATGACTAATGTCGGTTTTGCACGAGGCTAGTGCTTGAACAGCATTTAACTGGGGGCTAAAGACCTCTTTAGGTTGTACAACGGATAACAGAGCTGTAGTGATGAGTAGAGGACACTTGGCAAAATGAAATGATGGGACATGTTATTGTGTTTATAGAGTATGTATGTAAAAAAGCTTATATACTAAAAGCGCCCTTGCGGCCTACTTCACCTGCCACTCACTTTTATTGACCTCACTTTATCTACAATTGCTGCAATAAAGCCAGAAAAATTTAATATCGTTCTGCTAAAAAAAGTATTAGGTTCTTAATACTTTTTTCAGCAATAAAGTCATTTACTTTTTTGAACTTGCATCCTATGTTTTGTAATATTTAAAAAAATAGACTGATAGGTAGGTACCCCTTGAGCAATCAATCTGTTAGAAAGAACCAACAAACTATTTGGCAAATTGAGAAAGCATGTCCGCTCCTCGAGTTAAGTTTGACGAAAAAGGGAAAATCAAAGCGACACTCGACAACTCTCCACCGCTCTTGGGGCGACGGACGGGAGTTGTCATTTACAGTGCTCTGGGATACGACAGTCGGTTTCCTTGCAGATACACTACAAAATTACTATTAGTACTGGAAATACATTTCACTAATTTGCCGATGTAATAGTAGATTGTTTGCAAGGGGCTAAAACAAGCCATTATGACACGAAGTCAATCAAATAGTCATTAGCGAAGCTGAAACACGTGCACTAATCAACATATGTAGGTGTCTCTCCCAAAAGAACATCTTGTCCACTTTGTGGCGGGCCTATTATCCAGCGTCTACTGATACTCTTTGACCGTTTGTATTTTTTTATATCAAATAAAAAATTTGGTCCAGAAAGTTAAAGAACAACAAAATACTTATAAACATATAGTGGTTTTATTTACTCCTGTATGAAATCATCAAAATGAAATTGAATAAAGAGCGAGGCACGTGTCTATCTGTCAACAGAAAACTGATAAAGAATCTCAAAAAGGTCGCGTGAAGTGGTCAAAAAAGCCGCACGCACATCAAAAACGTGATAACTAGCGTAAGGGAGTTTGAAGGGCTCTCCGGGAGTTCAATAATGCCTGAGCAATAAAGTTGTCAGATCTGAATCGTCAGCTAACGACGCACTCCGTTGAAAACTCGAGCAAACACGCTGAGGTGCGAGGTTGGAGTAAAAAGATATTACGCATTTTACTCGGCAAAGTTACTCAAAATTTGGTTTGTTGATGTCAGAAATTACAATGTTTTATCAATCGTCAAATGAATTACTTAAATAATGTAAGCAATTAGCAAAACTTGACTAAAGTACCAATAATTTTGTAATATGTATTGTCACTTGCGTTTTATTTAATTGAGTATTTATTTGTAGAAGGGTATTGACTACTTACACGAAATTACACGTAGGTAAACAAGTTCAATTAAGGCTCGTCTAATATACATCATGGTATACAATACTGATTACACGATTTAAACATGTATGTATAATTATCAAATGCCGTCCGAAGTAATTAAACAAAAAGCGTTTCCCCATTTGTCCGAGCGAAACTAAATTTAAATGTGGACAATAAACCGGCCGGTTTTATGTCGCCAGCATTGAATGTGGGACCCCATAGGAAACAGACATTTAGGAAAAAAGTTAATGGTGCTTAAAGCTCGGACGCTGTCCTGTAATTACGAATTAAAAAGTTCGCCCGCAGGACGCCGGTTTTTTCTCATTTATTTGAATGTGAAGAAGATAATATTGCACCCCAAATCTCTATCCATCTCCAAACTAATCCCATTACTATTGTGCAAATAATAAGGTTGATAATTCTATTCCACAAAACATAATTACTTCGAACGGTATCTTCTCATGCAGGATATGTTTTTGCCCTGTTTCTATTCGTAAATGCGACAGAAAATTAACTTTTACGATAAAGGTACGTATTTTTGCAAGGGTTTTGAATGTGGAACCAAATTGGTTTACTTTCATTACTTTGAGCACTTTGAGGGATACGGATTACTTGTGGACATACTTTCGTTTGATATTTTTTTATATTTAAATGAATTACTTTTATTAACTAATGACTATAGACTTTATTGGCTTACTTTTTAACAAATGGTCTGCTTAAACGACAGTAGATACAATAAAAATTTAAAAAGGTTTTAGACAAAAAATCATTCCATTTTTGGACAAATAATATTTTCTCATATTTTATTGTTCATCGTTATTACCATAGTATTAAATTTCGGCAGTAAAGCAATGTCAACCGCATGTGGCTATATAAAAATCCAAATTACAATGCGTAATAAAATGTGTTATTGTGAGAATCCAGATTAGAGAGGGTTCAGATTATTGTTCGAGAATTATTCTGTTTTACGACAGGAAAATAATAAGCGTCATGTTTATGGCGCACAATAAAAATTACTATAGGACTCACAGACTGAAATCTCGTTGATTTTGGTTATTTGTTGAAATTAAAATAATTTATGTCCATCACAAGATTTCAATTCGATTATTACATATTTATAGTATTATGAATATAATAATTATTTGGTAAAAATAAATAATAATTCATATCGGATATTCTCAAATCGATCTAATCCCACTGTAAGCTCTAGTAGGCTTGTGTTATAGGCCCTAGATGACGACATACATACGAGTATATATAAATACATACTTAGATAGGCACATAGCAACCATCCATAACCCAGAAACCCTGAAAGTCGGCTCAGTAGGCAACTGCGCTGCCACTGCGCCAACCACAGCGTAGAAATGCAAAAAAGTCTGTACATTGGAGATATTTTACCAAAAAATTGTGAAATAAGCCGGATACTATTTACCGGATACTGCTGAGCCCCTCGGTCGGTGGTATGCGTGTGCTGATTGAGAAGTGTGAGGCCTATGCTCTAAGCCACAACCTGCGCTACAATGTGCGTAAGAGTGAGTTCATGGTGTTCAGGGCGGGGAACAAGTGCCCATCTCACATACCACCCATTTGTTTGAATGGCGTACCACTTAAAAGGGTATTCAATTTCAAATATCTGGGGCACTTGGTCACCGATGACCTGCGCGATGATGCTGACTTGGAGCGCGAACGCAGGGCTTTGGCCGTCAGGGCCAACATGATCGCTCGGAGGTTCTCCAGGTGTACAGCGCAAGTTAAGATAACACTATTCCAAGCCTACTGTACTTCGCTGTACACCTGTAGCCTCTGGACGAGGTACACGCAGCGCGCTATGAATGCCATGCGTGTACAATACAACGACGCGTTCAGGGTATTGTTGCGGTTGCCGCGATACTGCAGCGCGTCCGGTATGTTCGCGGACGCGCATGTGGATTGTTTCCACGCGACGCTGCGCAAGCGCTGCGCCGCGACGCTCCGCAGAGTGCGCGGCAGCCGCCACAGCCTCCTGACAGTTGTGGCGGAGAGATGGGACAGTGCTTTAATCAGGTACTGGACCTCTCAACATCTTAGTTTAGGCACTAACATAGTTATTTAAGTTTTCTACGTGATACTAACAACATATGGATAATTTTAGTCCGAAATAAACGCTTTTTTTTTTTTTTTTTTTTTATTTGGACTTTATAATAATTCTATATCGAAAAATATTTCTTGTGGATTTCTTGTGTATGTATATTCTCATGGTATGGTATCATCTAAACGCCTGTACGGCTTACTATTATTTTGCGTAAACAGGCAATTTATTATCCACGGCTATAAATATTATTTTACCTGAATATGAATAATCAAAGAATTATAATTTTTTTCTTTCCAATTTAAGTCGTCAAAATCTCGTCAATGTTCGCTAAAACATGAGCCTTTTCTCTTATAATAGCCAAAAATGTTTCTTATGATTATTGTAACATTAGAATTTTCAATATCAATTTTTAAATTATAATACTCATTCCACTTGGTAATTTTGGGAAAACAAAGGGGTATCGGAAGATCAATGGTAGCCGTGGGCTCGAATGTATTTACGGCCTACTGCACTGTAAATTCACGATATCGCGTATCGCCTGCGGCTTCGCTCGCATTGCGCACAGAGGACATTTTAATGCCAGTAAGGCGACAATAGACGACGATAGCTAAAAGTAATGGTTCTAGTTTTCAAAACATACTCCTCTCCTTTACGTGTACCCATGTAATTAGGTATGACACTAATGTAATGTAATTGTTTTAAGTATTATTTACGAAAAAATGACTTACTGTCGAGTTTCTTTCGGCTTTCTTCTCAACAGCGGTCTCCTCTTGCGAAATGACGGTAGATTCACAATCTGACTTGTAAAAGTGCCCTTGTGGCCTACTTACTGAATAAATCATTTCATTTAATTTAATTTCACTCGTAAATGATTGAAGAAGGGTTGTTTTGCCTTTTGGTTGAATTATTTTCCGTCGAATGTTTCATTTCATCGAATTTTTACGTTACCTATTTTTTTCCTCTGAAATCAAATACCATTTTTCATAATTATTCTTGAAAATATCACCACACTGATTAAGTTTGTTTTTTTATAACACATAAAAAATCGAAATAGTTTACGGTTTCAGTTTTTTTTCTATGAAACAAATTGACGAAAAGGCAGAAAACCATAAACAAGGTCATCTCTTTTTATTTACTGGCCTTAGGCGGCTATACGTGCAGTGACTTCCCAAGCAGCACATTAGTGAATTTTGCAGCTTATCTTATAGCTTTAAGTTCTAAATGAGTGGTTTAACAGTGTTTGATACAACTTATAGCTTTAAACACAACTCAAAACTGTATATGAGTTCATCCTATCACTTGTAGTTGCATAGGAGCGTTTTTTGTTTCTACTTTATTACTTATGGTGGGATAAAGTCGATTTTGCTACTTAAAGTTGCATGCAGGTTCAAATTGTCACTCAATAAGAAGCAATAGTGCTATATAAGGCCTTAAAATCACTTATAAGCAACTTTTACATATAAGTGGGAACATACCCTTATTTGGAACTAAAAGTTCCAAATGACTAGTACAATAGCGAATTATATCACCAATAGTGGCTAAAGGGATAATTTTACGGCTCTTTTGGAACCAAAAAATATTGCAACTTTAAGGCCTAAGAAGTACCTTATTGCCACTCCAACGCATAAATAGGTCTCAGTAGTAGTTCTTGGAACCAAAAGCAGTTATTTTCACTTATTTCAAACCACTAACGAACTAAAAGTTCTATTATAGTTCCTATTTGCGCCTTGTCAAAATATATTTAATAGTCTTGCTTGTTTAATAGTCTACAAAAGAGCAAATAATTACTATTGGTAATATCATTCACTGCTTTGCCACTCGCAAGATACAAATAAGTGATTATTAGACTTGATAGTTCCAAATAAGGAACAAATAAGTGAAAATAAACACTGTAGGATCTTTTTTGTTTCGCCATGTTTACAAATGGAAGCCTATGAAAATTGATTATTTTAACCAGAATTTTATCACACTCACGCATAATCACAGACTTTTGATAGTTGTGACGATGTTACTTTAACATTGTACGTAACCTACAATCATTAGGTCAGGTTTTTAACAGTTTTATTTCTTATCAGTATCTATTCCTTATTTAATTTAGCACTCTCTTTTTTAATATTCCTGATCAAATGAAGGGAGCGTCGAAATTTACAAAGAAAACATATAGTTTCACAGTAAAAAAAAAATCGCAAGAATTTCGTGCTTATTTCAATGCTTGTATAACGTAAAGTTTTAATCACAATCAAACAGACATATAAATCCAAAATGAATATGGCAGATCACGTATTACTTTTAATAAAACACAATTTGACAGTTACCTCGCCACTCTAATGCCACTCAAAGATAATTTTGGCGACTCATTTATCACTCATTGACCGAACTGAAATGTTTTCATTCGTTCACAGCGCATAACTTTCACCCATAGTTCTAATTACCACTTAAGGTAATTGTGAGATCTCTTATGGATTCTATTTAGCACCAAAAATAGGCTGCAATTTTTCTCCTTTTGGTTCTATACTGGTGGCATAAGGGTTCTTGCCACCTATATAGCACTTAGTCATGGTGGTAGATTTCACTTAAGCATCTAATTAGATATGATATACGAGCTATTTAGACCCAGTTGTGCTACTTGGGTTGCGTACTTTCATCATTATGGGATGCTGTTTTAGTTATTTAGATATTCAGATAATAAAAAACTATAGAAGATTCTCTCTTTTGGTTGAAACGTGACACAGTTGGTATTTACCTAAGCGTGACAACACATTTAACGCGAGTCGATTTTGGCTGAACCACGGCAGAAGTCAGAGCCGAGCACCGAGCGCTTATATTTCCAGTTTAATGCACCCTTTTTTAAATTAATTTATGGTTATATGCAGTTCAGATGCAGAACCGAAATATAAATAAAATAATACGAATAATATAATACCATAGTATGCACGCATTAGTACCGTTTTAAGAGTGTTTACTGTGGCCGGCTGTTGCTAACTGAACATGCATTGCCATTATTGTCTTGAAATGTTTTTAATGAACTCGTATACTTTCATAATTTATTTGTGGCCTTTGTTGGTTTGCAGCAGAGGAATTACTAACAACTTGTAGAGGGTAGGTATAAAAAAATTAAGTTGTTTCTTTTCATATTCAAAATAATTTTAAAATGATTTCAGGTGAATGTTTTTTTTTTTCATAATTATATTCTAAATTCATTGAGATCTCATATAATCATCGTCGTGTAATCAATTATTATATTAGGTACTTTTATAGTTTGGCACAGACGTTTGCTATAAAAAATCTGTTAGCAAAGTATTTGATATACTTTCATGTCAATTATTGTTACGAGGAATAATTTATGTAGGTATAACGGATGGTATTGAGTAGCATAACGCCTTTGTATACAAAATTCCAATTTATGCCAAATACATAAATAAGTTGCTTTACACACTTATTTTTTTTTCTATGTAACTACTGAAATTAATAACATGATACCTACTCGAGGGTGCTATATCAAAATTTTATAAAAACATAGCTATGATCAAATAAAGACAATACCCCAAAACCAGTGTCAAGAGATGGCAAATATAATGAGTCGTAACATGTAAAGTGTTGATGTTATGTACAGTCCATCACGTATCACAAAGCACCATTATTAACATTTCCCTCGAAGAAATTCTAGAAGCTAAATGAAATCAGAGTTCTTTAATGAAGACAAGTGAAATATTATTCAGAAAAGCCGTGCACAAACAGCACCCGAACTCAGAACGTAATTAATTTGAAAAATGTGCAGACTACACAAAAGGTCGAAATGCCAAAGGAATGCTCGACAAAGTACCAATGCTGGTTGTTAAGATTGCAGCAATGTTTCACTAATTGTTAGTAAGACGACTCCCTAGCGTTCCCCTTTGTTAACTAAATTAAATTAATCGCTGGGAAATATTTAAATAGAAACTTGTGGAAGATTCTCCGCAATCGGCCCTAGTACTCGCTTTGTCTAGACCGGGCGTCTTCGACGTATTCTGTGTGCTTACTTGCATAATTAGAAACGGATTTTTATATCAACCTATCCAATAGATAGGTGTAACTTAACTCGAAAGAGATACTTACTGAAGTGAATAGGACATTTGAGGGGTCAATCAATATATTAAACTTGATCGCGATAGATCTGGACTTGTTTCATTGTGCACTGAGTGAATTCA
This sequence comes from Apotomis capreana, assembly GCA_947623375.1. Classification (NCBI taxonomy): domain Eukaryota; kingdom Metazoa; phylum Arthropoda; class Insecta; order Lepidoptera; family Tortricidae; genus Apotomis; species Apotomis capreana. The sequence goes on along the minus strand of OX392499.1, from coordinate 17,932,777 downwards.
AAAAAATTGCTTTATGGAAGATTGCCTATCCTAGTTAGGTAATCATGAAATGATACCTGTATTTATTTAGACATAAGATTGTTTATATGTTATGTTTGCAACAATATCGCATTGGGTATAGCCTGTAATGATAATTGTATGTGTGGAAAATAAATAAATAAAATAAAATAAATAAATATCTTTCACGTCACTGCTCGAAAATTTAGCTATATAGATTACATGAATCCAGTACACAAAACTGCTTATATTTGTAGATTTGTAAACACGACAACAATGAAGCACATTACGGTAACAGTTCGTAATCATAATCAAAGTAAATAAATACTTAGTCATATATATGCGAAAAATGAAAAATAAATAATAGCTAGACATCGTGCGTGGCGTTGTAAAAGATTTTCCCTGATTAGTATATATATATATATATATATATATATATATATATGAAGAAAACTGTAGGTATCTAGAGGCATAATACTCGTATTACAACAAAGTCGCAGCCAACCTTTATTTTGAGGTTTAGCAATGGCCGCCGTCTGCTTATCAGATTGTCCACCTGGCCGGTATCAGACAGTCGCAATCCGAACTTTTACAGCCAGAACCAGCACCGAATACAAATTGTTTCTCTCCATCGTAAAACACAAACGGTAGCTAGCAACATATTCCGTGGAGATATATTGCTTTAGTGCCTGCACTAAGACGGGTATTAGACGGGTAAACCCCTAAGCTGCGCTAGTATTGATGCCTATTTTATATTTTTGGAGCAAGTTTCTTGGACAGTCCAGTTACCTACTAATTAGAAAAATACGTGTACTTGACAAACAAGTCAAAAATCCGTCTTATCATACTCCAACATAGGTAACTTATATCGCAGTATCAAAAAAAAAAATATATTTTCAAAATTAGGTGTATTGGTTAAGGGATCGTTTCAATACCGATATTGTATACCGTCAAAAACAGGGCGAGAATAGATCCCGAAATCCCGATATCCATGCCCGAATTAGTGGTCATCTACTTATTTATAACTTCTGATTTATCTAACGAAAATAAAAATAATACAAAAGCTTACAATAAAAAATAGTGTAGTAATTCGAGAATGGAGCCTAATTTCCACAGAGTCCGACTGGACTGCTTGGTGCTTGGTGTCAATAAAAAACCAAGGGGGTGGGGTAGATTTCGCTTTCTTTTTCTTCAGTAGCAATAGACACTGGTTCTCAAAAGTCCTGAAGTAAGCCGTTAGGAATAGGATTCTATGAATGCCACGCCACTGACAGACTCCAATACTAACAAACGGAAAATGTCATGTCTTTTAAACCTGTCAAATATGTATTATAAATAAGTTATAAAACTAGTAGTTACCGGCAACAAAGTTGCTCGGTCCGCGCCGCTAATCCCATAATAGCGGTCATAAACCGCTCAGATTCAGTTTGACGGGGAATTAAAAGTTAGCGACGTTAAGGTAATAGGAGTTTACGAGCTTTGCAGTGACTGGGGTATGTGCTCAACTAGACTGGTAGTTGAGGCGACATTTACGGCTGCAACTTTTGTGTTAAATAATGTTGGAAAATATTAGGTTCAAGTAAAAAAAAAATTGGCTACCATAAAAAATATTTTTATTGCATTATAGCGGATTCATCCGGACAAATTTCATGAGCTTCGTATTTGACTGATTGCCTTTATAATTTTTTTATACAGGTACATGGTTAGCAAAACAATAATAAAAAACTATAGAGATTTTCTTCTTAAGTTTCATATTTATAGTCAGATTTGATAGCCTTTTTTAAGTACATACTTTATTCGTGTGTTACCGTTGTTATTAAATTTTGAAAATACTTTATTTACACTTTCTGTGGTCCGTTTTGTAGTATAAATGTACATTTATATGTAGAAATAAATAAATTAAATCATCGGAATAAAAGTAACGGATATCATTTCTCGATCGCCGTATACAAGCGACCATCATGGCGCAATAATAAAAAAACGTTAACTGTTTTTTTTATAAAATATATATTTTAATATTCGTTTTTAAATGCACGTCCTAGAAGTGTGATTATGCGCTTAAAATTTAAAAATAAAATGTGGTACAGAGGGCGTTGTGCATAACGTCCCGGCAGCTCAGGAGTCAGAGCACTACTCCAGATAAGAAGAGGTCGTGGGTTTGGACCCTGCAAGGTAGTGGATCGCTTATGATTTTGTATTTAATTTTAATTTTAATTTAATTTTAATAGTAGATGCTTTTAGTTTTCTTCTGTATACCTATACCTACTTAAAAATAATTGAAAACGATACTCGCACGAAAGTAATAGACTAAATATAATTGATCTTAAACAAAGGCTTTCAGAAGACCTTTTCACGTTTAATTAAACTAAGAGTATTCTATCATGAGCTTATAATAGCGAGACGCCAACGATATGTCGCTGCATTAGTAAAGCTTCATAATATATAGTAATAATAATCGTATAAGTATTTATGAAGGTAATTATTTAAGATATCAAATAATACAATAAAGTGACGTATGAGGTTATAAATAAGCACGTGACATTTTGTAATAACACAAAGTAACCAACCTTTTCCCCTTAAATTTTGTACACAGTGCGCAATGAACTTAATATATTACTTACCTCAAATTAACCTACAGAATATGGTGAAATTATGGGAATTCAGTATTCCTGAATATACATTTGAATCTATAACCGGATCTTTCTGTGAGTCATCTAAATATATTCGATAATTTAAGTACCTATTACTAAAAATTATGAGCACCGAAACCACCAACTATTTTTTTTTAATTTCAAGAAAAATGGTATTCCTCCCGTTCTATTCAGAATTTACAAAAATGCATTAAGGGAAAGAAGCATATACAAAATGCGATATTATGTGTAGGCACATATTTTGTAAAACCTTTCGGCATTACATGAAAACCGTACAAAAGTTTTGCAAAGGTTTCTGATTGGCAAGTGCTCTACTCTGCGCGTATGTGGATTTAATCCGGTAGAAGGTATTGTCGAATTATTTCGACCATTTTAGAGTTCTGGAAACCGGAGGGTTCTGTCAAAAATATTACTGAAAATTTATTTTATAAAAAATACTCAAGCCATCGTTGTTAACGTTATTTTGGATCTTTTGAACAGAACATAAATAAACTTTGATTAGGTATATATAAAGAATAAACGTAGAAAAGGAGAAGAGAGCAACTAAGACTGGGCCCATAAGCTTACAAACATAAAAAAGTAAAGATAACAAATGAATCGGGATATTTTACAAGCAGTTAGTGGCTAACACCTTTTGCTATTGTATGAAACCGAACAAAGTTCTCTTAGTGTCAAAGCGGGAAAATTGTAAGGTATTACTTATAAACCGGCTTATTTTTGATATGTGGGGTTGTTTTGTACAAAAAGTGAACCTTATTTCTATAGATGGGCGACTTCAAAGAAACTAGGAAATTGGTTCGTCATATGGCTTCGGCGGAACCCGAAAATCTTCTATACTATAAGGTGGCATTTCTCTTTTGAAAGCGTTCCGGTGTATTTTCGTTGAGCTAAAAAGTTTCGCAATACCAGCCGGCTCAAGTTTAAACTCGGCGGAAAGGGGCGCCGGCGATCATCTGGCGAAACCATAGCGTACGTTCACAGATCACTCATTCTGTATTGTTACAATTTTAAGGGAGGAAAACGACGACTGGTTTAATTAAAAATAAGGATATATTTTTAAGAGTACAATTAAGAGTAGAATAAAGAAAGTCAAGTTTAAACTCAGCGCAACGTTCAGTCGATCATCTGACGATATATAGCGTAGGTTCACAGATTCACTCATTCCAAACTGTTAAAAATGTGTAGATGTTTTGCCGTAAATAAGGATAAGACAGATAGCAAAAATGGTTACCATGTCATTATTAATATAATTTCGTACCTATTCGTTGTGGCGATTCTCCTTAAGTTAATTAAATAATGAACGCTTTTCTATATTACGAGCAAAGTGAAACTTTATTATATACACGTATCTAATGTATTGTGCGCTCTAAATATTCATTTCTGTATGGTAAACATTAATATACCTAATACAAATATCGTAACCTCATGTTTACTTCTTTTTCTAAATAAAACATTTCAAAACGAGCATCATCATGCCATTCTGCTATATGTACACCACGGTCCACGAATGGCGTGAAACATAACGTCAATATTTGATTTCCTTCATTTTTGTAAATCAATACAGGTAGGTAGGTGTACCCCTGAAGATTTCCACTTATCAAATTAATTTTAAAGTAACTTTGCATGTGTAGTCTATGGCCACGTCTAATAAAAGGCACGTTGGTGAAATATGTTGTCACTGCATAAACTTTATGACTTTAGTTTTGCTCAGTCGTCTAGAAATGAGAGAACTTTTTACCAACATGATGAAGCAGCTTAGGAATACGTTTTTGTCATATGTCACCGGCAGGGCAATAAAAAATGAACTGTTTATATTGCAGACAGTAAAAGCCGTCACTGCTTCAGAAAAAGTAATAATCACAGTTATTCTTGCCGTTTCTGTTACCATGTGGTACAGATGATTCCCATACCTAAGTATCTGACTAACTTCTATTGTGGAATCAAGTAGGTAGTAAACAGGTTTTATTTATTTGTAAATATAACCTTTTTTCCCTTACCATAGAAATACTTAGCGTAACAAAGTTAAGTACTTCTTATAAAAACTTTCAGACAATATTTATTACATAATCCATACTAATATTATAAATGCGAAAGTGTGTCTGTCTGTCTGTCTGTCTGTTACCTCTTTAAGCTTCAACCGCTGAACCGACTTAGATGAAATTTGTATGGAGATGGTTTGAGACCCGGGAAAGGACATAGGATACTTTTCATCCCGAATAAATTAAGTGGTCCCGTGGGATGAGCGGGTAACACCGCGGGGCACAGCTAGTGTTAAATATATTTATCAAATTTTATAAAAACTTTTAATTTACAATGAACAAAACTTATACTGTATTTTATAATTGTGTCTCAATAGAATTTATTAATTTGCCTGCTAGATAATTCAAAAATGAATACTCGAAAGGATGTTATGAATTCGGTAAACTAGTTTCATTTATAAGAGCCCCTAGTGAATAGCTTTCAGTTGTGACATTAAATAAAGCAATTACGTGAATTTATTTCCAATTTGCCGAACAAATATTATCGAAACCAATTTCGATAGTGCGTTATATCACTTCAACGAGATAAAATTCGAATAAGGGCTATAATTTCTCGGGTTGCTATAATTTTTCGAACCGGTGTCGAATTTGAATATTCTGTTCATATTTGCCATCTCCTTTGTCATAGCTCCCGCCTATATTCGTCTCGGATATATTGCTCGTAATTTTTATACGGAAATTACACTTTGTTTTTTTCGTGGAGTCGTCATTTGTATTAGAAATTATGTGAAGAACATAAGAAGAGAAAACAAGAATAAACAATTACATGATAGGTTAAAAATTTACGATGCCTATAGTTTCATAAGGATCTTTCATTAATGTTATACCTAATCTAATCAGATATAAATATGTACGAAGTCACTGCTTAATTATATTGTCTAGTAAAATGTTATTTAGCTTACACTCAGCACCTAAAAATATGTTCCGTGAAACATGCCAACTTTGCCCGCTTTTTTCGTATAAACCCAAATTTCTCTAATTTTTTCTATGACTGGATAAAGTTTTTTTTTATCTAACGCATCCATCGTATTCATATGCATGCGTTTATTATGAGAAACAATTTTTAAATCTACATTTAACCATTTTTTTTATCAATTTTCACCTCGGGTAAAGTTATCTAAACTTTTGCAAACATTGCCCAAATCGATTATTTTCGTAACTATAGCCCCTACAACGTTAAGATAAGGATCAGTATAAAATCTGGGGTAATAATGGCGTTCTACTTAATATCTTGGTCTTAACTGTACAAACACGTGTGCAATATGGGTGGGCAATGTTACATAGGTATTTTGTTTTTCTCCATACAAGCCGAATCAAGCAGTTTGAAATTGTCAGGGTTGTCACTTTTGGTTGAGTAAACCATCTTTACCAATACCATTATCAAAATGAAAAATGTATGCTTAATATTCGATACTAATAGTTTGGCGGTTAATTTTTTACTTCACGTTAGAATAATCAAAATAAAAATTGTCATAATTGAATATTCTATGTTTTTTTTGTTTTATGGACATGACATGACATGACATGCAGCTAATGCTAAAAGTACAACGGCTTAATAGAAATATAATTTACCTTACCTTAAATACATAACCCTCCTTTATTTACGCAGTCGGTAAAATTACGACAAGGTGACAACCCTAACCCTTTTTTTAGCCTGGGCAATGTTGGCATTCATAGGTTAGCAAGTTACTGGATAACATTGCCCACCATCATAACTCCGGTTTTAATAAGTATTTTTAGTTCAAACTACAATAAAAATGATCTACAGTTCTTATTTTGTAACAAGCAATAAGATACATTCACCTGAGGCGTCCCCATTCTGTAAAAAATACACCAGAACTTCACCTAGAATTGGCCCGCCAAATCACGCACCTTATTCGACTAGTCCCAACACGTTACGGAATGAAGTTGCGCGCAAATGTGATGCCCAGTGATACCACAGATATAATCTATTTTCCACTAAAAATAGTAGTGTTGCCATAATTATCTTGAAATTGTCTACAGTAACGTTTCTTTTTTTAAGTAGCGTTTTGGGCAAAGTTCCCTGTGGAGGCAAAGTTGGCGTATTTCACGGTTTATTCTTATAATATATTTTTGAGTAAGTAATGCAGTAGTTTTAGTGTTGATTTACGTGATAGTTAGTAGAACATTTTTTATGGACCTAAGAGACTTATTTTTGTTTTTAAAATTAGAACCTCACAGTCGCACACACGCCTAATATACGAGTACATTATACAATTATGTTATAGTGATTTAGTTTTTATTATCTTTACGTTAAGAAGGTCAGAAAACAACTGCCTCACGCAAAAAAAAAATACATTCGCTAAATGTTCTTATCGCTTCGAAATGAAATCACTCTGTGCCCCGCATAATCCACGCAATCATTCGAATCTATGCAATTCCCAATTTCACATCGATGGGAGTGATTTAAGTATTTCCCGTGTCATTTGTTTCCCGGCTCCGATATAGCATTTTTTATTTCGTTAAATTGCTTTCCTTTGTATCGTTACCCCTCTTCATATAAACACATGAGCTTTCTTACACAGATACTTTTTTAAGGATTGACGTTTATTTGTTTTTAGCTCACGGCGAAATTGCTCGTCTTAGAGTTTTATTTATTAAGTTTCATGTGAGGTTTAGCCAGAGTTTTTGAGATTATCCTCTTATTGAGTTTTATGTTATTATTAAACCCTTTTCTCGGCGTAGTTATGTTGTAATAAAACTCAAGTCTAGAGGATAGTATTTCGGTAACTTAGGAAACTTTGGTTTACAAAATCTGAATCTAGAAAAACATTACCCTGTCCCGATTGCGCCGAGCACTATAAGTAACTACGTTTGTGTAACGTGAAAAATTAAGATCGTAAAAATATCGTGTTACTAAAACAAACTTGTGAAATTAACGCGCTAAGAGGCTTCTAAAGAGTCCAAACTCGGTAAGTTTTCGTACTCGTAAGTATACTAAATATCAGTTCAATCGGTGTCCGCTCCCCAACCGGTGGATCAAATTTAACTTACGAGATTTAATTATAGACCGACAGATACCGGGACTGGTGAAACTAAATAAAATAGCAATAAAATGAGACAGCTGCCCTTATATTCAGGCAACATTGTACTATAGTGACTTACTAAAAATAGGTTTGAATTTTTAAGAGGATTCTAATCTGGGTATCTATATATATAAAACTCAAAGGTGACTGACTGACTGACATAGTGATCTATCAACGCACAGCCCATACCACTGGACGGATCGGGCTGAAATTTGGCATGCAGGTAGATGTTATGACGTAAGCATCCGCTAAGAAAGGATTTTTCAAAACTCACCCCCTAAAGGGGTGAAATGGGGTTCCAAAGTTTGTATGGGGAAACAAGATTAGTTAGACTATTTTATTCGAAACTTCACAGGAGTATTCCTAACAATATGAGTAAACACGTGTTTCAGGTTTTATGAAAATTCAACCCCTAAAAGGGAGAAATGTGGTGACAAAGTCTGAAAATCAGTATGGGTATTGTTTTTATGGTTTATCGGGTCCCTGATTACGAAAACCGCAACGATTTTAAAATCCAACGTGGCGGACGTGAGTTACCATCTCCCCTGTTGGGGTGAAATGGGGTTGAAATGTCTAAATACTAAACCGCTGGTTCTAGAGAGTTCAAATTTGGCACGTAGGTTCCTCATAAGGTGTAGGGGTGCACTAAGAAAGGATTTTTCAAAATTTACCCCCTAAAGGGGTGAAATAGGGGTTCAAAGTTTGTATGGGGAATCAAGATTAGTTAGACTATTTTATTCGAAACTTTACAGGAGTATTTCTAACGATAAATGAGTAAACACATGTTTCAGGTTTTTTGAAAATTCAACCCCTATAAGGGAGAAATGTGGTGACAAAGTCTGAAAATCCATTGGTAATGCTTTTATGGTTTATCGGGTCGCTGATTACGAAAACCGCAACGATTTTTAAATCCAACGTGGCGGACGTGAATTAACATCTTCCCATCTTTCCCTGTTGGGGTGAAATGGGGTTGAAATGTCTAAATACTAAACCGCTGGTTCTAGAGAGTCCATATTTGGAACCTACGTGTCCTTATAAAGTCTAGGGGTGCAATAAAAGAAGCATTTGTCAAAAGTCACCCCCCCGAAGGGGTGAAATGGGGGTCGTAAGTTTGTATAGGGAAAAAATATTAGTTAGACTATTTTATTGAAAACTTATTTATTAAGTATTTCTAACAATAAATGAGTAAGCACGTGTTTCATGTTTTTTTGAGAATTCAACCCCTAAAGGAGGAGAATATGGTGACAAAGTCTGAAAATCAACAAGGGTAATGTTTCTATGGTTTATCGGGTCGCTGATTACCAAAACAACAACGATTTAAAAAAAGCAAACGTGGTGGACGTGAAATACCGTCTCGCCTGTTGGGGTGCGATGGGGTTGAAATGACTAAATATGAGTATGGGTGTAATTTTTATGGTTTGTTGGGACGTTAATTACGAAGATGCCACCGATTTTGAAATTTTATTTGTGGTCATGAAAATTCTTGAAAGCATTTGCGCCAAATTGCAATTTAATCGGTCCAGTAGTTTTGCAGCAAATCGGTTGTAACAGACGGGCTGACAGACAGCTACACGTGATCCTATAATGGGGTTCTGTTTTTGCTTTTGAGGTATGGATAGAAACCCGCGTTATTCTAATAGATTAAAAAAAAACGGATATGCATGAGGGAAATGCAGATTGCAGATTATACCCTAACTTAACAAATAGCCTACTTTTAATCCTGAAAAAAGAGCATTGTTCCCGTAGGATGATGTATATTATATAGGCACGCGAGCGAAGCCGCGGGTTAATGCTAGTATAACATAAAATATGTCGCTTAACATTTATCGTTGATATTTTTTCAAGATTATTTTTTAATTCCATGATTTTGGAAGACTGAATAAATGAACTAAATTATCTCTTAAGCTGGCAAATCCTACACCGCGTCTCTTATTACCCTTCATATTATATTTTATTACACGCATTTGTCACTTTTTGCTCCATTATTTCACATGAACACATAAATGCCTATTAAATTAAAAGTATTAAAACACACTGTGACATAATATATGTAACTGAAAACTTAACTATATTTTCTCAAACATGCAGTCAAATGTCGCCATATCGTGCGTTGTAACAGGCTTCGAAGTATCACGCTTCGGGCGGATCAACTCGAGAGAACTGTAAAGGAATTTCATACAAAATTGAAGGCCTAGGCCGGGAAGAATTTTTTTTAAACATGGCGACTGTGTTTAGGAACATGCTAAACAGCTGAATACTTTTTTTAGAGTGGCGTTTTTTTATTACATTGCATATGTTTTAGAAAAGCATTATACATGACGTAGCCGTGAAAAGTGCTTGCCGGCTACGTATCCCTCGTCCCTACGGTCGGCTGTCTATACCTACTTACCCGGCAAGCCCTTCGTTCCCGGCGTCGGCAGTAATGTTTATGAACTATATACCCGTCTTTCTATAAGTACATAGTATTACCGTGTTATCTAGTGTAGGTATTTTAATTTAAATATTATAAACACTCTTGTACTTACTGTGAAAAAATAAAGCAGATATTTATACACGAAATAATACAATATATTACTATTTTCACTCGGTATATTTTGAGGTTGAGACGATTCTGCATTAAAAATAGAAACCTTAAATATCTAACAACCCACAAATGCACGCATTACGTATTTCAATCACAAAATAAAACGTATAAATCCCGAGTACTTTTCTACAATTCAAACGTTAATTCATTTTTGATTGCGCACTCGCAAAGCCTTCATATCCTGCTTACAATCTCCTGTCGCCAACCATGCAAAACATCGTTTATTACGTGCTGACAATAAATAAATTAAATGACACAAAAAGTGCTCAGTGTACGATTTTTCTGCCCTCGTTTCGGCCCTAATGCAATAATCAAAGGAATATGAGGGGAGTCAAATGTCTACATATGCGATATGCGATTAAGACGCAGATTGAAGAAATCGTTACGTTACGGTAGGGGTCTGTTACATTGTATGGTTCTATTTTTATTGTTTCCTAACAACCTTAGTGAGCGTCAGCAGTAATACTGATAAAATCATACGTAAGCCTTTTGTTCCTAAGGTTTAATATTTTTCGACAGAAAAAAAAATAAAGAATCGCAAGAATTCGACATAGATAAATCTCGTTGTATTTTCCAGAATCTTATGCATTTTTCCATATACATACATTGATTTTAATACCGTCAAATCAAGAACTATCTCTCACCAAAACGTCTCGACTATCATTAAAGCCCATCATACGTTTCATGTCCCCAAATTGTGTTATGGTTCGGTCGACTTTAATAGAATGATAACAAGGTAGGAGGGTACCTGCAGTGTGTCGCCGCCTAAGCCTCGGCTCAAGATCCGAGGCGGGCGAACAGCTGTCACGCATGAGATAATCTTAGAGGGAAATCGAAGATTGGGCGATTGTATTGACGGGTTCCGTTTTATTTTTCTTCCTTAATACACTTATACTCATAATACGTGATATATGTTAGCATATAAGTAGTATAATTTGTTTTATAAGAGTGCGATCATGAACATGCTCCTAATAACGATGTGTAAATATTGTCTAGAATATATTTAATTACTGACCTGTAAAATAGACACCACTCTGGACAATTATGTAGCCCCCCGTCACATTATTGACTATCGGATGCAGCCAAACAAGGATTCCGGATAATTTCAATTTTTTTTTTATTGGATGCAACATTACATATCCGCGCTCGTTTGTAACCATGAAAATGAGCTTGTAAGTTCGTTCCTGAGAAGTAAAACTAGATATATATATTAAATGAAGATATAATTATATAATAAAAAAATAATGTAAAAAATTTCAGCCAATAACACCCACTGTTGGAAAGAGGCAATTCAAACAATGCCAACATGACCGATCCCCCACCGCCGGCATTTAGCGGACCTTCACCGAGTCATCAGTCCGCCTTATGGGAGCTAAAAAGAAAAATATATGCACACAAAAAGGTGGTTACGTCGGTACTAGCAATATTCTTGGCGTTGTTCCTGGGAAACGAGAATATTTGCACATCACTACTCGCGCCCCACAATCCCTGACTACCAGGCTCACATGATAATGTAGAAAGTAATTTTATATTAAATCTTTGCGAAAACATAAAAGAGAGATTTCCGAGAGCGTCTTTTTTCCGCTCGACGAGAGCGCCGCATAAATTAGTTTCCCCGGGAGATTGTTTGTGTTTGTACTCATATTTTTTATTTTTTTAAGGTTAACATTTATGAGTTTTTGGGCAGGGGTGTTGTTTGCCATGCTATTGTTTCACAACCTAGGTAAATAGTTGTTATTTAATTTCACGAGTATTTTATTTTCTGTGTGTATAAATGAAGCCGAAATGTGCAAAGAACAAATACATGCAGCTACCAAACTTTGAAATAAATGCTCAGCAATTTGGCTTATGTGTAAAAGTTTTTCGTATTTTTTTTTCACTACAGGTACGATATTTCGTGCCGGTTACTCCACCTCGATTCATTTTCAACAAAATTAATATCCGGCATGTAATATGCAAATGCTGAAAAAAGATGAGTTACCGTATGAGAATTTCTGTAGATGGTCAGTAATTAATTAAAGGCTTAGGTCGTGCCATTATGGGCTTTATGCTAATAGACGGCTCTAATATCGACTGTTTGCGTTTGATTCACATTATAACCTTAAACGGCGCTTGCGAGCTTGAACTTTATTATATGGTGGATAATGTTGGTTTTACAATTATTATAATGAATGAGATACGAGATTGAGTCGGTGAGTGGTGGATGGGAGCCCTCAAAGGCGCAGCGTTAAATTTTGGCGGGCCACAAAGCACGAGGTAATATGTTTTTGGAAGCGCCGTCTCGGTGAGGAAGCCGTGGTATGCCATATTTTGATTCTCTCCTACGCTTTAATTTTAGGTTTACATTTTGGTAAAATATATATAGTTTATAAAGATAACTATTTTCGTATTTCTATTGTTAAAGTCGCTCCGCAAATATAATTATTTTAAATCAGAAATTACCATATTTTTTCTGCGCTATTTCGACTATCTCAGTTAGGCAACCTGCCCTCGGATTACCTGATGGTTTTTAAAATGTTGCATTAGAGGTCTTATACAATATGCTTGTGTCTTATAGTGATAACTAGACAATATTATGTATCCCATTGTACAGAAAGTAGAGTAGGAACTAGGCTGTGAATTTAACTGAGAGGATAGAATTATTTTTCGTCGAATGTTTGGTGTCGCTGAAAAATCATTTCGTAGAAAGCATTTTTCTTTGAAACCGTAAACTATTTGAGATTGTCATAAATATAAAATAAACCTAACCTAACTTTATTAACAAAATGATATTTGCAAGAATTCTGAAAAATGTATGACTATAGAGGAATAAAAAATGTAAGAAATGTTTTTTCGGCGAAATTAAACATTCAACGAAATAAGATTCTAGGAAACAATTCGCTCCTTTTTTATGTAAAAGTTTTATCGGTCTCACAACGAGTTTCGTTAGTAAGTAGTAGTAGTAAATAATATACCTTCCACATTTAGTTGGTTTGGCTGGGATGGTGTACACGAGTAACGAAGTGTCATATCGACAGTGTGATTGTCAGTGCATTTGAGGTGCATGCCGCATAGGGCGCCGGTGCTGGCGGCTGGGGCAGGCGAAGAGCGTGCAGCGGGTGAAATTAATACAATAACTGTTTATACGCTAAGTGGAACTTGGAAATTTTGCTTCCTTTTAGCATTTTTACATTTAGCCGACATATTACCAGTACACGTGACTAAAGATGCGAAGTAACTGATAGACACACTAAAGGAAAATTTACAAATTCTGATGAGTCAGGTGAGTTACAATAACAAATCAGCAACAGAACATAATGATGTAATCTGCAAAAGGCTTTATAATTTTTGTTCAAAATGAATACCCGGATAACATATTTCTTTCTTATACGTACAATAAATGCTGACTAATCTTTTCAAGCGGATAGGCGGAGAGGAGAAGATGAAGTGGGCCACTTTTTTTTTACAAGTAATGCTTAAACAGTGATCTCCTCCACTATTATTGTTTATGATACGTGTATCAAGAATGGTCTTAGTTGTATAATAATTTGCGTACACACGAAAAATTAATTTAAAAATATACTAAGGCACAAGCAGTTATTAGAAACGATTGATATTTTCTACTCACTACGCTGCGGTGCAAATGTTCGTGTCTGCAACAGCACCCGCTGCCTTCTGTGGCACGAGCGCGCGCGGGCGGCGGGCGGCGGAGCGAACGTGCGAGTTAAATTGAGCACTCCTCCACCCAGACTCTCATTTCCTCCATCCACCATTGTGCACCATTCACAATACAAAACATTTTTTTACGAATTTCGACAAAAAGTGCTTTGATTTTTTTCCAATCTTCGACTCTATTCAGACCGTAAAAATTGTCTGAGTATTTCGTTAGGAATTAATGACCATTTTATTAGTAGCCGACCAATTAGCAGAGGCCAACGGTTTGCTTAATTGAAGCAAAATAATTGTATTAAAACTCATCGGATTTAAATGCAAAATCCATTGCGTGTACAATTAGTTCGGGGAGGTACATAGGCTAGTCATGGCGCAGTGGTTACAATTTAATTTACTCGCTGTAACTGGAATTATTTGAGTTTACAAATTAGTTTCGCTTGTGTACAATAGTCTGTATGTGAATTTGCGTTAAAATAAATTGAAGAATAATAACACTTGCAACTGAAACAGCCCACAATTAATAATTTGGTGAAAATAAATGTGTATGTACATCCCAAGTAAGTAACACATTTTAAACAATCCTGAAAACGATTGAGAATCGAGGTGGATATATAATGTGTTACATCCAAAACGACGAAAAATAAGAAAACAGAAAGATAAGACGGCTTCGGAATTCTTGCATCAAGTGGGTGCAAAAAAACAGAACACAGATCAAATCAGTTTTAGATTATAAAATGTATTGAGATGACGGCACTATAATATCTATAACAGCTTAATCATTTGAAATATCCAAAAATAGCACAGGAAACTTTCTCCGCTCAATTTATTTCTAAAGCATAATTAAGTCACGACATTAAAGAGCAAGTTCTTAATTTTATTGCCTTGATAATTAGTAGAATGATAACTCTTTAGAAACAAGCATAACTCATTTGACTAACTTCATAGAGATTTGTGTTGGGAATGGTCGCATTATACTAATTTATCGCCTTAAGAAGATCTTAATGGTCGCTACGTCTAGGGATTTATAATATCAGTCAGTAAAAACATACTGCAAAATCATTAATTTACAGCTTAGGGACTTAAGCGCTTACGAGATTATTTACCTGTCCAATGTCGCTAAATAAAATGTTTGCTTCTCTAAAGTTACGATTTCTGGATTTACATTTTGATTTGAGACTGTGCTTACCTTAGGTAAGTATAAATACTTTAACTTAAACTTAATTCTACATTTCTAATAATACCTATTTATCTGTCGGAAATATAAATAATAATAAATTACCTACCTATTAAAGGATGATCTTACACAAATCGAACTAGTTCCAAACTTAGCAACTATGACTACTATAAATATACAACATCCATGACCCAGGAACAAATAATTTGAATTTTGTTTGCCCTTGCCAGGATTCGAACCTAGAACCGCTAGCTCAGTATAGAGCTACACACGTAATTAAATAATATTGTAAATTCAGTACAATGAGCTGCAGCCTATTATACTTATATATTAAGACTATGAGGAATGAAGTTACGTGTATCTACCTAATAATTTTATTAGGAATATGTTATCGCGGGGTGGTTTTCCGCAACTCGTCGCCGTCATCTTATAATGCCTATTTTGCATAGAAGCCGTCATTACGACCATAAACGCGACTAATGATCGATTCGTAGCATATCGAGCGATATTCGACTTTAAGGACGTGTGAAAACTCGTTTCATATGTATACTCATATTTTTAATATATTTTTTAAAATATACTAACATACTTTTAGCGTTAGAATTTAGTACCTAATGGATGTAAGATCTACAAAATTACGCCCGCGACTGTAATCAAAGAGCACAAGATTCGCAAACCTTGTTACACGACACGAGATGAAATTGCAATTGGATGAAGAAGTTTAAGTACATACATTAAGGGGGTCAATGACTTTCGTGTCAGAAGTGTTCAAATAGCAAAGGAATTGAAAATATAAACGTTACCTACAAATTGAATTTTTTGAAACTACTTTGCTGCTTATGGCATTTTACTTTAACAGGGAGACCCGTATCTACATAAATACTTAACGTAAAGCAATTGAAGATCTAGTGACATATTTAATTGGCTTATACTACCGTATAAATAAAATTATTAAAACGGATCATGATTTGAGCTTTCCTGACGTTTGAATTTCAGTTACAGTCGCTGTGAAAGAGCTCAGTTTAAATTGATTTATTTAAATGTGTGCCAAACGGGGAAACCAGAAAATAAATATTAATATACTACCTTTTTAAGTAGTATTACTAGTAGTACTGTAACTGTGACTGGTTAGGAGCTCTACCCAGGCCTATTCACTTCAAAGCCTAATTATTATTTAGAAAACAAGGAAAATAGTGTGCCTGTCGGATTTTTTTGTGGGTATACATCGCCGTAAACGTCCGTAGGCGTCTATCATATCGTTATTATGGTATAAGAGATTCATGGTATAAGAAACTAGGGTATGACACTCGGCTAGAAACCAGGGGCCCAATTCGAGAATGACGTTTGAGATATCGCCAAACGTCAAATCTCCATTAGATAACAGTTATATCGCCATTGAACTGTCATTTAAATACGACGAGCTTAAATGTGACATATCTCATCTCAATTTTGGAAATACGAAGGCGATAATGATTGTCAAAAATGTTATTCATGTTTATAAATTTCTGTTTTGAACGAAACGTAACGGACTAATTTCACGTACTACGCCGTCAATTTAAAGTATGCGCCTGTTATTTATGCCGTCACATACAAAGGAAACGAAAATTTTGCGCGTCCGAATTGACGAAGTTGCGATATTCTGGGGATATCGCCACTTGTCAAGTAGGCACACGTCAAAAGTGACGGATGGCGATGAAAAGGAGAGATCTACATTATATCTCTAAAATTGGTCGAATACCCCCCCAGGGGCCCAATTCGAGAATGCCGTTTGAGATATCGCCAAACGTCAAATCTCCATTAGATAACAGTTATATCGCCATTGAACTGTCATTTAAATGAGATGAGCTTAAAAGTGACATATCTCATCTCAATTTTGGAAATACGAAGGCGATAATGATTGTCAAAAATGTTATTCATGTTTATAAATTTCTGTTTTGAACGAAACGTAACGGACTAATTTCACGTACTACGCCGTCAATTTAAAGTATGCGCCTGTTATTTATGCCGTCACATACAAAGGAAACGAAAATTTTGCGCGTCCGAATTGACGAAGTTGCGATATTCTGGGGATATCGCCACTTGTCAAGTAGGCACACGTCAAAAGTGACGGATGGCGATGAAAAGGAGAGATCTGCATTATATCTCTAAAATTGGTCGAATACCCCCCCTGTTACGTCACTGATTAATTGCAGCTTTATGGTAACAAATTATGATAAGAATAAAAATGTTTGCCACCAGTGGTACAAAAATATATAATAATTATGCATTTATGCATAACAATTTTCATGTTCTTTGACTAAGGGCCGATTGTTCAATCACCAGATAAAACATATCATGTAAAATTGACGGCCAAGACTCACATTCTCATAACGCATTCGCTGTAAAAAAGTTATCAGATCCCAGGAAAAGCCAAGCCCCTAAGCCCCGACTTTACTAACCCCACCACCTTGGTTTAAAAAGTATGGCATCAACTGGCTTCAAGCCCCTAAACCCGGAGTTTACTAACCCTACACCTTTGTTTCAAAAGTATGGCTTGGCCGTTTCATAGAGTACCGTAAATAAGTCCAACGGACCGTCTGGCCCATATGGTATCAAGAAACTAAGTTTATGTCTTTGATAATATATACTTATAAACTTAATTCCTTACGATATAGGCCGGACAGTCCGCTAGACTTATTTACGGTAGTCTATGAAACGGCCAAGCCATACTTTTGAAACAAAGGTGTAGGGTTAGTAAACTCCGGGTTTAGGGGCTTGAAGCCAGTTGATGCCATACTTTTTAAACCAAGGTGGTGGGGTTAGTAAAGTCGGGGCTTAGGGGCTTGGCTTTTCCTGGGATCTGATAACTTTTTTACAGCGAAAGCGTTATGAGAATGTGAGTCTTGGCCGTCAATTTTACATGAAATGTTTTTGGTGGGATCTCATTTCTTTTTGTAAGGTGCTTTAGTTTTTTTAATTTTTTTGGGCTGTAGGGTTTCTTGAGCGTCAACTGAAGTAGACAATTGTGTATTTAAGAAATACTTAAGTTTAGCCCCATATATATATACACTTTTATCCCCTATTATGGGAAACCCATACAAACTTCCATCCCCTTATTTAAAGGGTGGGGGGTGATTTTTTTAAAATCCTAGAATATGTATTTTATTATTTATAAATAATAAAGGAGTCCCTATATCAATTTTCAGACCTCTAGTATCAAAATTTGCAGAAGTCTCATACAAACTTCCATCCCCTAGTTTAAGGGGTTGGGGGGTAAAAGTTCCAAGTTTCAGAATTATTCTATTGTTTGTGTACTAAACCTAGCTTACATACCAAATTTCAGCTTTCTAGGTCATCGGGAAGTACCCCAGAGGTTTTGATACATAAGTGAGTGAGTGGCAAAATCGGCGTATTTTAGGTACCAATAAAACCTAAAGTATAAAAGCTAGATCAATGAAATTTAGTACATTTTATATGTTCCCTAACTGCATCTTAACCTGTGAATTTGGGCGCTCTGGACGGGACTGGGACGAAACTATGAGGGTTTGAAAATGAGACGAAACGGTTCGAGAAAAGGTAGGTAGTGCCCCGCCTCTTTTTTTTCGTCTTGGCGGGGGCACTACCGTGCCCCCAGATCTGTCAGATAAATGTTGGTTGTCACTTTTCTTTTATATGACGAGAGAAAAGGATAGCAATAATTTTAACTGGCAGATAAATTTATCTGGTGATTGAACAATCGGCCCTAAGTTTAATTTGTCGTAATAATCGATTTAAAACACTTACGATTTTATGAGATTCATACAGGTAACAAGAGAATCAGGGAGTTATGATACACCACTGGTAACACAGAAACGGATTGACAGAGCCAGCCAACCAATCATAGCGTCATGACGTCAAAGTCTCACCTGTCATTCCGGAGTGGCATACCTTATTTTCTTATACCATGGTTATTAAGAAGTGATTCTAACAAGTCGATAGACTTCCTATCCGGTCCGTGACTCAAGATGGCCGCATGCGTTTAAGTTTTGTTGTTCGTTATAAATTAATTTTTGTTGTTCAATGTGTAGTATTGATAGCGTAGGTATTGTGCAGTGATCAAACGAATGAGTGAATAGCTAATGAAGAATTCAACTTGAAGCGTACATAGCCCTTCCTTGGTCAAGGCCCGATTGTCCGTGTGGTTTTTTGTAAATGGCTATCACTTTACAAAAAGCACGATTTTCTCAACTTACCGTACAACGTGGTATCAATCCTCTATCTAGTCGCCAAGTGCGATTGGCAACGAGACATTTGGCAGTAATGGTCGCTTAACTGTGACCGGTTGCCATGTTTTAAAAAAATAGAATAGAACAAGTCGATATGATTCAGAACTTTTAGTACCAGTATTTTACGCTAGATGACAATGTACCGTTGAAAGTAACTTTACTTTTTTAACGGTCCGATAGTTTATTTTCCATACAAATTATTGCAATACACTATTCCAATAGTTTATGACCGTTCCGAGACGAAAACTCTCACTTTACTGCCAGTTTCGACGAATTGGACTCCTAGTCAACCTTTTACGATTTACTTAAAGCAACTTTAATACTTCTCGGGGAATAAAACACGCAAGTTGGGATTCAGAGGGAATACAACATCAGAATTTAAAAGCTATACTTAAATAGTTTATGCGGTGTATGCAGTCTAGCCAACCTGACGAATCAAATTGTGTAGCTCTCGAATACTCTCGATTTTGCAAGAAGCACTTGGAATTTGGCTTTAATAGTTATAGCGTAGTATTTTTACGTTCAGATATCTTAAGTCTGCGTCTTTGTATCCTGTGATATCCGTAGGTATAAATAAAATGGAAAAATAAATTCAATTTGTGTGAAATGTTGAAAGCAAGTATTTGTCCAGTGTGCAGATTTCTGATTCTGACGTATGTACAAGTATGTACGTGCTTTTTCCACCAGCTTACTTGGCAAAGAAAATCTAACCAAATTTCCGTTCACGCCATATAGTATTATTGTAGAAGAAAACTGTTGGAATAAACCTCAGTGTTATCTTTTTCACAATCTAAATAACACAAAAGTAAAATAATATTTATTTGCAAAATGTAGTTGTAAATTCAAATTGAATGTCATAAATAAGGTGCGTACATTTTTCTTGAAGAATTATCCAAATTGTGTGTTTATTGTTTAACTACTAAAAAGCGACATCAACAATTTAGTCCTATTATCTAACTAAGAAGTAGCGACCCCACGAAGAAACATAGAAAATACCAAAACCATTCCTTTGAAGTTTGTTAAAATGCTTCAGAAATATGTCTTACGAAAAATTTACAATAATAAAAATGAAAAACATTAAGGAAACGAAAAAAAAACGAATAATCCTATTCAGAAGTAGGAAGAACCAATTCAGTAATCATCAACCAAACAAGGACGCGATTTAGATTGTTTAATTAGCACACCGTTAATCTTACAGATAGTCGCAATTTGCTTAATTACAGAGTCGATAAAGCCTCAACTCTTTACGGCCGTGCCGCGATAACGTTCTAATTGTCGAATAAAAAAGGATTACACCTAATCCTCGTTTAATAAAAATGTTAATCATGAGATTCAACGGCAATATGCAAATGTTATAGCGCGAATCGGGCCGCGGGGAGGGCATTAGGATTTATGATAGTGTTTGATTTGACTTAATATTCTTTATTTCGTATCACAATGAAATAAATATAGCAAGTATAAATAAAATATAACTTGTGATCCGTCTAGTGAATGTCAGGCTCTAATTATTGGCACTCACACTGCGTTTGATCGCGACACTATTTCGTCTGATATTGTGTTTTTCATCCCTCGGTTAAAATTTTACTGTCGAGTAATACATAGACAAAACAGACGCACGGTAGCGCACGGCACGATATATTGGTACGGACCAACAATACGTCCATACGGTATTAAATCATTTTCAAACTAGAAATGACACATCGTTAAAATTCAACTATTCAATAATGAATAATATTTAATAATAATCGTTTCGGCGAACGGTTTTATAACGAAGAGTCTCGACAAACACTTTAGAGGCTCTCACTAGATGGCTGGATCAAGGGTCGGAATTAGAAGGCGGCACTCCTCACACGGCGGGCATCGTCAGGAGGTTCCTCTCTCTGTAGCCCAACACCACCGGTAGGCCGTGCCCTGCTACACTGTTGGCGGCACCCTTAGGTTAGGTTTTGTAATTACTTTGTTGTATTTTTATAATAAACCTTTTCTAAGAATCAAAATAAATACGTGAATTTAAAATAACCAAACCAAAAAACAATTTATTATCATAAAATGGTTCATGAATCAACATCGTTATACCTGGAGCGTAGGTAATTTCTCAGACAGGCGTTATTAGGTACACGGTACGTGTATAACCAATTTTCATTAGCCAGCATCCAATAAGAACCTAAGGGATTCTCGACAGAAATTAGAATTGGAATTCTATTTATCTTTGACTATAATTATAAACCTGGGAGCCGCAAACGTATAGCAGTGTAGGGTGTGTCAGAGTTTATTGTTTTATAGGGCATTTTATTTAGAAGATTACAAAATAAAACACGTCAAGTTTTCACTATTAGAAATTACTTATTTATGAAAAACGTGCATAATTTCGAAAAAAAAAAGACGCTATCAATCTATCAATCCATATGCAAATTTCCCATCGCTAAGTTACTGTGTTAAAGTAATAAAAGAACACAATTTCCTATTTAGAATACCTATAGGTAAAAATTAAAGACTTTTGTAGATGACGGATAGATTAATTAGCAAAGGAGAAGTATATGAGAAATATTTTTTTTGCCCAAGCGTGGTCGTATCAAAAACGTAACCTTCCTTTGTTAGTACTAGTAGTATTAAACATCAAACATCTTAAAATACGTCCAGTAGTTTCGGCGTGATGTGGGCACAATAATCCGATTAATTAATGCTAATAGAGGACAGTGGGGTAAATACAGTCACCGGGTAGTTAACATATATATTTTAAGCAAATAGCGGATCATGGTGTTAAGATTTCTCTTGGAGTAAAAGCGGTAAGGTCACTGGATTTAGTAATAGATATTTATGTACGTCCAAGTAGTTTCAGCAATCAGCAAGAAATTACGGATGGTTTTTAACAATAATTTTATTATTTTATCATAGCACTGACGCTAAACTTGGCACACGATTTTTGATGTACGTACCACTAGTGGTTTTGTGATCTTTGTGTCAAAAAGGCAGATTTTTATTAAGGTTTCAACCATGCACTATATTTCCAAATTTTTTAATAATTTCTAAAAACTGAATTGACAATAAATATATTTTTATACTCGCTTACTGTAATCTGACAATTATAATTTCACAGCCAAAATCACAAAAACGCCCTTTTTAAACCTGTACCAATTTTTTATACTCTATGGTACCCGCTACTGAACTTTAATATTCATAAGACATTTTCTCTAATCATCTCAAATGAATTTTAAAAGAGAATATCAGCATATTTGATAAAAAAAAACAAGCTACTGTTCCCTGCTACGTTGAAATTACTTGTCAAAAAAATCTCGTACTTAGGCCAACGCGTTACTCCGCTTAAAAAACTTTCATTGTGCAACGATTTAATAAAATACTATAAAGTCATGTCAGAAGGTTCTATTACTTCTTATTGAAGAGATCTTTCACAGTTGTCAATAAACTCTAACAAATGGAACTAGAAACCTGGGGGGGTATTTGACCAATTTTAGAGATATAATGGAGATCTCTCCTTTTCATCGCCATCCGTCACTTTTGACGTGTGCCTACTTGACAAGTGGCGATATCCCTAGAATATCGCAACTTCGTCAATTCGGACGCGCTAAATTTTCGTTTCCTTTGTATGTGACGGCATAAATAACAGGCGCATAGTTTAAATTGACCGCGTAGTGCGTGAAATTAGTCCGTTATGTTTCATTCAAAACAGAAATTCATATGCATGAATAACATTTTTGACAATCATTATCGCCTTCGTATTTCCAAAATTGAGATGAGATATGTCAATTTAAAGCTCATCGCATTTTAATGACAGTTCAACGGCGATATAACAGTTATCTAATAGAGATGTGACGTTTGGCGTTCACTCAAATGTCAGTCTCGAATTGGGCCCCTGGCCCCATCACATCGGACTAAACCAGTGCATTTTATAATACACTTACTGAATACCTGGTCGCCCCAGCAGGAGTCGATAACCCTGATCGAGGAGTTGATTTATTAGATCGCGCACCTGCACTTGCCATTCACCGCGCGTCTACGCTTCTTCAGTCGCGATTTAAACACTCATATATACCGATACGATATATGTGTATGTTATATTGATTTAAACGTACACGATTTTCGCACATTTTTTTAACAAAACGGGAATTAATCGCAATCAAAACCATAGGCTCTCATGGTTGGTGATGATATCACGTTCGAAACGTCAAGTAATAAAATAAAAACTTATAGAAACGCGATTTAGTCCCGTTGTAATGTCTTGTGTATTATTTTATAATTTGCTTTGGTGCAAGTGCAACGGATAACGGCCTCAAATGGTCACGACCCATAGTCATGAGGAAGCGAGGAAGAAGAGAGAAGAAGAAGAGAGAGATTTTATAATTTACCGTCTTGGTTGACGTTGAGATTGTTTCTTTTTCCAATACTCTATTCCCAATTGGGTGTTTCATTGCAATTTCTGCACAACCCAAAGATTGCCTAAATAAAAAAAAAATACGCGTAACTGAAGTGATATCACTTACGTGTTTCTTACTCGTATGGCCTATGTTGCATGTTAGCAATGTAATAATTTTAAAATGCTCACACACTTATAGGAACGGTTTATTTAAAAAAATCACAAACGCGTGTGTTCATACCTTTTACCTATTTCCTTCAGTGATAGTCCAGAGGTTCCATAAGATAATCAAAGATACTATAATCACTGCGATTGCTTATCTTATTAACAGGGTGTTTTTACGTACTTATGTTGAATCCCAAATTTTCATAAAAAATAACTAATATTTTTTAGTTATATATATAAGTATACTTTTTTACTTTTTTTACTTTTTGACGACGCGTTTGGCTCGGTTTGTAGACACCTGCCTACTGAGTCGGCGGTCCCGGGTTCGAATCCCGGCCAGGGCAAATATTTGTGTGATGAACTCGAATATTTGTGCTTGGGTCATGGTTGTTCTATATGTATTTAAGTATATATGTATCTATATAAGTACGTATATCGTCGTCTAGTACCCATAACACAAGCGTTCTTGAGCTTAATTTGGGACTAGATTTGTGTGAGGTTGTCCGATATTTATATTTATACCTCCAGGGGGCCTATTGCGATTACCACGTGATAAATAAGTGACAAAGCATCTGTCACTCACACTCGCGTTTTGTGAAAGCGTGACGGATGCTTTGTCACTTATTTATCGCATGATAAAAGCAACCATCATAGGCTTGCTGGGCAGAAAACTATCAGCTCTAAATTGTTTTGGTTCTTAATTTGTTAGCACCTTATTATGTTTACAAAATAAAAATACTATTATTATGTTTACTCATACGTCTGAGTATAACACAAGAGCTGGAATCTAATCCGATGCCCTAATCATAATCCTAATAGACGAACGTTATTAAACACGTAATCCTGCTTATTTAAGCATTCATGTGTTTTCCCTAGCCACGATAAAAAGGGACGATAAAAAATGACAATTATTAGAAAAGTTGCGTACCTTAGGTAGATAAAATAAATGAAGGTATCATTAGGGAGGTCTTGGGATTATAAAAGGGCTGCGCTCGGAACGTTGTCGTAATTTTTAAACCGCAGGTTTACGAGCTGCATACGTTACTTTTACTCGCTAGTGTTGTCTGTATTCAGTAGTATCGTAATGTCGATATTCGATTAAAGGTTGCTAACTACCTATTATCTGATTGAGAATAAATAACTGCTGTTAAAAAAAAAACATAGCATGTAAAAAAAACAATGTTAACATAGGTTGGTGTCTCTTTTTAATTATGTCAATTTCTATGTGGCATTATTATATTCTTCACTTCATTTCTTGAATATATTAACCCTTAACTACCTACGTCCTATTTCGGTCTAGGAGACCGCTAGTAGATCTTGAAATAATTATTTTACCGTGGTCAAAAAGTATTTGAAATAATAATAATAAATAAAATACATTTGAACAATAATCAATAAAAATATTGTTTTAAACATAATATTTAGGAATTATTCATATTTTTAACTAAAAAACTAGATTTCAGTTCTTTTTCAAACACAAATACCCAAGTATAAAATACTTTTTTCTGGACTACAGAAAATAATAGAAATCATAACCTACTTTTTCTTCCACGCAGATGAAGTTCCTAGCATGAAAATAAAATTACACGACAACCTATGTGCGGATTCAGAGACCACCGAGAACTATAAGTAAGGTAAGGGTTAATTAGATCATAAAACTGTTAAGTAAACATCAAAAAAATAAAAGGTTTATTTTCATTACCAGAATTATATTTATTTATTCGTAAATTTTCTTGTTACATAGTTATTTTCATTTATTCAAATTCAAATTCAAAATTCAAATTCAAATATTTATTTGCGAAAATACAGTCAGTATGGTGTTAGGGTACAATTTCGTTTCCATGTATTTTTACTTGCAAGCAAGCGTGCAAATGTTTGTCAGTGGGGCCAAAAACTAAATAATATTAAATTAATTAATTAAAGAATTAAATTATACAACAATTAGCAAATTAAATAATATCAATAATAATCATAATCAATAAACATAATTACAAAATTTCATCAGTTATTCAGTCACATTAAATTCTAAATATTCCTTAACGCTATAAAAACACTTGTCAAGAAGCCAGTTTGTTAGGTTACGCTTAAACTTATTTCCCTGTAGCAATTTTAGGCGTTCCGGCAAATGGTTATATATTCTTATGGCCATTATGTATACATTTTTGCCATACATCGCCTTGTTACAGAGAGGTTTACATATACGATTCATAGTATTTTGTCTAGTCTGTCTTTGAATGATTTCGTTTCTCTGTGTGAAATAATGCTGTTGGGATTTTACAAAAGTACAAATGTTTTTAATATACAGACATGGCAATGGGAGTATGTGCAACTTTTGGAACAATGGAACACAAGTGTCATCCTGTCTTGCATTGCTAATGATTCTTATACACTTCTTTTGAATCTTAAAGACTGTGTCTACGTTGACAGAATTTCCCCAGAGAATCAATCCGTACCTTAGCACCGAAGATACATAGCCGTGGTAAGCTGATATTGCGGCCTCTGTCGAAACTGTCTCTCGAAGTCGTTTTAAAGCAAAGATAAACCTGTTTAACTTTTCTCTGGTTTTCTCAATATGTTCTTTCCAGTTTAGGTGTTTATCTATAGTGATACCAAGGAATTTAACCGTATCAACTTGTTGAACATTATTATTATTTAATTGGACATTTACAGCTGAACCCGCAGAATTATATGAAATGAACTGGATGTAATTCGTTTTATTAATATTAATATGCAAATCATTAAAATTTAACCAACTAGCTATGTCTATTCAAATGTAGTTAAGTACCTACTATAGGTATGAACCTATAATAAAGATGAATAAGGTTTTTGCCCAATAAATGTAATTTGTATCATTATACAATGTATGGTAAGTAGTCTCTTTTTATTATTTCAGTTTTATAATTTACTTTATCTAAATGAGGCGCTTTAGGTTTATAAAGACATTGTATAGAAAATAAAGGAAACAATATAAAAAATGCCGATATTTTGCCCACCCTACACTTACGTCTGAAACCGAAATTTATTTAACAAAGCTCCCGCAAGTCGGATTATTGTAAATAAGTATTACTCCCGACACCCAAATTAATCCTCACTTTTTAACGAAATGCGAAAAAGTTTCCAACTTTCTGTTCACCTCCGAAATATCGCTTTCGTTGCCTTATTATTTGTATCAATAGAATGTTGAGAATTTGCTTGCGCAAATAAAAAAGATGGTGGGCGAATTCGACGGTCCTACTTTAAAAAGGTGTGTTTGACTTTACTAATGAGATTGCAGTACTGAACAAAGAGTGTCCATAAATTTGGAGACTTTAACATATCGAGCAAGTTTTCGAGACCGAAGTTTTTTAAAGTGCTTCCAACATAAATCTGTCATGAGTTCCGTAGCTGCGAATAGGAAAATGCCTTTAAAATTTTACAAGCTATATAGTGGAAAAATACCCGTGGAAAATGTTAATATAACACACAAGTTATAATAAGTAGATCCCAAATTGTAATCAAAATACTATTAAGGTAATTATATGTGATAAAGTATCGTAAGTTAGGCTTAGAAGCATAGGCTGGAAAAAAGAGGGGGAGGATTATTAAAAATAAAATTCGCGAGGAATTGCCACCGAACAAACAGTTATTATTTTCGTACTTTTTTTTCATTTTTAGAAGATTTTCAAGATTTTTTTCCATGATTTAATTGTATGTGCTCATGCTCAAACATAAAAATTATAATATTTTTGACTAGTATTTTTTTTGCCGAACTCTAAAAACGCGCGAAACGAATGCGATGTCTAGTTAGGCTACTTTATTAAATCAGCCCCACTTGAGTGAGTTGTTCGGTGTGTAAGTTTATTTTCAGACATTTGAAAACTTTGCTTTTATTTCAGAAGCTATTTTTATAAACCTTGAAAGTTATTTACTTGTTGAAATTTATTAACATATGTTTCGTTGTTGGGCGGGTACTTGAATTTGTTTTATTACATGTGAAAATAAAGTAGAACTTTTAATAAAGTGTGAAGATACTCTGGTAGGACGAAGTTTCGAACACAAAAAGTTTTTGTTTTCGTGTATTTTAAAATCGACGCTAGAGTGGATACTTTATATTTTCCCGTGGGTTTTCTAAGTTTAGTGAAATTTTGGAAAAGCCCTTGATATTTTTTACTGATTCGATATAAGCGATGGCTTAAGAATCAGCAGAACAAAATAAGAGTACATGAATATTGAATATATTGATTTCACTATTATAATGTCTGGTCTATGGTCCCTTCGAGACCATGAACGTAACATCACGTTCGAAACGTCGAGGGAAGGACATCATAGTAGTTTATGCAACTGCTACATAATGAGAGGTCTTAAAATACGAGTGTGGTTTTGGGATCACACAAGTGTTTTAAGACCTAATTATGTACAGTTGCATACATTACATTATCTACACACATATTCATAATCATTATTATAGATTTTATTTTATGAAAATCCTGCCGGTCAGTCCGCGGAGCAGAGGAACACATAAGGTGACTCCGTGGCTACGGTATTGTTATGAAATTACATCTCTGATTTTGGTCACTGCCAAGTAATGTTGGTCCTTACCTGTAATATCTGAACTTCTTATAGGAATTTAACAAGATGGGTGTAGATAAATTCGTTTTGAACACGATTAGGTATCGTTTTGTTATAATAACGGAGTACCTGAAGTTTATATTTGGGCAACCCCGCATCTCAACTCTACATATAGATTATGTCCCTGTCCCTACCCCTGACAAACAAATTCAAGTACTTCGGTTAAACCTTCGATGAAACTGCTAATTGTGATGCCGATTTAATACAAAGAATAAACTCTGGCTGAAGAAAATTGTGATCGTTGTCAGGTGTGCTTAGTCATCTTAGGCTGCCTTTTAAAACAAAAGGGAAGGTACATAAAACCTGCGTTAGACCTGATATGATCTGTGGTGCAGAGTGGTGGACATCTAAAAGAGTGCATGAATCCAAACTGCTACTGCCAATGCCACTGAAATGAAAATGGACACGTTAGAGGGAGCTTTAAAGTCAGAGCCACTAGAAAAACTTCAGGAGACCCGGCTGCGGTGATACATACAGACACGTGATGCGTCGTGAACAAGACCACCTGGTTATGATCGCCCTAACAATTTACGTAGGAAAACAACCCCGAGAGCTCCTAAAATTAACTAAGGTGAAGAAACCGGGAGAAATTATCAAATTTAATCACAGTCGACATAAATGACAGAGCCAATTGACGCAAACATATTCAGAGGGCCGATCCCATATGAACTGGCAAGAAGCACAGAGAAAGAAGAGAAAGAGGAGATATTAAACTGGTCTTGATATGACACATCATATTTTATAAAAATAATTTCCAGTGGAACAGAAAATCCTAGAGTGGAAACCACGGACTGGAAAACGCGCCTTGAGAAATGTTTAAATGCACAATACTTAATCGAATTTGAAATATGACAATACCAGCAGAACGAAAAGAAGAATTCTGAAGAGACGAACCTACTTTGGTTTAAACGAATCTCACTGAGAGAATGATTACCTGAAAATGTTAATGGCTTAGCTTATGAGCTTCATTGCTGCCAACACAAGTAATTAATAGTTACAAACATATAACATTATAATTATGTGTATGTACGGTACAGATTAACCAAAAAAGAAATGTCAATGTCCTGTTGGAATTTGAGACAAAACAAAATTATTCTGCTTTTAAATGAAGACTCAATACTAAAATTATTATCTATAATTGAATAGCGCCTAAATCAAAAATAATTATGCCATTTATAACTACTGCAATCAAAACTTTCGGAATATTTTAAGCGAACCTTTATTGCAACAATTAAACAAAAAATTAGTTTTGCCTAAACGACAGTATAATGAAATGCAGTGACGCGACTGAAATCTACATTTAGATATTTTTACATATAATTATTTAAAATGTAAAACTTTGAGTTGAAATTAAGGATTTACGAAAATTTTCGAGCACCTACTGTTAGCGTTTTAAATACCATTATGTCCTTTAGTGATGTGATAAAGCCAAGAAACTAGGAATATCCTAATGTCTCGTGGAATTAGATCCCTGGGTCCTAATTCTATATGTACCTCTCTGATAGCTAGGAGAGGTCGCCGAAAAGAGTTCGCCCACCCATCCACGTTAAGTTCTGCTTGTTTATATGTGACGTACATATCAGGCTCGAACTTGACCGGTTATTATTGTAACGTGAAATGGCACTATATGCAACTCGATTCGCGTTATAATGACAGTTAAAGGCGATATGACTGAGATATTAAGTATAGACATCGTTTATTTGGCGATACCTGAAAGCACACTCAAATTAGCGCCCTGAGTGCACTTAAATAATAATGTACCTTCACAAACTCGAACTCACGACCCAGCGTCCACAAATCAGCCACTGAGCCGCCGCTCGGTGCCCGTAATATATCGGTAAAAGCCATTCCGTTAATTGAGTGCTGGAATAATTTGAATACATCGCGACCATGGTGATATTGCAACCGGTTCGCGATAAATCACCGGATTAGGAACCGAACGGGTAAATGGATACTGGCAATGAAGATAATACGTTTCATCCTGCATACGGAGGGCGATAACAGCGGTTAAGGATGGGATAGATAAAAATACGGTGATTATTGCTTTGGAATTGTGTCATGCATAAAATATGATTTTTTTCACTTCCATTTTTTACTCCCAATGAGGAATTGTACTTAAAGAACTTTCACGATTAGGACAATCGGTTTCAGATTAAACGTTGCCAAATAAATAACATTTTTCGTATTTTTACCTATACATGGCAATTAGGTACTATAGATTGATTTTTTATGTCGTACAAGTGCTGCACATCTAGCATAATTGTAACAGGCGACTCATTGTCGCGCGACAAATTAGTATTTGTCGCGCGTCCAGGGTTTTAATTAGTGGTAGTCCACTCACCTTTCAATACCGTGCGAGCAGGGTAGGTGTACTACTAGTGTAGTAAGTAAATCGCGATATGTCGTAGTAATGTACGGATCACTCATTTGTTTGTTTTATAATTTCATAATAATTATATTATAATTTCAAATTTTTTTTTAGCTAAGTTCTTTAAAGACAGAAAACGGATTATGTTTTTTTAATAAAACCCACATTATTTTTCGACAAGCTAATGCAGTGACAAGCTAGTGCAATAATCGAAAAAAAAAAATTTTAGGCCGTGTGACAATAATTCAGTGTAATTAGTAGTTACTTTTACATATACGAGGAAATGAAATAATATTGTGTTTTTTATTGTTTAAATGTGGAATATATATGTACATACGATGTGCTAAGAGTATAGAAGTTGTAAAGTGTCGCATTACCGGGCGCCCATAAATAGCTACAGAAATTTTCTACTAACAAAATATTGTAATTTTTTTTTTGCTATAATGTCAGAGGTTTTTAGAATAATGTGATGTGAGTACGAAGCTGACCCTTTATGGACAATTGCCAGGGCTGCCCCTAGCGGGGGCGCGACGCAAAAAGTACTAAGTGCGAGTTAAATACCCTTTGTGACATCTCTCAGGGCCGGCCCTCTCATTATTCAGTTGAAATTCGATTATTTTCCCATTTCACAAAATATCCATATCGTCCCGGCTTTCATTTTAATTGAGAATGGAGCTTTTTGGACGTCATAGCGATCCCCGTTTAATTTATTTAGAATCGCATTGCAGCTACTTTGTCATGAGGTGCTTGACACACGAACAATAATGCTTTTATGTGGAGGGGAGTGTTTGCGTTTTGGATTAAAAATAAACTGACTACTTAGAAATAATTAAATAAAGGACTATTGATATGAGATAATGATTCAATAAGTTACCGAAACCTCATGGTGGTTTTAAATGATCACCTGACATCTATAATATTATCCTAATAAGGTTGGACCTAAATATCCAAGTAAGTTTTCATAGAATCCGGAGCAAATTAATTAAGGTCATAAAAATCGGATAACCAAAACCGTATTATGCGAGCATACTTCTCGTCACAACCACAAAAACTTCGACGCGGAAACTCTTTTCATAATAAAGGTTATTGAGGCTTAACCCGTTTCACTGAACGTTATTAGCGTCGACCGAAGTTCCTTCGCCAATCCTTTTAATAAGGCCAGTTGTACGTCAGAACATACGTCAGTAAATAGCCTGCCCGAAAATGATTACTCGGCACGGACAGTTAACCGGCGTTATGGCCGGCTTATTTCCCATTCCGGGGGTATTAGTCCACCAATTTCTGTAATTTATTAAGAGTTTCAGTACCACCGGCCTTTGGTGGCTTCTTCTCGCTCGAGGCAGGAAAGAAATATAAGCAGTTAGCCCTCCTTGATCAAAGACCTTTCCGCCGGACTGATCCCTAATATTTCACTCATAATTGGTTTATTCTAAGCTCTCCGCGTTTCCGTGTGTGGCGCTTTGATCCGCACTGTATTAAGTTGTAGCCGGAGATGTATGACGTACATTATTTGCGGAGCCAAAGATTTACTCAAAGCCGTCATTCGTCCTATTGAAGTGAGGTATAGAAAGGATTTTCTCCCCGCAATATTTTTAATACGATGCGTACGTGAAAATGTAATTTATATCCGTTGAACCATTGACAAATTATAGGGACTGCCGTTAATCATATTAAAAAGCGCCCACCGAAATTTAAATCATGACTACTAAGAATTAGGAATATGATTTGCCATTTATTGGCAGCCATTCAAATTAAACCGTATTTACCGCGGACAAAATTGTTGAGTTTGGAAACTAAGATTGTGATTGAACTGTGTTACTATATTTCAAAGTTTTTGGTAACTTATTTAATGGTGATTATTAATACGTCATCTCATCAAGTAGCAGTAAGCAAAAAGTTCCAATATTATGTCAGCACAATAATTAAAGATGTAGATATGGCTTTTGTTAGAATATTATTTAAACATAAACACAATTTGCAACCGTAGCGATGTGTTGACTTTGTTATATTGGCTAAGAAAATACCTCTATTTTTATAATATTACACTTGTAACGTAAAAAAACAAAATTACTATTTATAAAGTAGCTAATAAATTATTACGGCCAGCAGGTTAATGTATCTGTCTATATATGTATACTGAAACATTACTCATTTTTCGCCAAGATAAATAGCAACTAGTAATGTAAGCTAATTGTCTCGACATGTTATTCCACTAGGATGATTTACGCACTAATTTCCTTCGAAAAGGGCCAGTTGAGATATTGTTTTTGCTTACTTGTCCCGTCCCTTCGCACCGGAAACTGGCTGCCCTTTGTCCGCCATTGCCGGTCGCAACTTACCGTCAAAACAGTATAAAACTTTACGTCCACATAAAATACATTCTCATTTATTTTATGCTAAAATATTCTCTCTCGAAATTCAGCTATAAAATTTTCATCTCAAACTGTTATTTTAGAGTGAAACGTAAATCTTGGCTTTGCTAATAAATCGTGAAACTTAAAGTTTTAACTGCTTTTAAACAATACGTAGATACCAATCATGCGAGAATTTTATCTTCGAAATTCAGGATAAGATTTTAATGTGTAATACTTATTATAAAAAGTTAAACAAATTCAGAAATTAAACATTAATAAAACGACTTAATAACATTTCAAGAGACAATTTTTACGTTTTGGTATATTAAGTCAAAAATGCTAATTAATTTATGGCACATGATATAATGCGATATTTTTGTGTTCATAAAAGTTTGTAAATACATCATCCCGTTTAAGTAACAAATGTCAGACGAATTGAAAGCTTATTATATTTTCTGGTAATTTTCCTACAATTTTCATTTTGCTTTTCTTTGTGCAGTTTAACAAAATAGAAAAGTATTTTATAGTAGGTAAACATCACATCAAAGATTAATTATTTTGCTAAAATATTTAGTTACTAGCATTTATATTAACGCGTAAGAAAATTCACCAACGAACCACATAACTTGTTTGCTGAATTCAATTTTACAAAATCATATTCCAATGCATTCAATTTACGATCCAGCGTTAATAGCGTCTGCGGCAGACTTGCGATAATAGATTAATCCCGGGGCAGTTAGGATAGTTTTCATTAAGAGCTATTTCGCATTTTATCCCGGCCATTGTGGAGCGCACGATTGGAAGCATTTGTGGAAAGCACGAGTTCCCTCTTTGTGATGCCTTTTTGGGCTGATTAATGTACGGGAGCTACGCTGATTATTTTGTGAAGGATTTTTTCTCTAGCCCAAAAGCGTCAAAACAGTAAAGAGTTTTAAATATATGAAAATGAAATTTGGGATGCGCCTATGTAATGATTGTCATTAAAGTTTCATGAGGGTTGAAGAATTTGCAATTTTTAGTTGTTGCTAGACGCTATAAGGCTGTTTATTTAATTAATCGCTTTAAACATCCTGACATTCCGTTCAAGTTCAATTTCATTAAAAACCAGTCAGTATGCTGTCATAATAAGTTAAGTTCTATCATATTTTATTTCAGCAATTCAGGATTTGAACTTAAAATAACAAAGTTATTTGACGCATATTATATTTTTGACGCATGTTATATTTTCTCGTAATCTGTAATACACAACACATGAGTATTAATTGTTATGCAATTTTACTTTTACATTTTTATTTTGAATGTATATTTCTTGTACATTTTTTTTACTGTAAGCAGCTAATTAGTAATCCATATCACATCATCCATTTATATAAATAACATCCCAAATTGCCCCATTAATTTCATTTGGCACCATTCGTTTCGCAGTGTCCTATAGTTTGTATTAGCGGAAATAATTACGCATCCTGACCGTAATTGGGGTAAAAACCCTTGTTTAAAACGAACAGGATCTGCAGGGGACACCATTGTGCTGGACTCTAACTGACCGGCAAATCTGAAATTGCCCCGAGATGGTGGAGGGGCTTGATTCGATCCATTGTTAGGCCGAGACTTGCAGGGTAGATTACTTTTGCTGTGTTGAAGTTGATTGAATAGTTTTGAATATAGGAGGTTTAATTAAAGCTTTGATTTTGAAATTTGTAAAATTAAAACATTATATTCAGATGTTTACCTATAAAGTGCATAATCTGTATGTACGTACATTATCAAAGCTCCAATGTTTAAGATGATAGTGTATTATTGATAACAAGTGTGTAGGATTTTTAATTTCTGATCTATCGATCCTATTTTTAACTGGGATCATATTGTCTGTATGGGACTTAATACATTTTAAGTGCTGTAAGAGTCGAAAATTGTTGTCAACGTTCTATATTCCTACAGAGCGGTGAAAACACTCCATACAAATGGCCAGCGGGCCGTGCCGTGATGTCATCAAATCTGAAAGGGACCAATATGTGCATGGAAAATTATCTAAGTTGCCATTTCATATTCATGAAAAAGTGCGTTTAAATACAGGTCATAGTTATTGTTTCCTTGAATTATGAGTATACTGAATTATTATTATTATTGTGAGCCCATGATGTCCCACTGCTGGGCAAAAGCCTCCCCACTCTTCTTCCATTGTTCCCGGTTTTGGGCTATTTCTGGCCATTCCTTTATAAAAGAGTCTAGCTCGTCCCGCCATCGCCGATGAGGTATTCCACGTCTCCGTTTCTGGCTGCTGGGCTTCCACTCTGTAGCGATCTTGGCTCACAGCTCATACTATACTCATAGTATACTAAAAACCATTTAAAATATAATTTTATTTTAAAATAAATATCATCAAATTTGTGTACATTTGAAGTCACATACTTATTTTAAGTCAAAGTAAAATCTATGTTGTATTTGTGTATGTAGTTAAATATAAATAAACCAATCTTACGTAATTTCAGTAAATACTTCATTACATTTATGTCCCCGCAGTATAATTATATTGGACGTAGCAGACGTTCAATGGAAGGACAAAATAATATTACCAGTTAAATCAATACCGCAGTAAACTGAGTCCATTAGTTTGACAGTCTGACCCTGAGTTCATATAATCAAATCAACCCACTTACTGTAAGCCATACTCTGAAGTCAAATTTGCGAGTAACCAGAGTAGCAAAACATGCATTCTCGGCCCCATGCTTTCAAGTTAATTTGGGCTTAAAATCTCGCATAGATAATGGAGCTGGCCAATAATTGTATTTGGTAAACAGCAGGACGCGAAGGTTCCATTAGGGTTCTCTAGCAGGCTTGTTGGCGTAATTGCATTGTCTTCACGGGAACAAAGGTGAGTTTGCCTGTAATTAATTTGGTCGGACATGTTAATATCGTTTCAAGTTTTCTGTGGGCTTAGGTTGAAGTAGACGGCTGCGTCGCAATTTCATGGTAACATAGTAGTCTATCGTCATATAAAATATATCGCTTGAATCTGCGACAACCGTACATAGGTTGTTTAATTAAAATGCGGGCTTTCAGGACAATGTTACATACAAATCGACCAAATTTGAAATGAAGCTCAATTAATGTTATATTCTTCCATGATAAAATATTGAAATACAAAGAAAACATGCCCAAGTAGCAAAACAAGCTGCAGAAGCGCTTACACGGCTAATTTAAGCTGAATAAAGGCTGTATAAGCCCATCTGCAGCTACTTGGGTTCATGACTTTGTAATAAAATGCTTGTGCTCATTTGATAAATTATTGCTTTTACCTAGCTTCGAACCAGAGACCGCTAGTTTCGTAGACTGCA
The DNA here is from genome assembly GCA_947623375.1 of Apotomis capreana. Classification (NCBI taxonomy): domain Eukaryota; kingdom Metazoa; phylum Arthropoda; class Insecta; order Lepidoptera; family Tortricidae; genus Apotomis; species Apotomis capreana. The sequence goes on along the minus strand of OX392499.1, from coordinate 17,896,188 downwards.
ACTCTACTACAAAGTCTGGGGTATCAACTAACCATTTGGTTAAATAAGTTAGCAATAATATACTCAACACGTTATTATTACACGATTTAGTTACTCTTTAACCTATTAAGTATAATTGTAATATATCAATGTTTATCACGTAGAAGCTTAATAGACTAATCTATTCATAACAGTCTGTAATTAATTGTAGCGTGGGTCTCGCTAATTGATTAAGAAACGTCAGTGAAACATCTAGGTAGGTATATATTCCCCGGTATTTTCCACATGGAAATATTATGAGCTTATATACGTGTTTAATTTTTGGTACTATTTAAAAATTGTAGTACTGTAAGGAGATGTGGCTGTATATTGCACATATTTTACTAAAAATGTGCCAAACAGCCCAGTAGGAGGTATCTTTGTTTTTTGTCTGTTTGTAGGTAAGGAATTGTTGCCACACCACATCAAACTCTCTGTACCATCAGATTTCTAATTTGCACCCACTTCTAGTATCTCTGTTTGGCCCTACGATTGACTGGTAGAGAATTCCATTTGGTAATAAGTCCGCCATTTGTACTGACTTTTGTTTTGTGCAATAAAGTTTAAATAAATAAAATAAATAAATGAAAACGGCTGACCTAATTAAGACCAGTTTTGATACACGAATACTTATTTGTCGCGAGATGGTTATAGTATAGGTACTACTAACTTTTATTATACTACGGGGTACGGGGGAGAAAAAAAGATGTATTATTTTTCTCTAGCGTAAAGAAAGAAGCGAGCGCTTTCAATTTACAATATAAATTTGAAGTTTATTATAATATTACCGGGTGCATCATCAAGTCACACTTGCGATGTCTTCCTATTAGATATACATCCCAACATCTTGCCATGTCAACTCTACACCAAGAGAACAACGTCATCAAGAAAATTTTCAGATACGTAATAAATAACCCACGCAATATCGATAAGATTAATATCCATTTCGAACTACAAGAGTTTGCCTGTGACGTATGATTTTATCTAGCAGAATAGCGTTCAAACGTACCCAAAGATATAAATAGCAGATCGAACCTTGATGACGAGATTATGAGGACAAAGGGTAAACAAATCAAATATATTGAAGCATTTTGGCATATAGACAGCTTATACATATTCATTATTAATGAATTGAAAAGATGGTGCAGAAAGACACTAGAGCTCTGCTAGAGCTACATTTATTCTATTACCAAGCTCATTGTTTATTATTACCACAGCCTATGCAGTTTTAAAACAACAAACAACTAAGGACCTTCGATGAACCGCCTCTACACAAATTATGAGGATATTACACGTTGATACCATCATGTTATTAAGCGTCCAGAACGTATTGATCCCCGGCTCGTATTATAACTAAGCAGTTTTCACTTATTTCAGAGGTCCAGACTATTTGGTCGTTGTAGGTACTGTTATACTTGCCCATGCTACAGTACGCAATATTAAATAAGCCAGCACTTGTCCAATAATACCCGCCAGTGTACGTCAAATCGCCCCCTGGAGTATACAGGGCGGTATTTTTGGGCCTTTTGTATTTATTCGTTTGTTTTAAAAATACGAAAATTTTAAAACTCTACAATGAATAATTTATGAATTCGAGCAGATCAAGTTTCAGTTTATGAATAATTGAATGCGTAAAAGTTCGTTTTGAAACAAAGTTTCACATGCCCAGTTAAATTGTGGGCATAAGTAATCGTACAATAACACATTCCTTCTGAATCTCAAAATATAAAATAAAGTGTAGCAACGAGATTTTGGGAACCGTTTTTTGCCAGTCGCGGTCGAACTAGCTTCTAGCATAACTGCGCTACACTTACTCGCGCGACAAATATATCCTATCTCTTTCTAACCTATACTGCAAGAGAGTGACAAGTAACGCGGACGGTAAATGTCACGTGACAATAGTCGCGCAGCGGAGTTATGCTTAGGGCAGTGCAAAGGCAGTGGCTAAATTTCTTGTCCGCCTTAATGATTTTTATGATAAACTCGTAAATAAAATGTTTTTTTTTTATTATAAACCTTTGCAATAAAACAATTAAGGATTTTCCTGGCCGAGCTATGTTGCTTGAATTCTTTGGTCAGTTTTATTTTTCATATTTTTATTCGTGACTTTAATATAGCGAAGGAAAAAAATACAAAATGAGTATGAATTTTTCCAAAACACCCTGTGACATTTTGACTAAAATCATATCGCCAAAACGTCGCACCACATCATACGTCACGACCCACAATGGCCGGCGCTGGAGCCAACGATGTCATACCAAAATCATTCCGGGATCTAATTCAAGCAACTCGCCATAATGTATTATATTTATTTGCGGATTTGCTGCCCGGGATGTTTGGTATTGTTTTGTCAGTCGTTGGGTGGGGGCGAATGAGCAATAAAATAGTTGGTATTCAGAATGTCTGCCTTATTAATGAGCGTACATATTTATCTGTTAATAAAAATTGCTAAAAATGTTAATAAAGTGAAGATGTAAAAAGGAAATTCAAAATGTTAAACTGCGACCAGTTAGGTACTCGTCACTCTTGCAGTCAAACATTACCTAGTTGGTGAGTTACAGATTATTTACATACATTGAGAAAAGATGATATATTCAGTTACGGCAAGTTGCGTTAGTTCGGCTGGTGGTAAGAAGAAACGGCGTAAGAAACTTACCATGAAACCTTAAGCTTGACTAACAAATAAATAATACCTACGGAATGTTTAACAACGATGATTTAAAAATGTCAGAAATCGCCTCGACAACAGCATAACAATAGCTCAATGATTTTTTTATCCCAAAAACGAACATAGAATAGATTCTTTCGATACAAAAAGAAGAGAGCTCTTATCAAATAATTGTCTCATTTTTGAAAAACATTCGAGAGGGCTCGACTAACCCCTGCGTTGACTCTTAACAATGCCAATCAATGAAACATGAAATCCGACTAAGCAGATGCATTGATTCTTCCAAAAACGCCATAATAAATCGCAAGTTGCTCCCAAACTGAACGTGTTCCTTTACGCTTGTAAAAAGGTTTATTTTGGTTCGAAGTTGATTGTTAGAAGGAATGTTTTTCCTCATGCAATAAGACTATTGTTAAAGCAAAGCCGGCCAATCAGTTCCATCGCCACTTGAGAAGCCAATGAAGCGTGTCTAATGCCTCACTTCGCGAGGGTTAAGTCTTTACGCAGTTGGTTCTGTCATTTCGTCGATACGTCCGCTATCTGTTGCTTTCGGGGATTGTTGGTTGGATAATAAGGGAATCGATGCTTATACTTCGCTGGGCACGCACAGGACGTAGAAATATGAGGAACGGAAGATTAGGAAAAAACAAGGGGGGTTAGTAGGTTATAATAGCGGCGTAGTTATTTTAAGCCTGCCTTTTGTCCAAACAACAGTTCATGTGATACGAACACAAGCTTTACAAAGCTTCTCTTTCTGTGCAGTAATGTGAGAGAGTGACGGGTAGTGCTATCTCGCGCGACAAGTCTTGCAAAGCATAGTTGTGCTAGGCGGGCTGGTTCGATATAGCTCTCTCCATCTGGTAGAATTAAAATGGAATCCCTTCTGGAGCTTCTTTCACTTGGTCAGACAATCATATTTGCGACCTGCCGCACGACGTTACTCGATTACATTAATATTATATTCATAACTATCGCGTATTTTTTTCTTTACCATAGACAGATAAAAGTATCCTATAACCAAAATGAAAATGAAAATGAAAAATTTATTGATAACATTCGTTACAGGTCATATTCTTATTTATTATTATTACATTTGTTTAACATGTAGGTATAATTTAAATAATTATAGTTTATCAGTTATATTAACCATCTGGATGTTTGTCTATTTTGTATCAAAATTGGCTAAAATATGTCCAACCGTTTCGGCGTGATGCGAGGTAAAGGAAATTATGAATACAGATTGCGCCAGGATGGCACAGTTATTAAATCTAGTAAAATTTCCTAAAATCATGACGTCTCTCCATCGAAAAATGATTTTACATACAAACCTAGAATTTTATAATAGTATAGATTTCTTTAATCTTCTGTTAGTATTTATAGGTACTATAATGCAGAAGGGTATTATAATATCATTTCAGATTAATTATTACGAGAAGAATTTTGTTGTAGTTATTATAATGGATGCGCAACAATCTCCTTAATGCCCCCGCCATAGAGTTCAACAACCCGACCTTTGTCGCAGTAAACAATGAATGTCATAGTCAATTTATTAATGCAGATAATAGCTCAATTGGGAATATGTTCTAAATAACCTTGGACTCAGAATATGGTTGGGTAATAAAGAAACTGTAATAACTTTTCGAAGTATATATTAGGTAAGTTTGGTTAAGTACCTAACTAACACTTAGCATACTTACATAATACCTACCATAATATTGTATAGTGTAGTCTATTTCAAATAGGTTTGTGCTATCTAAGCATATTTTATAGCCTAAATTCGATTAAAATGTACTGAGATAACAAATATTCACACGCATAATGTCAAAAAGAATATAGTTAAGTAACTAATATACTTATACTCTTGGCTGAAAAGTGTAAAGGAGACATAACTACTCGTATTTTAACTATTTAAGTTGTTACGGCGCAAATTAATGTTAAGCCCAACAGCTAACTGCAGCGGGCGACCTTTGACCGGTGTCGCTACCCGAGGCCCGCTACGTATGTCGTGACGTATATGACGACATATCTCGGGAACCAATGAGCGGCGCTTACGTCGTTTTGACAGCCAATCAAGCACCGGACCGTCATCGCCTTCTACAACCAATCGCGGACAACGGACGTGGAAGAGCCGCTGTCTTTGTTCGGTTTACAAAGGACACACACCTAATTTTGATTTATATAATTTAACGATATGCAAAAACCATGTAAAATCCAGAATTAAAGTAATTTAATTCGTTGAACTGCTGCCTTCGTCATTCATCACCTGCCATCCACATCTTCAAGCCGTGTAGGCCATCATCAGCCACCAACTGTGTCTATACGCGCAGACATAATTTTGGACCTACGAGCCGAATACCAAGAACCAGGACCTGATACACGGATTGTTGGAAGTGAGAGCGCAACGGCAGTTTTGTATCGACGAGAGCCGCCAGCAGCAGCAAAGATTTTCGGTGAGACGCGCCAAATTCCATCCTAAACCTCCTCCTTACGTTTGCGTGATACCGTGCTTTTCTCAATTCCAGTGCTTGTGCTTTTATTGTGGCCCCTATCGCACGTCGCATCATCAACGGTCTACAAATAGCCCGAGTCAGCTTTCGCGTTGCTGCCGTGCTGTAACAAGTGGTGGTGATTGCAACTGTAAGTAATTTCACACACACAAACCGCTAAAATGATTGACGACGAAAACCAATTTCATTGTGCTTTAGGTGGTCCTAAGGAGGCAACAGACCAGGAGTCTATTAAACAGTTGAACCGCAGGCGCGGGTCAGTTAAATGTAGATTAACGAATTTCAAGAAGTTTGTGAAATCATTCGAGGGTTTCGAGTTGTCCGATACTCAACGTACTGAGCTTAATTTACGTATGCAAGGCGCTCAAGGTATTTTTGACGATTTTACCGACATACATAATCAACTCGAAAATATAATTCCTGATAGTGAAATGGACAAACTTTTTGAAACCAGGGAAGAGTTCGAAAGCGAATATTATGGTATCCTTGCGCAAACTCAGTGCATGGTAAAGGCTAGTAATCCTAGTTCGCCTACTTCGCGTAACCTATCGCAGTCAGTAAAACTCCCAGTTATATCGCTTCCTACCTTCGACGGCTCCTACGACGCTTGGTTACAATTCCGCACGAATTTTCTGCCAACAATTACGTGATTGCTTGGGAATTGCTGTTAAACCGTTATGATAACAACAGATTGCTAGTTCACAATCACGTAAAGGCCCTATTTTCCATACAATCGCTTACTAAGGAGTCACCGACACTGTTAAGAAAGTTAAACGACACTATCTTAAAGAATGTGCGTGCTTTAAAACTTCTCGGAGAACCCACAGAGAGCTGGGGAACCCTAATTATCTATTTGGTAGTTTCCAAATTAGACCCTGTTACGGAACGCGAGTGGGAGCAATATAAAACCACTTTGTTGCCAGTGTCGAGTGATTCTCCATCCGCGCTAAAAGTAGACGATTTACTCAAATTTATCCGAGACCGCGCCGATATGTTAGAAACACTATTGGTAACGCACGCCAGGTCCAGTAGCACTTATACACAGCACGACGTTAAAAAACAATACGTTCAATCCGCGCACAGTAGCCCTAAACTTCACTGCAACGTCGTCACTGATAAGCCCGTGGATAAATCTCACAATAAACCTTCATCGCACAAGAAGTTATGTATAATGTGCAATGGTTACCCGTTATATTCGTGTCAAGCATTTCTCGATATTAATTTACATGATAAATTAAAGATAGTTCGCGACAAAGGGTTATGTGAGAATTGTTTACGTGCCGGTCATACATCCAGTGATTGCAGGTACGGCCCGTGTAGAAAGTGTAGCAAAAAACATAACTCAATAATTCATCAAGACGAGGACAGTGACAGCGACAAGCGCTCGGCGTCACTGCTGGTGCTAGACAAGGCGTCGCTGCCGTCCTCCTCCGTCTCAGTTCCTGATAATCATATCACACACGCGCAGCATGCCATGCAGGTAACAAATGCACACATCGACATCAACGCGCACTTGTCTACGGTGCAACCCGTTTTGTTATCTACTGCGCTAGTCGAGATTTCTGATAGTTTTGGCAATTATCATAGGGCCCGCGCAGTTCTGGACTCGGGTAGTGAATGCTGTATAATAACGCAAGCGTTGTGTGACAAATTAAAACCTAAGATCCTACAGTCCACTCAGCAAATACGAGGCGTCAGCAATTCTATCTCGCTCATTGTTCGCAAAAATGTGAAATAGAAATTAATTCGCTTGTTGACAACTTTAAAACGCGCATACAATGTTTAGTTTTACCGCAGCTAACATCAACGTTGCCGACGTTTAACGTTCAACGTTAATAATATCAATTTCGCATCCCAGATAACATATGTCTGGCAGATCCTAGCTTTTACGAATGCCAATCCGTCGATCTACTTATAGGCGCGAACCTGTTTTGGGACCTACTTATCGATGGTAGAATGCGATTGGAAAACGGCCCATATTTGCAAAATAGTAAGCTAGGATGGTTTCTCGGCGGACCTGTTCACTCAACTACGCGCAATACAAAGCCTATTAATTGTAATTTTACGCAATCTATTGAGGCGCAATCATTAGATAATCAATTACGTAGGTTTTGGGAGATTGAGGAACTTCAGCCGAATAAATACGATTCGCGCAGCGAAGAGGAAATTGCATGTGAGGAGCACTTTATAAAAACCACAAAACGTCTCGAAAATGGTAGATTTTGCGTGCAACTTCCTCTCAAAGAATCGCCAGAATCCCTTGGTGACTCATTAGCGCAAGCAAAAAGGCGTTTTATTTCATTAGAAAAACGCCTCAATCGCGACCCAACCTATAAAGCACTGTATCGGGAATTTATCGACGAATACGTGTCATCTGAGCTCATCTTACGGTATATTGTCTCCGATGCTGACCATCGTCAAATGTTTACTGCAACGCCTTTGGTTATTGCGGGTGGACTATGACCAAGCGGTTCCTGAGGATGTCGCGCAAGCCTGGTACCGCTTCGTAAATAACTTATCATATCTGCCTAGCATTCGCATACCACGTCATGTTATGTGTAACGACCCTAAATATATACAGCTACAGTTGCCCAGTTATTAAAAAAACAGCAGTTATTAATAAGACTCGAGTTTTAGTATGATTAATTTGTGAACCATCTGCATAATATCTTAGTCAATTTTGCTAGTATCTTTTATAGAATTTGCAGTATATTTAGTTTTAGGTATTCATTAAACCTTAAATAAAAATTAAAAACTAGACTTAAAAATAAACTATAGATAAAAAATTTGGCCCAAATCGCCATCTATTGGCAGCGTGCCCAGAAGGCTGGCAGCATTGCCGCGTTGAATGGCAATGCTGATATACGCTGTGCGAGATATGAACCAGCCCTCAGGTCACGCGTCAACTCGACTAACCTGCGGCTACACTCTTTAAAGACCCTGTGGGCGCTTTCACCCCAGGGCCCCAGAGTCTCGACCCCAAACGGCTCAAATATGCATCCACTATTAATGTTTGCATATTTGCGCCGCTTGAGGAGTTCGGCCGAATTGGCAGCCGAGCCAGCCTTTACAGCTACATATATTTTGTGACGCATCACAGCTAGCCTACGGCGCTTGTGCCTATGTGCGTACAGTTGATAACCAATCAGCTGTGACAGTACGCTTGCTATGCGCCAAGGGAAAAGTTGCGTCTATATGGCCGGCTATGAGCATACCGAGGCTGGAGTTGTCAGCAGCCCTGCTAGGTGCAAGATTGTATAATAAAATCAAAGAATCATTGCGCACTAAATTTCACGAGGTTCTGTTTTGGACAGACTCGACCATCGTTTTAGGCTGGCTTCGAATGTCGCCTAACTTATTAAAACAATTTGTCCAAAACAGGGTTTCAGAAATCCATGAACTAACTAAGGAGCATTCATGGCACCATGTTAGTGGAAAATGCAATTCAGCCGATTTAATTTCGCGTGGGATGCAATTAGACGCACTGATCAACTCCAACCTCTGGTGGAATGGGCCAGAATTTCTACACGATACCAATTTTCAATGTCAAAATGTAGATTTAACCTTATTACCAGACGAGTCACAGTTACCAGAACGTAAATCAAATCCTGTGACCAGTTTGGTATGCAACGACAATGAAAATGGTTTGTTTACGTTCTCCAGATTCTCTCAGTTCAATCGTATGCAGCGCGCTGCAGCTTACGTAATTCGCTTCATTCATAATACGCGCAATAAAAGTGCACGTCGTGTCGGCGCGCTGTCACTGGATGAACTGAGGGAGTCGGAACTCTTGCTCGCGCGCTTATCGCAAGTAGAATCATTCACAGATGTTTATGACGCATTGATAACAAATAAACAAATCGCTAAGAGTTATTTGTTAAAATTAAATCTGTTTATGGATGATGTAAAGGTTATCAGAGTAGGAGGGCGTATTGAAAATTCAACTACATTTATTTATGATAAAAAACACCCTATATTGCTATATAGTAAGCATCATTTTACAGTTCTATTATTTCGCTATGAACATCGCAAATTATTTCACGCTGGACCGCAGCACTTATTATTCTCGCTTAGGGAGGCCTGGTGGCGTGGAAAGCGGGAGAAATCTCGCCAGAAAGGTGGTACACGACTGTGTCACTTGCGCGCGGTTCCGCGGCAAAACGTTATCGCCTATAATGGGTAATTTGCCTACAGAGCGTCTGGAACCTGGATACGCATTTATTAATTGCTCTGTTGACTATGGGGGACCCTTTCTTATTTTGAACCGCAAAGGAAAGGGAGCTGTAACTGCGAAAGCATACATCTGCGTATTTACATGTTTTACTACTCGCGCTGTCCACCTCGAATTAGTCACTGATTTGTCCTCGGATGCCTATTTATTAGCGCTTAAAAGATTTATTTCGCGTCGCGGTAAACCGTCAAAAATATTTTCAGATAATGGTCGAAACTTTGTTGGCCTTATGAATGATTTCGCAAAATTTTTGAATTCGTGTTCTGAAAATATAAAAGAATACGCGACGTCACAAAAAATTACATTTTTAATGATGTCTCCTTACGTCAGTCATTTTAGCGGTCTAGTCGAGGCAAGTGTGAAAAGTTTCAAGCACCACCTACGACGTGTGATAGGTGATGCTCATTTAACCTACGAGGAGTTCAGCACGGTATTGGCGCAAATCGAAGCTATCCTGAACTCCCGTCCTTTGAGTCCAATGTCCGCAGATCCGCAAGACTATTCGTCCCTCAGCCCTGGTCATTTCCTTGTTGGCCGTCCACTGACTGCTCCAGTATTAGCCGACCTGAATGACGTTCCCGCACACCGCCTGTCACGCTATCAACGAGTGGAGCAGATACGCCAGCACTTCTGGACACGCTGGTCCAAGGAATATGTGTCAGAGCTGCAGGTCAGGACAAAATGGACACGCAACACGGGAGATCTAAAACCAGACACTCTCGTACTAATAAAAGAGGACCACGCCCCGCCTCTGAAGTGGAGCCTGGGCCGTATCACGAAGACCTTTCCAGGCAAGGACGGTGTCTCACGAGTCGCTGATATTCGCACAGCTCACGGCACGGTACGTCGGGCGTTTTCGAAGATTGTTCCGTTGCCTGTACACGACGAGTAGCATCATCGTCCTTCGCAATCTACGTGTTGGAAGTTACTACTTCCAAGGCCGGGAGCTTATGTTACGGCGCAAATTAATGTTAAGCCCAACAGCTAACTGCAGCGGGCGACCTTTGACCGGTGTCGCTACCCGAGGCCCGCTACGTATGTCGTGACGTATATGACGACATATCTCGGGAACCAATGAGCGGCGCTTACGTCGTTTTGACAGCCAATCAAGCACCGGACCGTCATCGCCTTCTACAACCAATCGCGGACAACGGACGTGGAAGAGCCGCTGTCTTTGTTCGCTTTACAAAGGACACACACCTAATTTTGATTTATATAATTTAACGATATGCAAAAACCATGTAAAATCCAGAATTAAAGTAATTTAATTCGTTGAACTGCTGCCTTCGTCATTCATCACCTGCCATCCACATCTTCAAGCCGTGTAGGCCATCATCAGCCACCAACTGTGTCTATACGCGCAGACATAAGTATATACATCATTTTAGGCGGTCTTAATCGCGTGTATTAGAAGCTTATTTCGGAAGTTTGGAGTTCTCTTCGGCACTTGTTGTCGCAGAGGATTGAAAGAAAGCCTAATAAAAACTAAAAAGTCACTTAATTTTATCACAAAGAGTTGAAGACCCTAAAGATCAATTCTAAAATATATTGTACCTAACTTAAATTGCCGAGGGCAATGCAATATTTCTGGACTTTTTTCGACTGCTCTGCAAACTCTCACGTTAGTCAAAAAACTTCAATTGATTGGCAATCATCCCAAGGACGGTTCTCAGCGGTCAGGAGTTTGTTAGCAGTTACCACGTTGAATCCGGGGCATACTCGCTATATTACTTTAATCGTTAAAACAAGAAATTATAAGAAGATGGATGGACGACAAACGTTAAGCCGCGGGGAATTCATTATATGGACGTCTCAGAACTCACCCTAGAGCAGTAATCCTCAAATCAATGCTCCGTATTTCCACCACACATGAGAAAACACTTGCCGGTGGGGGCAATTACGGGGGAATTAATTTAGTGGTTTGTTGCTTAGTGACGGCCTGAATGCTCCAATCCGATTAAGATAATTGCTCAAAATCCTACGACGAGATGGTAATCCGACAAGCGCCAATCATGTGTGCAGGTAACTGGGATGTGTGCTTTTGTTTCAAAATCTTTGTACAAAAGTAACCCGTTTACATATATTCTGTATGTCCGTTACACAAATTTATATTCTGCGACGATTGCACGAACTACGAGTAATATAAAAATTGGACAAGTGCGAGTCCGACTCGCGCATGAAGGGTTCCGTACCATAATCTATAACAAGTTTGTTGTATGGGAGCCCCCCTTAAATATTTGTTTAATTTAATTGTTAGTGTTTGTTGTTATAGCGGCAATAGAAATACATCTTCTGTGAAAATTTCAACTGCTAGCTGTCACCGTTCTTGAGATACAGCCTGATGACGGACGGACGGACAAACGGACGGACAGCGAAGTCTCAGTAATGGGGTCTCGTTTTTACCCTTTGGGTGCGGAACCCTAAAAAGAAGTATGTAGCAACGGCACGACATGATAGTCGGTATGTACTAGTTCTATTAGTAGTAATTATTGCTTTCATTTAGTCAATGAAACTCAGCCGAAAATACTACCAAATACAAATACAGATCTTTTAATTGATAACACCAAGTTATGTAGGTACAAATGTCAACAATTTTGAGGTACATTACAGGGTAGATGTGCTACGAACATTGGACAAATAACAGTAAGTTTTAACTACTAATAGTATTTGCATTTTCTTTATGCAATAAAATTAAGTTAATAATCCGTTCAAGTAAAATGGCGTTGTTTTGGGCAATGTATAAGTTAGTCGCAATCACAACATTAAGTCAACGATACTTCACCCACGAGTGAACGCCACTTGTATTTTTAAATAAAAATACAATCATATCCATCACCATCTTCGATGTTTCATATCAATACTCTAAATTAATTAGAGTAGTAATACAGTATACACCTAAGGAGTCTTATAGCCACGACCAGACAATCTCTTTTGAAGATAGAAGTTACATATACTAAAGTTTCGCGACAACGGCATCTCGAAGCTTTGAAAAAAGAAACACTGAGATAGAACTGTTTATTAGAAAGAGTCCTTTTTAATCTTCTCAAGTCCAGATGCTGTTGTCCTTTAATCTGCTATAGATTATCCAGAATACATTCCCGTAATCGAACGCAGAGTTTCCTTTCGAGACAAGACGTTGTTTACGAATGCTGAGATAGCATTGCGTTAAGCCAGGTGTATCTTAACGAATCTGTAAAATAAAAAACACTAGATTTTTTCAGTGACGTTGCCGATCTTAGCTGGTTTATTTTAGTTCATGGATGGCTATCTATGTGCCTACTTTTATTTAAATCAACTCAACGATATCTACGTGATTGAGTAATAATTATCGAAACAGAGGTACTCGCAAATACATAATAGTAATATTGGTAGGATTTAGAAGAAAAATGTTTAGAATGACTAACCGTCTATGCCAAATACCATGCATCATTCACGTCATCTCGTAGCCCTCATAACCTTTGAAAATTAAACGTTATTCGCTATGCACGTGTCAAACTAAAAATATCAGGCTCACTGGTTTTTAAAAAAACATAAATAATCTGCGTTCTAAACAGGCAAAGAAAAGACGTTTTCTGACCAGGATGGCTTGAGGTAAAATGAAAATAAAATACCTTTGACGTCCCTAGTTTTTCACCCAATATTGTACTCTGGCTTGCATGTGCTTATAAATTTAAAGTTATCCTTAGTCAGAACATAACTAAATAGGTAACTATTTAACAAAAATGTGTTTTTGTGTTATTGCTTTTCACATAAATAAAATACAGCTCATAGAGTTAGTATTTGATATTAAATTTAACGGTTCTTGAAAGGTAGGCAAGAAATATGTTTTTTTTGCTTTAACACGATGATTAAATACTAAAATTACATCACGCTTTGTATGAACCGCGTTTTGATTTTGTTTGCGTAACATAAAATTTCATTCACTTATTCCATTCCCTATAATTTCATTGTAATACGCATGTCATACTTTCCAGGTTTCCGGCTTGTGCACACTTGGCTTTAAACAGAATCCGGCTGCCGACACTTGGCAGCGAAAACTAATTGGCAATCAACCGGTTGGCCACCCCTGGCCTGCGATCACCTGAGAACCATAGCAATCAGATCGGGCTCAGTCAGTGCCGTCTGTTCAGAAAATCAATTCCATTGGTTTTGGGATTTCACTACATTCGACAAAGAGTAGAACAGTAACAGAGTAGTCAATGTATCTGACAAAATATGTAATTGTCTATCCATTCTGTTTGTTGTTATTTACCTATTTGTGTAGGATGTCTTACATACGATTATATTCGATTTCACGGTTAACAAACTCAATTTACAGAGTAATGACACCCATTGCAGACAACACATGTATTTATGCTATAATATAGTATGTCGATAATCATAATTCTTTTGTTGTTTTCAGAAATAACTAGTTTTTTATCAAGTGGCCCGCTCTATTACAAGTCCGTACTCTCTGGCTTAGGCAAATAGAGGTGAAACAGACGGAGCCGTAAGTTTGCTTTGCTCTGAGATTTGATTTCCAAACGAATGGGCTATGAAGTTTCCAACGCTTCTGCGAAGTCATAGTGTAACTTGGAAATTAGGTAAAAATCAGAGTGCTAACATTTTATTGCATAATAGCATAGGTCAAAAATATGAAAAATAAAGTAGTATACAGGATGGCCCATTTAGATCGGTCTGTATGAGAAAGTCTGAAACTATAAGACATAGGAAATTCTGTTCTTAGGAACCATGTCATCGATTTTAATAAAAAGAAAAACTGCATTCATACATTTAAATAAAAACCTGCACTCAGCTCAGGAATCGAACCCCGGATGTTTTTAAAAATAAATGAAAGAATATGAAAACAATGTATTTTATTCATTTTAGACATCATGTTTCATAATAAAATTGACGACTGAAGACGTACACAGTTGATATCTAAGTAGAAATAATGTTAGTTTAATTTTTCACTTCGTCCGGGTTCGATTCCCGAGCTGAGTACATATTTTTTTTAAATAATCTATGAATGCAGTTTTTATTTTCATTAAAATCGATGACATGGTTCCTAAGAACAGATCTTCGTATGTCTTATAGTTTCAGACTTTCCCATAGAGACCGATCTATATGAGCCACCCTGTATATTTTTTATACGGCCATTGCGTGGCCGATACAAAATCAAAAACTATTCAACACGTTACGTTTTGTGGTCAATAAAAACAAAAAAAAAACTATTTTCGTACTTTGCTTTTATTTATTTATTTATTTAAACTTTATTGCACAAAACAAGTCAGTACAAATGGCGGACTTAATGCCAAATGGCATTCTCTACCAGTCAACCATAGGGCCAAACAGAGATACTAGAAGTGGGTGCAAATTAGAAATCTGATGGTACAGAGAGGATCTAGAGTACAAGTAAATACAAAATATTATATTGCTGTTTATACAAAAATACATATACCTACACACTTTAATATAATATATAGTATAATATGTGTAGGTATATGTATGCTTTTCCATGTGCGACATATTTATTTATTTAAATTTCATTGCACATTACAAGAAAGTAGGTAAAATGGCGGACTTTGGTGATGTGTGTGTGTGTGATTAGTGTACAGCAAAATGGTTACCTACTTGGTTATGCACATATTGCAACTGTTAAAACAGAAATACAATAATTACAATAATAAATTCTATAAACAGTATAATGCAGCTGTAATAATATCAAAAATACATAAATATCTACTATTGAATGATTACGAAGAGATCTCTCGAAAGTTCAAATGGTGCTTGCGCAACATGCGCTTGAATTGGCACATTTATGTGAGACATTGTAAATCATAACATTATTATTAAGATGTAATCGGGTAAAAACAGTAATTAATTAAACACAATATTAATCCAATAATGAAAACATAGATATATTCGTCTTTGTCTGCTACTATAACAAATCACTAATTGGCTTTCTAAAGCAAAAGTAACTTATGGTTTCTATTCCAACATCAAACAATATTGTTAATAGTTTAAATATTCGCTGTGTAAATACATAGAAGCTTGTCGCGATACAGCGTGCTTGTGTGCGGTGCCAATGACTTCTTTCAATACACGTCGACAAATATTAGCGCTGGGTCCTTTGATCTAAGCAGTCGAGGCTCATTTTGAACCCACGTGTTCTTAATTAAGTTCAAACAAGACGTGCTAATCGAAGCGAACTGTACATAATGTTATACAGTACCTATACAGCTTATTTACAGTTTAAATATTCAATGAGATGGTAATGAAACGGGTGGAATTACGCTGGCAATAGGTTTGTTGAGCGTTTTCTAGTCGCTGGTTAACGATAATCGATGTTGAGGATATTTGCGCTTTAATTGATTTTAAAGATATATTTTTTGGAAATACAAGAGTTTCTTATATGTGTTTAATTACAAGTTTAGTGCAGTTGATTATTGTTCTATTAAAAATGAACCCCGTTGATCGGGGTTATATCTTTCGTATGAGTCACTGAACAATTGAAGTGACTCATACGAAAGATATAACCCCGAACAACGAAAAAGTACACGGGTATATAAATAGGTAACTTACGTGCCACTTTTGGAAATGTTTATGCAACTTTTAATACTTGTTGCTCTTATGACAATAGACAAGAAGATATGATGGTGTTTCAATTTCCTTGACACTGCTTTGAAAATTAAGCAAATAGTCAAAGTTACCGTTGCATGAATAATGAAAACCTAAGAACTTCACAGAACTAACTGAATATCAAGCATTGCTACGTCAAATACAACAACGATATTGGGAAGCAACTTGCAACTCAAATACAACTATCTCTAACATTCCCGCCGGTAATGACTTTGTACGACGAACTTTATTGTCAATCACTCGAAATCTATATCGATAATGGAAAATCCAAACACACTAAGCGACATATTTATAAGACGAAATTATAGGTCTCTTTACTTATGTATGGACAGTCTTGACTTTTGCAAATTGAATGTGGACGTGTCACATGATTTTGTCGTTTATGATCTTTTGTCATTGTTCTCGTGTCGTCAACTTCAAAGATACGTACACAACACGTCTATGATGGCGTCGCGACCGATAAAATCACATCCCCTGTTATGTTGACTTAGGATGCGTTACTAGCTGTTCTCGAATGAAATTCATCTCATTTTATGTCGTTGTTTTCATCCTCACATCGTTTAAGTCATTATCGACCTGAAATCCGTCTTCAACTGGAAGAAGCTTTTCGTTAGGGCGCACCATTCAGGACGATTCTCGCCTCATTGCTCGAAATTATATTTTAGTGCGTATTACTTGTTTTTATTGTGTTAGCTGTAGGTACAGGCAACTTTTAACCATTTGACCAGTTAATAAGTGTATCAGGAACGTTTTGACATATTTCAAACTTTTATGGAGTTCATCTTCAGGGACCTTGATACTGTCAGCTCTACGCTGGATAATCCGATAGCCTTGTCTCGTACCTGACACATAACCGTGAGCGATACCGACATCGTCGTTTTCCATGTTATGAAAAAGTCTACAGAAAGTTTCAATAATTTGTCTTGCTTACGTACTTTAATCCTGCTATAATTTTAACCTCTGGATTTCATCTGAACCCGAAGACACAAGCTTCACTATGTGTAAAATTTTGTTTTAACATTCTTCACTGACAAGACCGTGGTTAGGGTTGAGATGAAGTCGAAATCTTGCAATATACCGCGAGACGTCACACACCCGGCGGCCACAAGTTCCAATAAGTAATTAAAATCCTCAGACCGAGATTACGTCCTGTCACAAAAGGGGAATGTTTGCTCTGTCCGCCGCGGCACACTTCAAATTTCTGCTTCCCTGGTGTCGCCATTGTTATTAAACTGAAGGAAATTCCTGGCTCCATGTATTTATGTGTGTCTCCGCAGGAAATTAGAAAATGTAGAGAATTAGAAAGTGCAAAGTACCTATTATTTATATTTATTATTCAGAAGAAAAAAATGTTCTGGTATAGTTTAAGATTTTGTATAAGATACCAACTAAAATAAAGATTAAAAAAGGAATTTGTTGTAACTGGCTAATCAAAATTTTATCTATTTCTGTTATACAATTCCGATGATTAATGCGAGCCAATATGTGACAGTTTAAGGGAAAAGGTCCCACTTTGTCGATATGGAGTTATGAGTAGTTCCTAATACTACAGAACATAAGCTATCTTTTAGTGAAAGAATTATGTCCCTAGGTGATATAGTAATTTTTAAAAATTCTTCAAAGTTGCAAACGTTAAAAAGCGACAACTGAGAAAACGTTGGTTAAAGTTTGGGACGGCAATTATTATGGTATCAAATTAATTGTCATACAATAAGGATTTCAAATCAGTCAAAATCATATAATATGTAACCTTAATAGTTTGAATGTTACGGAGGCTTGAATATAAAAACAGAACGAAAATATCTTAATGTGAATATGGTTTTTTTTTTTTATATTGTTAACACGACACGCAATTTATGTTTAAAGTTGTATTTATAAATGTATTTTCATGCTAAAATAGATAGAAATAATTCTATGGATGCCTTTAGTTAGTCATTATATCAAAAAGTTAATACAAAATTAACTGAAAAATATAGCATAAAAAAATACAAATTACATGTGTGTTGTAATATATAACATACGATTACTTTAAAAACACACTTATTAAGAATAAAGAGTATGTAAATATCAAATATTAAGTACTTTTTTATACAAATAAAGTTTAGTGATTTTCTATAGGGAGCGTCCCACTTTGTCGATTTACTAAACTCTAGTGCTTGTTCAGTGAAATGTATGTGTTTCGTATATAAATCCCATTTTATGTATGGGATAAAGGTTTGTAATTGTTGATTTAATAGTCATTGATACTTATGTCGTTTGTGTGATCTTTTTTTACGGAATTTGAACTGAATTTATTTTCGACTCAAACGTGCTAAAACTTAGTGTCCCACTGTGTCGGTTTAGTGGTCCATACGCAAAAAAATTACTACAAGTATAAAATCAGTTTTTAAAACATAGCTGATATGTTTTTCAAAATGAAATAATTATTATTATGATCGTCAAAGTTATAAAAATACTAATTGTAGGAGTACGAGTTCCTAAAGGAAATGACATGTTTGTGATAATAATATAGGTATTTTTAATATAAAAGAGTTTAAAAATCTGATGTTTAAAAATATACTATAAATCTTAAGTAGTTTTGAAATTATATTTTTTTAAACAATACTCATTTTTATTCAGTAGAATCATGGATAACTCTATTATCGATGGCTACCCAACCCTGCTTATACCTATATGTACCTATATGTTTAACTAACTAAAGGGATCTATATAACTATTTCTGTCTGTTTTAGCTTGAGAATATATTTATATTCAAACTACTAAGAGAATGATGAATCTGCGTGTTATAAATATAAAAATGAAAACCATATTCACATTGAGATATTTCGTTCTGTTTTTATGTTCAAGCCTCCGTAACATTCAAACTACTAAGGTTACATATATGATTTTGACTTATTTGAAATCCTTAGAGTATAACAATTAATTTGATACCAACCACTCCATAACTTCAAACTACAAGCGTGTTTTTTGCCGTCCCAAACTTTAACCAACGTTTTCTCAGTTGTCCCCTTTTTCACATTTGCTACTTTGAAGATTTTTTTATTAAATGACTATAGTACCAAGAGACATAATTATTTCACCATAAGATAGTTTATGTTCTGTAGTATAAGGAACTACTCATATCTCCAAATCGACAAAGTAGGAAGTTTTCCCTAAAACAGTCACAAATAAGTATGACATCGACATTTTTTTCAGATATTCGACAAAGTGGGACACTAGGCACTAAACTTTGAGACCCTAAAAAAGTGCTTAAATTGGACATTTTATGCGTCGACATCAAAATCATAGCTTCATTACAGTATGTTCCATCAGTTTTTATTGAAAGCCGATTTTCGGTAGGTTTTGCCATATTTCACTAAACTACCCGTAACTCCGTAACTAGAATCGACAAAGTGGGACGTTTTACTAAACACAGTCACATATAGAAGCTCGGATGGTTTCATATTTTTAAACACAATAAAATATATCCTAACGAACAAAACTTTATTTTTTGTAGTTGTTTAACAAATTCATTTTTACATTCCAGCATTTTGGATCTATCATACAAATAAAAGCTTTATAAGTCGTTATCACAAGTAAGATACCTACTACTGCAATAAACGATCAAATTAAAAAATTACAAAATACACCACAGGGATTTGCGCATTTAGCCCGCGCCGCAGAAAACGGATTACGCGAGATAATGTCACAGAACACACGAAATGTTATTAAAGGTCTGTTTGCCCGCTTCTGTTTGTACCATTTTTATGAAGAACAGTGCAAATAGCTGGCACAAACATTAATCTGCCTCGTACAACAGAAGATGTAAAGGGACTGCTCCGAGTCAATATTTTCTTTGGGGACAAACGCGCGGTCGCGGCTCTTTGCGCCAATTAGAGCGTGATGTGATTTAAAAAATAAACTTCATTTCTGTAAAGTAATCCCGACCTCTTCCGTGCAAGAGGAAACAAGTGAGGGGTGCGTTATTTTCAAGTGTCCGCTATACCATCCCCACAGATTATCAGATACAGTCGACTGCTTTGACTCACAGGGTTGCATTAACAGATGATTATTTTTTAATCCGTAGGAAATGGTTTTTTGAAGACGTTCATGAGATTTTAATGTTGGCAAATACTATTAAAATTAACGTTGTTGGTGTTCAAGCCCTTCCTGTCGACAGTAAAGAGTTGTACCCACACGTATAAGTACTAGGTATTAATTTTCAACCAACTTCCAAAAAGAGAGGTTCTCAGTTGAATTGCTTTTTTATATTTATTATCTCTGAACTCGGCCATTTATAAACCGAATTAGAAAAAAATATATTTTGTACAAAAGGAGACAAAGTTTGAAAGAATGACGAGATTCATGAGAATCGAAGGATCTCCCCAAATATTAGAGGCACATCAATGGGGATTTAAATATATTTATTCATAGTAACTCGTTCAGTTGTCCTCGAAACTTCAATTTAAAGGTATATTCTGCCAAACAAAAAAATATTGTACTTTAAGGTAAGTCAGACAAGTTTTCAATAATTTGGTTGAACATTTACAATTCGCTAACCATTTATTGTGCATTTAATTACAAAGTAAAATAAATCAGTTATTAAATCGTACAACCCTTTCATATATCACGAGACAACGCAAATAATTCAATTAAGGAAGTCGTTAAACAATCGATGCGTGTCGTTATTAAATTCGCTGTAGTTTAAAATGTGGTTCGGTTAAGTATAATTCGTTTATGACAATAACGCACCATGTCAGTATAGAGTCCGTAGTTACATATGACGTTTTTGTGCTAAGATATAATGTAATTTATGGGTGACTACGGAGCCATGGATTTATTGCGCCGCGGAGGGGTTGATGACTGTGCGTTTTGCTCCCAAGTGCACAGGTTGGTCTTTTATGCACGCTATTTCGAGACAAAGTTCTTAAAGACAATATTTATCAATGACACTTGCAATTCACGACGCCAACATGATAATTCTCACCTACTTATAACAGAACATAGGAGTACAGTTAGATGGTTCATGAAAAATACCTTCACTATCATAATAGGAATATTATATTTACCCAACCCCGGCAAAGTAAAGGAATGGTAATGATTTTTGCACCCTAACTTGGAATGGATGTTCTACGCTAGCGTCACTTTTAGGTAATCAATTTCTTCTATAAATAATATTTTTAAATGCTGAATTTTAATTAAAATCTTCAGGCAATAATATACAGTTGTTGATTACCACCAGCTCAATATACAATTTATGCAAAAAGCAGTATAAATAGATAATTTTACCAGGTAATTCTAAAATTTAAAACCACAAATTGTCACCACAACATAGCCTGTACATTAGCCCACCGCCGAACCGAAGAGATTGGATAAAGTTTAAATTTAAATTAATTTAGCCGATTATTAATCTGAGATGAACTCCGTTTTTGGCTTGCCAGCGAAATCTTTGCTGAATCAGTATTAAAACTAAGGAATGGTTTATAATTAAAATTCATTCTTATCTGAAATAGCTTTGGAAAATTGAATTTGCAGCCGTAATTATTTAATTGAAGACCACCGAGGTTTCTTTTATTTTCAGCAATTCGATATGTTGACTTATACTGTAAAGAAAGAAAAGTTTCAAAATTTTACCGTAATTAGTATCGTTTACGTAGTGATTTTAACTCTCACGAAAGGTTTATTTTTGAATAAATTAATATAGAGAATAAAGTACTATTTAAATGAATTAGAAAATGTATATAAATACATTATAAAAAAAACTAACCTAGGGTGCCGACGGCAGCGGAGCGGAGAGGGCTTTCCTGTCGATGCCCGCCGTGTTTAGGCGCCTTCTGAATCTGACCTTTGAACACGACATCAAGCTTATTGGCTAAATATTAGTACAGGTATTATAAATTTTTATCATTGTTTTTATTACTGACGTTAGTATTCAATAAGATATTAATATAAAGCTATACAACTGTTTGACGATATAGCATATAATTTCTCTACAACTCTGTCGTCAATTTTTCCCATCAATTAAGTTACCTATTTAAAAAATACACTTTTTCACACTGCTACCGTAATGCTACCGCAATACATACCTTGTACCTAAACTAGAGATTCCACAAAGATCCCACAGTCAAACCAGCTACTGGTTTTGTCGGACAATGTATCTAGATTTAAGGAAATTGTAGATCCTAATAAATAAATAATAAATAATAATAATATAACCTTTGCTTACTTTACTGATTTTCGATAGAAAGTGACAAAACACTAAAACCCAAGCTAGTGTGGTATTGCTTGGGTCTATGGTGGTAACCAGTTAGGAATAAATGTATTACTGTTTTCTTTATGTCGATTTTGGAAGTTTATTAACACTTGCATTTTAATACCGTTATATAAGTTAATTTAATAAGATTGTCTTATGTTTTAATCCGATCTATCCAATAAATGCTTTACGAGTCAACGAAAAATATTATGTACTTTCACATTTGTAATACCCAGATAGTTATTTAAAAAAAATTGCCAGTTTTTTCTTACTTAACACTGAATAGAAACGAAATATAAATTAATAAGAGACAAGGCCTGTGATTTCGTGCCCTTTTACTAAAAACATTCCTGAAAAATATCTCAGTCAATCATAAAGAACGCAGATTAAAAATTCATCTCTGCAATAACTCAGTGTTTGAGCACCTTAAGAAATAGCATGTCGAAATTAAAATTACATCTCTTGAGTGCTAAAGCTTTATAAGCAGCTCGTTTGTCGCTTCGGGCGAGATTACGGAGTTCGGCGACTACACCTAATTGCAGTTGTTGGAGTTAGCGGCTCGGGCCAGATCTGCTTAAGCCCGGAATGAGTGTTAAAAGATTTATATCAGTGGATAAGCGGCTTAAGCCGAAACAGCGCCTCCAGGAAATTAAGACGTTTGCGAGCTCTCGTTACCGCGCCGAAATATTCCAGTAAGTACAGACCTTTTTAATTTAGTCACATTATAATCTTATTAGTTTTTGGAACCACTGATTTGAATTCACCAGACCGATTGTAATTCAGAATTCACAATGCAGCATTATCAATATTGGAGAAAAATGCAATTTTAGTGCTGTTTGTTGTAAAACATTGGTAATTTGAATAAAAGGTTGAGCTCTTGTATTATGGTAGATAGGATCCCGATATCGGGTTGTTTGCATTTAGGTACCGACTGCGGAGCGGGATTATACTTATTAAACCGACGAGACGTTATTATTGTTGCGGATCGCATAGACATAGTCGAACTCCTGTGTCCAGTACCGTGACTGCATGTACAAACGCCAAAAATGTCGTGCTGACTGTTTATAGGATAAGAGGTTGGTGAAGCATTTCAGGTGTTCACCGGAATAAGCAGCACAGTGTAGATGGTAGAGATGAGAAATATTTAAATTTACATAGATAAATATTGATAAGCTATAATAGTACATTACTGCAGACGCCGGGAAAGAAGGGCTTGCCGGATGAGTAGGTATTTATTTTATTTATTTATTTTATTTCATAAGTAAGTACAAACAAGATTACATTTTATTATAACGGCATCGTTAAACCATTTTGGTTTGTCTCGATGCTACATTCCGCAATAATACATTATAAACTAATTTCTTAAACACATCTTAACATAGACGGCCTATAGATGGCCGGCCGGCCGGATAGTGATATACGAAGCAGGCAAGCCCTTTTCAGGGCTATGGCATGTATAACGGCTTTTCCCAAACATAAGCAATGAAATGAAAAAAGATCGCCACTCAAAAAAATCATTCAGCTGTCATACACACAGACGCCTAGTTTAAAAAAAGTTTAGTTCCCGGCCTAGGCCTTCAATTTTGTATGAAATTTCTCGAGTTGTTCCGCCCTTGTAAATTTAAGTACTGTTTTTGATACTTCCACTGTGGTATAGATATCGAGAAACGTCGCGAGCTCGGTATTACTTTTCCATTAGTACTAAGGTTTCTGTTTAGTCTTTTTCTTTCCAATATTCTGAGATGAAATGGAAATCTTATTTTTGTGCAATGTAAAATTGCGAGCTTTAAAATAATGATACATTTTCATAAGCTCAAATATGAATATTATTGTGACATCGATCTAAATCGATCATTTCAAAGATTTATTACTCCATTTGAAAATAAATGTGTGTTATTTCGTTTTAGATTAATATTGTAAAAAAATAACACTGATATAATGTATTTTCAAAGGTAATTCTGGTTAATTATTATAATAAATGAATGTATAGGACGACTATTGCATTGGTCAAGATAATGGAAACATAATATAAAAAGTATGAAATACATATCTCCAGATCACTTTTCAGAACCGTTTGACTAATTAATAAATATAAATAAATACAGGGTGGACCGAACATCTGTCCAGGTTCACGGTGAACTGTTTGGTGAGGTCCTTGGGTAAGGTCTTTTTCCAGAAGTGGATGAGACACTATGGTGACGAATGATAACGCTAATTTACAAAATCTTTTAAGTATAGGAGTCGCTGTAAAACTAAACTAAAAACATATGTCACGGATCCAAGAAGCATTTGCAAGATAAATTTAGCAATGTAGGTTAGATTAATAGTCTTCCCATATACGCATCCCTAGTTTAAATATTTTAGGCACAAAGCACTTGAACTCCAGACGTAAGGTCGTATTCACACGAGCGTCTAAGCATCCCAGCAACTCGCATCCCCACAAACGTAGCGCGACCGCTAACGCTACACTAATTCGATTTCACTCGCTCATAGTTGCCGCTGTAAATTTTACATGTGATTTAGTGTAATTAAATTCTGGGACGTTTTCGTGTATCACGCAAGCATGTGCGCAAACAGCATAAAGTGTATTTTCTGGAATAGATGGCATACTTACTTTATGCTGTCTGGCAAATGGTAAAGGTAGATTTTAGGAGCAAAGAGCCTTGAGACAGAACGTTGAAAATGAAAAGTCCTCCAGCTTGGCGCCAGAACAGAGTATGACAAAACGGCAGTCCCTGCGCGCCAAGCTTTCCTCGGCCTTTTAGTATAGATTTTATGGATATTCGAAGTTTTGATAACCTCCTTCTTTTTGAAGTCGGTTGAAAAGAAAGTTAGTTTACAGGTCGAAGACTTGAAATTTTTTAAAACCTTGTTTTGCTTCTAACTGCTTAATTCATTGACGTGTCTAAGATTATTTTTTCAAGTGTTTCAGGTGGGGCCTGTGTGGGGCCTGGCCATGGCCTATGAGTTGAAGTCATGAATTTCTATGGGTAATCCAAAATTCTGGGGTGGGCACTAGACCATATTGGGGTGGGCACGGTCCACCCGGCAACCCCCCTAAATACGCCAATGGCTTAACTCTTTCATGTTATTGACGATTACGTAGTAGTAATCGTAGCTGTTTTTATAGTCCTCAAACGTTCTTAGGGACATGCGTTTGTGTTCCTATGATATGGACATAAACAGCCAGTTGTTAAATAACTTTAAAAAATTGAAATTTTTCAAAGGCTAAGAATCGAAATGATACACTCTTTAACTATACCCTCCTTGGGTAATCAAATAATCAGAAACTAAATAATAATCTGTTACGAAAATAACTATCCCTCAAATTGTATAATAATAATTATCTGAACATGGTGCCAATTAAAATTTTTATATCATACCTACTATAATCCCGGCTGTCAAGTTTACCTATTGAACCATCAGAACCATGTCGCGCTAAATCTCAGATGTGATTTACGCTAATTTAATTTGGAACGCTTTATCGTATCGCGCGTCTAAACGTTACTTAATTATGTTTAAAGACGCCCCGAACCCGCGGGATTATTTATACGCGTTAGATACACGTGTGATATGAGCGCGGATTTTGCTTCGCAATTACGAATATCGCGAGCTTGTGTAAGGTTTCAACTATGGGATTAGTTGAGAGGGGTTCATTACCTTTAGGTGATAAAATAAAGAACGCCTCGAAACGTGTTATCTTTTTGTCGCTCGAAGTGATACGGTATTTATTCTATACCGCATGGCATTCGTTTACTGAATGTGGTTTCGTATAATTGGGATAGGTATACCAAATATTTACATATCTTAATTCAGCAACCCTTTCTAGGGCTCTTATATGGCAATAAATCATTATTGTAATATTTTGATGTTAAATTAAATGTAGACCTAAGGTTGAAATGTTTAATCGTAAACGAATTGACTTGTAATATGACTATTTTATCAATAAAAAACCTAATATAATCTAATCTAATAACCAATAAGATTGTGTTCAATATGACACTTGCTATTCATAAAAAAAACGACTTTCACTTGTCCTTGCCATTTTGCAATACAAGTCAAGTCACTGATGTTTATCATCACTAAAAATACTAACTAAGGAGAAAAACCTATATTTTACGATATTAATATAAAAAATTGAGTCATAAGTTTTTAGGTATATCCCAATTATGCCACATTTAAGGTTCCAAGTTACAATAGCAACTAAAATAATCAATGTGTGATTCAGTGCTCCTTGTTTTTTTCCGATACTGGCTTTTACACATTCGAGTGTCTAACTGAGATTAGGTCAGTCTAATTCTAGCTTTACTACGTATGTTACGTTCTGTTTAAAATCTGCTAATTAAATCTGTGTACGTACGTATTCGTACCTGGCCAATTTTAGGTATGAACTCTACAAACACTTTGGACAAAATACAATGTCAGCATATTCCCCACAAGCGTACAACATAACAAAAACTAACTTCTTTTGACGTATCCTAAAAATAAATGGTATATTTATGTGCTTGAATTTACCTACAAATATAGCTAACACTATCCAATAAATGTACATTTCATATTTTTTGTATAATATTCGTACCCACCGTAAATGCACACGGTGGTTCTAAGAATTCAGTCTTTCCAAAGCGCTGTCTGAGACCAGATGCATTTTGTATGAGAACGGAGTGTTCAGATTAACTTGCTTTAATTATAGTCTACGCAAACACGGCAGTATGTAATCACCATTAGTAATTAGGCAGGGGGGTGGATAAGGGGGTTTCGAGGAAATTTGAGACCGACCGGCTTTACGCCCGGGAACGTTTCCGGTTGCCGTCTTGAACGCGGATATGTTTTTGAAGAGATGATTAAGATGTTGTAATTGTTTTAAAGTAGTATAACTTCGTAAATTAAAGTATAATGTTACATTTTAGTTTGTACAAGAACCAGTACTTGAGAATTATTACTTAAGTACAAACGAATTGATTCAAGCATAAAAATAATATGCACATAATATAGAGATAATCGACGAATAATAATGTACGAGTATCAAATTAAATAGCTAGCTCAATTGCAACGTACTTCATTTGAAGCCAGGGCCTAAATGCGACGTTTTATGCTTATTTAACTATTTTGTAATATCTAATTAAAATAAGTAGTTAAAGAAGTGATTGATATATATATATATATAGTCATCCTTAACGGTTTCCAAACGGCGACCCTTTGCTAAAAACTGGACTTTCTATTATAACAAAATGCGCTATAAAATCTTCACATGTGCACCAAAACTTTGTAGAAATTATTTTTAATATACATATATGTATATATATATATATATATATGTATAAATTTATTCACTGATATTTAAAATGATAATTTAATTTGGAATCGAATAAATAAAATGTTATAATATTCTATAATATTTAGAATTAAATCTATATCTCATAATTCAATATTAAATTAAGATTCCAAATTAATCTACAGGTAGGTACTATGATATATTTGATAATACAGGATACATTTTACTCGACTATACTCTTTTAAAATTAAGTACTTATGTGAGTTGCGACATGCAGTGAGCAAATTACACAAGGGTCTGACACGCTTTGATAGATAAAGATAGCCTTATTGCGATTCCTAAAAGAAGAAATAGAAAAGAGTGCCATGTTTTGTCTTTATCAGCGACCGAGCATTTTTTCATGGTCGGGTTATTGGCACACTTCAAAATCGAAGCAAAACAATCAGGTAGTATCAAAAGCGGTATAGAAATAGAAGATTTTGTGTATTAAATAATTGTTATTACCAGATAAATGACATATTAACGGATGTGGAGTGTTTGTGTGTAGCCTCAAAAATGGTGGGGTGTTCAGTGCTTGGTTGGAAAAGCAACAGTTAACGAAAATAAGCGGATTTTACATTTCATGCGTAAGTACAAGTTTCTTTGTGTTTTGATCACCTATTTCTTTCTCAAATCTCACAAGAATCAAGTTACAAAGTTAAATCATTAGTTTTATCATGAAAAAACTTGATAAAATAGGAAAAATCTGTAAATTATTTTCAAAATAACTCGGAGCATTTTGACATGTCAATATTGCGAATCGGTCAAATTGCGTAGCATAAATCTACGATAGAGGCCAGCTAACATAGACGTCTAAATAAATCAGTCGGTTTATAATCCAATTTGGGGATGCCTAGATATAAAATAAAAATTACCCCCATATTTGGGGAATCTATAGCAAATTGATATTTTCAGTTCTCCGATTCCGACAGAGAAAGAACCGTGTAAAAAATGAATAGGCCTAGACCTGAGAAAAATATTTTTTAGCAACTAGTATTGGTGATATCCTATCTACTTATGTCGTTTACAATTTTACCATTTAATTTTGCTTTGTTACAGAATGTCCCAATAAGGCGGTGCGTCCATGAACGTGGACTGTCACGATGGATTAAAAGTATCCTGAGTAGTGAGTAGAATAGAAGAAAAAGAAGAAAGAAGAAGTTTCATCCTATTTTTTTAGTACTGGCCAGAAAAATTCTACAGTATTCAAGAGCAAATCAAAAATTTTGTTTAGAAACAATTGTTGTAAATACATATTATTTAAAGTTTAAACTAATTTCATTACTTTTATTATCAGAGAACCCAAGTATATTATATTTATTTGATTATACGGAGTAGTTTTGAAAATACTAAATATAAATGTGAAAGCAGCGTCGCCTAAGACTCAAATCAATCAGCACTCAAATGACGACACCTTGTGGAAAATTGACAGTCGTAGCCTATAAAAGAACAGCGCTACAATTTTTATACTAAATCCGCCTTAGTAATTGTCCGACTTATGATTTAGGTACTGCGCTGTGACCAATTACCTTTCGCCTATGGTCTTTTAAAATGAGGAACAAATAGATTTTTAATCGTTAATTGGAATATTTTCAAAAATATAAAAAGGGAATACATAATTTTTTTATCATTTATTTGAGGTTATTGGAAAATGAGTAAAAAAAATTAAATGTTGTGAATTCGAGTACTTGGAACGTTTCTCTCTAACCACTTTTTATGGGGTTTTTTTTGCGACCATGGCAACCCGACATTTTGACGTCATTATATGTCTTTCTCTTACGCCTGGTCGCTCTGTGGCAAATCTATAACTACTATACTATATCTATGAAATTACATTATATTGTGTGCCACTGTGACAGCACATAATTAAGTGCGTCAACCATAGATATAGTATAGTAGTTATAGATTTGCCACAGAGCGACCAGGCGTAAGAGAAAGACATATAATGACGTCAAAATGTCGGGTTGCCATGGTCGCAAAAAAAAACCCATAAAAAGTGGTTAGAGAGAAACGTTCCAAGTACTCGAATTCACAACATTTAATTTTTTTTACTCATTTTCCAATAACCTCAAATAAATGATAAAAAAATTATGTATTCCCTTTTTATATTTTTGAAAATATTCCAATTAACGATTAAAAATCTATTTGTTCCTCATTTTAAAAGACCATAGGCGAAAGGTAATTGGTCACAGCGCAGTACCTAAATCATAAGTCGGACAATTACTAAGGCGGATTTAGTATAAAAATTGTAGCGCTGTTCTTTTATAGGCTACGACTGTCAATTTTCCACAAGGTGTCGTCATTTGAGTGCTGATTGATTTGAGTCTTAGACGACGCTGCTTTCACATTTATATTTAGTATTTTCAAAACTAGTCCGTATAATCAAATAAATATAATATACTTGGGTTCTCTGATAATAAAAGTAATGAAATTAGTTTAAACTTTAAATAATATGTATTTACAACAACTGTTTCTAAACAAAATTTTTGATTTGCTCTTGAATACTGTAGAATTTTTCTGGCCAGTACTAAAAAAATAGGATGAAACTTCTTCTTTCTTCTTTTTCTTCTATTCTACTCACTACTCAGGATACTTTTAATCCATCGTGACAGTCCACGTTCATGGACGCACCGCCTTATTGGGACATTCTGTAACAAAGCAAAATTAAATAGTAAAATTGTAAACAACATAAGTAGATAGGATATCACCAATACTAGTTGCTAAAAAATATTTTTCTCAGGTCTAGGCCTATTCATTTTTTACACGGTTCTTTCTCTGTCGGAATCGGAGAACTGAAAATATCAATTTGCTATAGATTCCCCAAATATGGGGGTAATTTTTATTTTATATCTAGGCATCCCCAAATTGGATTATAAACCGACTGATTTATTTAGACGTCTATGTTAGCTGGCCTCTATCGTAGATTTATGCTACGCAATTTGACCGATTCGCAATATTGACATGTCAAAATGCTCCGAGTTATTTTGAAAATAATTTACAGGTTTTTCCTATTTTATCAAGTTTTTTCATGATAAAACTAATGATTTAACTTTGTAACTTGATTCTTGTGAGATTTGAGAAAGAAATAGGTGATCAAAACACGAAGAAACTTGTACTTACGCATGAAATGTAAAATCCGCTTATTTTCGTTAACTGTTGCTTTTCCAACCAAGCACTGAACACCCCACCATTTTTGAGGCTACACACAAACACTCCACATCCGTTAATATGTCATTTATCTGGTAATAACAATTATTTAATACACAAAATCTTCTATTTCTATACCGCTTTTGATACTACCTGATTGTTTTGCTTCGATTTTGAAGTGTGCCAATAACCCGACCATGAAAAAATGCTCGGTCGCTGATAAAGACAAAACATGGCACTCTTTTCTATTTCTTCTTTTAGGAATCGCAATAAGGCTATCTTTATCTATCAAAGCGTGTCAGACCCTTGGCGTCAACGCACCGCGCACCGTAACATCGCGAAATCACGGCGCGAGTCAAGAACACATGTTAAGAAACTTTGTTAATACTTAATGAAATCCCGCGGTTTGATTTGTAGTTCATTTTCTCTCAAAATCCGCGGGCCTTTAATTCAATTGCGCCTTCGAGTTAATTAGTAGTTGGATATCGTTACATAAATGGTATAGGGTTTTGGTATTACATACTTGTCATTATTAATTTTGTTTTACTCATTTAGGTAGGTACTCAGACGTACCTACATTAATTGACATTAACTCCACCTTAACTATAGGCTTATTGTATTGTTAATGAAACAAATGAGATGGATGCATGTACAGTTTAATGTAGATACAATAAGAAAATATTCATTTGAATAGAAAAATATTTGAAAAATTATAATCATACCTGGTGGAAGAGACCGGGAATGTAATAATTATTATTATTATTTAAAAACATAATATAATAATTTTAATCATTTAAGAATTATTATTTATCTCTGCTCTTAAGGTATTATGTTCCTAACATATCATTAAGGGGCATAAAGGTCGTCACACGATATCACATCCTAATTTACGGTAGCCACATGTGTCCAGTTACTACTTATATTGTAAGGTTCTACACTACAATATGTAAGGTTCATCTGTTAGTGCTAATTTAAATAATAAATAAATATTTCTGTCCTCGTTGCTCGAAAACACTTTGTTTAGTTTCATCTGCTTTTAAATGCCATCCATCAAAGGAGCGTGATTCATTCATAAAATCACTATGGTAAACAAAACATTGCGCGTATATAAACCCCAATAGGTAAAACATAACAAGCCCAAACATACCAAAAGCTTTTATAAAAAATACGGACACAAAACAAGATGGCGCGCAAATTAATAGCAAGGGGTCCGAGTTTCAAGGTTAAATTAAAAGTGTACAACCCGATAGCTATGCAAAGAACCCTAGCACAATATATTTAAATACGATATAATATGATTATCAAGCTGTCCCCCTAACACAGACAAAATCAATAGCGTCTGCATAAGGGTATATGCAAAGTCACCGGATGCAGCGTTTTGTATCCGGAGTCTAGCTTCTGCGTTATTAGTTACTTGATAGACAACAGTCGATTAGAAAATAAATCACTGAGAAAACACTTAAGAATAAATTAAATACCACGGTTCATGTTTCCATACAGATCGAGGTTTCGTTCCCGTCTGTCTCTGCCCCCAAAACTTAACCAATCTATACGAAATTGTAGGAATCGAATGGGAGGGAAATGTTCTGTGTCAGTCCGTTTCGATTTTAAATTATTATAAAATTTGTGTACTAGACGTCCGTTTGCGGCGGAATTTTTGGCTTAAAATAGACAACGTACACAAATTTTATAATAGAAAGCGCAAAAATCGTGACGGTCGGACAAAAAACATTTACTTCCCATTAAATTTACTGGAGGTTTGGCACCGACTTCAAAAGGTGATTCAAATGTAATCTGTACATGGGTTAGATTTGCCTTTTCAGTTTATTAGGTGCGATTGTCACATGTGACCTTGTCGCCTTTATAGCTTTTTGGAGTTTACTCCTTAAGAATCGATTTTCATATATAAGCCCGGGGTATGAAAAATATGGGGTGTAAAATCGAACGTATCTGCCGTGCTAATTTAAAAATTCGTATCTCAGTATACGATTGGGGTAAAAATACGACTTCGTAATTTAGCAGGTTATGCGTTAAGCGTTATAGACTAAGATCCCGATATAAAATAACCTTCACCGAGATGTTTGTTTGATGAAGTGTATTTTATATTTAATTTAATATGTCAATAATTATATTGCATATGGGTTGCCTAACAAATTTTAGTCCAGGGTGTGTTTAATTAATAATAAAAAAAAAATGTTTTAAACATTTCACCGGTTTGATTAATATTAGATAAATTCTATACCAATCGAAAGTATGAAGCCCATAGAATACACAAACGTTAGGTTGCCTATTATTTTCCCGTCACAACTATTGGGTAGCCAGGTATAAACAGGTAAATCTATACCTACTAGCATTTTGCAAAGGTCTGATTGTTGAATTGAAATTAAATAAAATTAAAGATTATTTAATTATGAATTTATCTAATAATCAAATCGGTGAAATGTAAAAAAAAAAAAAATATTTTAAACTAAACATACCCCGGACTAAAATTTGTTATGCAACCCATATGCAATATATTTAATGACATTTTAAACTAAATATAAAATACATTTCATCAAATAAACATCTCTGTAAAGGTCATTTTATATCGGGAGCTTAGTCTATAACGCTTAACGCATAACCTGCTAAATTAAGAAGTCGTATTTTTACCCCGATCGTATTACTGAGATACGACTTTTTAAATTAGCACGGCAAATACGTTCCAAAAATATAAGTATTGCGAGGATTGACGTTTGGTTGTCAAAGGCGACGTTTGAAAATTTTATCAAATTTTATTTTATTTATAAGTTAATTCAGTTTTAGAGTCCTTTTCGCTGTTTTTGCGATGAGTGAGTCAAGTCGAGGTGTCGTGAGTGATACGTCACTTTTAGAATGTGGGCAGCGGGCAGCTCCGTCGTGGCCGTGGCTATCTGAAGTGGAGTTTGATAATAAGGCAGGGCCGAGTCAATCGGATATTGTATCGGACGCTGAGTCCATGTCGGATGTGCGGCATATAGCGGTGAAGCGTGCTTGTGGTCTGAGCGACGAAAGCTGTGGTTGTAGTGATAGTTTTATCACAATAGGCAGGAAACCTAAACGCTTGCGGGTTTTAGCAACCGCCAAAACGCAGCTGGAGCCGGACGGTGTGCCTGACAAGCTATTTGAAGTTTATATAGTGTCAAAAGAAGATTTACCGA
Organism: Apotomis capreana; assembly: GCA_947623375.1. Taxonomy (NCBI): domain Eukaryota; kingdom Metazoa; phylum Arthropoda; class Insecta; order Lepidoptera; family Tortricidae; genus Apotomis; species Apotomis capreana. The sequence goes on along the minus strand of OX392499.1, from coordinate 17,862,274 downwards.
AACAGATTGGTTTGGCAAAGTTGCTGCAATTTAAGGGTATAAAAGGAATTTTATCCGTCAAGTTTATGGGTCCACGTAAAGTTCGCATACAGTTTAACTCTAAGGATGATGCGGAGAAGCTTCTGGCTTCTCAGGAGTTTAACAATGAGACGAGACGTTCTTATTGGTCTAATATGGCATGCTGCACTTATGGAATTATAAGGCAGGTTGAGTTGGAGGTTGAGGAAGACGAATTTTTAAAGAATATTGAAGGGTCTGAAGACATTTTGTCAATATGTAGACTGAACCGTTTGGATCATGATGGGCGTTGGGTTAAGGCTGAAGCTATTCGTCTGTGTTTTAAGGGAACTTCTTTACCGCCATATGTTTATGCCTACGTTAAGGTAAATCAGTACACTTTCCCGGTTACCCAATGTTCAATATGTTGGAAGTTCGGTCATCTGAGCAGGTTTTGTCCTACTACTAAAGTTACTTGTCCGAAATGTGGCGGGGAGCATGCCAATTGCGAAACGACTATTTTTAGATGCATTAATTGTAAAGGCAGCCATATGGCCTTAGATAAGTCGTGCCCGGTTTTTGTGAAGGAGAAAGAAATTCGCAGGATTATGTCTGCTGAGGGATGTATATATAAACGGGCTTTTTGGTTGTATATGCAAAATAAGGAAAAAAAGGATACGGATGTTTGTAGTCAGGATGCGCCATCTGTTTTTGAGAATGACTTAAGTTTTGGAAAGTCATACAGAGATGCTGTTTTGTCGAAGCCGTTACAATCTAAAGAGTCTGAAGATTCTGTCTGTCAGGCTGTGGGCCAGCGATCAGTAAGTCAGTACAGATTAGAGAGCGAGCCACAACAAGAGGTTCGTAAGCCGCGGAAGTCAAAAAGAGTAACAGATGTGAAGAGGTCCGAGTGTCTATTGGTCAATCAGCCTACTATTGAGCGGGCTGATATGGAAGATCAAAGACAAAATAAGGACAAGAAGAAGAGACGTATTACTTTTGAAAGGCTGGTTGAGAAGACGAAGGATATTTTGTTTTCTACCGAAAGTTGGGAGGAGAAGTTCAAAACGCTGTTTGGAGTTGTTGTTAAGGAGATTTTGGATTTATTTAAGGATTTTTTTAAGGAAGGTGATTTTGTACGTTTGTTTTTGTCTAATGTGGCTAGGTCTAATACCAGATCTTTCTTGAATGTAATGTTCAATTCAATATTGGCGGAACCCTTATCGGAATCGGCTAAATTTGTATACAGTTTTTTTTATGTAAATAGTGTATACAAATTTAGTTGTTTTCGTGTACATGTTATTTTTAAGTTTATACGGTTTATGTTTTTATATATCTATGTCTTTTAGATGAATGATGTTGTGTATTAGGCCTGCTGGAGCTGGCATGTTCATAAAAATGATCAAAGCTCCTTAATTAATAGATAAAAAAAAAAAAAAGTATTGCGATACTTCGGTAGAAAGGTCGTATCTTTGTATGGATTTCATAGTAAGATACGGTTTTTTTTCCATAGCACTTCAGACTGTAGTAACTAAACTAGCCGCTCGAGGGCGCTTTACATCACGCTTCCTTATTTAGTTACTACTCATGATCTCTCCAATTTGTTAAAAATGAATCGGAAGTAAATTTTCCTTGTAAAATATTGTAATTTTGCTGTATATTATACTCGTATATTAATATTATGTAAATGCCTACCTTCTCGTTCTTGTTTGCAGCACCCAACAGGGTACATAATGTGATAGGTACTTAAACTATTTACTAATCAGTATGTGCAATAAACGTATTGAGTATTGAGTATATATTTTATAATCGTTCTTAAGGCCAGGCGCGCACCACGATTTTAGTCGCGCGATAATTTTGTCGCATAAATGCAAGATATGGGTTTATATGAGAGTGCGCGCACCACAATTTTCATAAAGCCAGAAGTACGCTTATTTCTGCGACAAAATTATCGCGCGACTAAAAAAAAAATCGTGGTGCGCGCCTGGCCTGAAGAGTAAACTCCAGTCGTGCGTCGGAGCTGACACACACACTTTTTTTAAAAGATTAGTATAAAAAACCAGGCATAGACACCACATGAAAAAACTGCGAAATGAGTTTAATAGCGCTCTTTTTATGTGGCGCGCCCTTTAAGGTTATTGTCTTTGAAACTACTTATTTGATCATTCGAGATGACTAGTTTAAACCAAAGGTAAGAAGAGAAAATTGTTTCAGTGTCACGTCGGGCTACGAAATGATACGTTGTGTCGAGCTACCCTAAGATGTCTCTTTGGGAAGTACCGGAATATAAAGAAACGAACGTATCTGAAAACTTTCCGTATTCGCGAATGTCGGGCATTATGGCTGTGTACCTGTCTGTGTGGTGTTTATAAGTATCACAGTGATTGTTCGCTGTGTTCATGTGCCGCGACACGCTTCGGCAGGAGGGCGGAGTTATACTGTTTGTTTTATCTTGCATAGGTTGCAGACCTATAAATATGTTGCCGGGATGAAAACGGGGAAGAATCGATATCAAATGGTTTTTTAGGCAATTTGGGCACGTTCGGAACGCACCAAAACCAATTTTCTCTTTTGTGTGATCACTGATCACGTACTCAAACTGCATGGTTTTTTTATTCTGAGAGTAGTGGTATTAAGTGGTTCGACTGAGCAAAATACGCTTACCACTAAGCATATTCTTAGTCAAAGAACTAATGGTCATAGTCCCCCCCACAAAGAATTTGCACAACACACACCCAACACTACTTCATCCTCCTCATAAGTCTGTATTAATTTGTTCGATTGGCATTTTTAATCCTTATGTGTGTATTTTTCATCCTTTTTAAAGCCTGTGGAACAAATATCAGGTTTACAGTTCAAGATTACTTTGATCTGTAAATAATAGATGAATTTATAAAAAAAGGTCAAGTTAAGTTTAAAATGAACCCGTTTATCTTTATTCTCCTCATTATTAGGTATGTAAACGAGTTGTTTGCAACCGGGGTTAATGTGGATTTAGCTCCAAGCATCCCGCGCCGGCTATTTCTTCTGCAGAATCGGGCTCTTGAGACTGGCTTCTTTTCTTAGTTTCATAAGTTAATTTAAATAAAACACTCCTTTGTGTTGTTTAGTTTACTTTCATAGTTATAGATGATCCAACATGGATTCTAACGAGTTATTTGAATAATGTATGAGTATGACGCTTGAGGCGGCCATTGGCGAAATCATTTCTCCCAACCCAACCATGATTGAAAATGTTCTGTTTTCCCAATTAAAGAATTTATACCGAGAGGGCATTCACTGCATTATTAGGATGAACTAAATATTTGGATAAAACCCAAAAATTGGATCCACTGTTGCTATAAAAGATGTTTCTTATTTTTATTTATTGTTTCCATATATTTAGGTCCTACCAGAGTAAAAGTTGTAATGTAACTGTGATTCTAAGTGTATACTTCTTTATTTATTATAAACTTTATTTAATTTAGTTTAAGTTCCTAAATTTTACTTTTATAAGTGTAAAAGTCGCAAGTTTTTCAATAGAAGCTTATTGAAAGTTAAAACTAATTTAAGAATTGTAATGGGTTTATTTATACAGCGAATCTATCGATAAAAAGTTGGAGATGTTCTACAAAGTTCGGAATAAACAAGTGCATAGTTAATGAAGTTTTTAAAGTCTCAGACGAGATAACTTGTAAATACTTGATGGAGAAATTATCTGTTAGTATACAGACTTTATTATATTGCTGACGTGAATTTTCTGCGGGTTTTGACGGCTTGCTGATTAATGATGTTGTGGACACCAGCTTGTAGCATATTATGTATACCTACGAAGCTCATGACCGTTACTGTAATGTGACAATATTTTTCAAGAAAAAAGAAACAAATAATAGATTACATATAGATGTGAGTTTAAGTATTATTTTTTGTTCATTGCATGATTATTGTCCATAATTGTTTAAAACTACATTTAGACATAAGCCTACGCCACGCCGACTGTTAAACGAAACCCATTTTATGATAGAACTTGGATAGAACAATCTATACTTTATTTACTGCATACTTAATCAAACATGAATTCCCTTTTTTAAAGATTTAACGTATTTTAATTTATCGAGACGTACAATATTAACATTTCATGGATAATAATATGATGGATAGGTTTTATCACATGCATCTTCTGACATTATACGGGCCTGCGGCTACCCTGGTATTTTCACAATCTAAACGAATAACAGAGATATTAACATCCATCACATTATTACACAACTAACTGTTATTTTACGAGCATATAATGGTCCGATAACGGTGTTTTATTGTCGCCTAATGGCTTATACCTGTCTTCAGCTGTATAAGCGCTACAGAACGTTATGGGCAGCCGATGTGGCGTCAATTTCGCATAATGGACATCTTTACTATCGGATGGAACGGAGTAAATCATAAATATGGGGAGATTGGTGATTACGGACACGTGGTAACATCACCCGGCTTTTTGTCACGTAGCAACTTCAGAAATATTTATATGCATATAAAATGGATGTGTGTTGTTGGTACATCAAAATGTTTTTTCTTTTGTTAATAATAATTTACAGTTTTTTTAATGTAAATTGACTGATGTGAGTGTCATTCAGGTATGTTGAAATTTTATATTAACAAATAAATGAATCGTATCTATGTAATCTAATCTCAATACTAGTTGCGCTTTTTGTTTGTTTATCAGATAAAAAGCAGCTTATGTGTCAATCCACGGACTCGGCTACGTCAATACCGATTCGGTCCAGCCGCTTGAGCGTGAAGAAGTAACAAACACTCTCACAAACTTTTACCTTTATAATATTAGTGTGATTATGTGAATAAGTTTATAGGCTAATATTATAATCTGAAAATATTTTGATTTATGAATTACAATTTACACTGTGAAATAGTTTTTTTGTATATTTTAAGAACCTTAACATTCAAATATTTGTCGTGACTGACTGTAAAGAATGTCCGAGTTCACTCGACATTTGTTATAAGCAATGATCGTCTGAATTTTGGTTTTCGGCCATAAACCAGCCGAAGTTTCGGTCAAGCTAAAATCAGAAGTCACTGATCTATCGCTCGTCATTCCGACTACTTCCAGAGATGCCACAGATTGCGCGTCGAGCGGCGCGGCGAGCGGTTGAGCGAGAGATCCGAGCGGAGCGGCCATAGGAGTGAGTGAGACACACGTACTTACGGCACAGATTAATATAATAGTTCTTCTTACGGCGCACCGCTTCCGCTGTCGCGCAAAGTCGTGCCATTATAGCTCGGACAATCTTATTTTTTATTTCTTTTAAATTAAAGTTTGTATTGAATCTTTAGTTTACAGCTAAACACCCATTTTCGGTCGGGCACTACAAGTAGGTAAGCGTAATTATTTTTATCAAAGTAACAGGATAATTATTATTTTCTAAATAGGTATAATAAGACTAAAATAATCTATTCTAACCTTTGTGACAATGTTTCAGTAACGAAAATAAACATAAATATAAAATAGTGCGTGGAGTCCGTCCGCGCGGAAGAAGTAAAACTTCGTAATGTTATAGAAATTAAAATAGGAAGGGGTAGAAATTGATTTTTAGTGAACTCATATTGTTTCTTTAAGACAAACTTCTTCACTCTCGCTCTGTCTCTGTCTATTCCCCCTCCCCAGGAGCGTTGAAAGTTTAACGCAACAGTGCTTTCTTACCCCCTCCACGGTAGCGTTAAACGCTTAACGCAACCGTTAAACATTTAACGCAACCTTGTTGGAAGTCGCATTCAAAGTTTCACTTCAATAACAGCTACTAGCTACACAATCACGTCTTTACAAAGTCTCGTAAAAAAAGTACGTATACTTTCCTTTAACGCAAGTTAAAATGAGATTAGTTATTATCATTGTAAAAACAAAAACATTCACTTAGAAGTAAACTTTGTATATCCACAGTAAACGCCGTGTTTGATACAAGTCAGTCATGCAAAAGACATAAAACGTATCGAGACATCCTTCCTTTATCTTTTCTCCCTATAAATCATCTCAAATGTTGTGTTCTCAAAAAGTTAGAACCATTATATATGTAGATAGTTGAAGGAAGACAGTTGGATATTTATCCGACGCGACGTGAAGATTTAAGAAGTTATAAAACTAGCTGTCGCGATAAATAGACTATGTAGGTATTTCAAATTCGTCCTTTTGGGTATTTATAAGATAAACCTTTCTTATGTAGCTGTAAGTGCAAACAGTAATATTCTGTGTCATTGAGTGAATGTAAATTTCTGTATCGAGGAAGAAATAAATAAATTAAATTAATTATTACCCAGTGATTGACTGGTAGAGAATGCCTTTTGTACGTATTTTTTGGGTTGTGCAGAACAGTTTAAATAAATAAATGATTGTATTCGCCTCATTTTATTATTTTTAAGGATATTTATGGTAGTGGCGGATCTGAGCGAGCTAGGAGCTGGCGATGGCTGGCAGGAAGTGGTGTAGGATCGGGCAAGATTATCTACTCTTGTTTAGTTATGATATACAAGAGCTATTAAGCAAACTCAAATGCGTTCGGGAAACTGCGAACTGTCTTCTCGTCCAAAATGCCTCAGTGCTTGAAGATAAAAGTAGTGCGTATTACCGGTAATGACCTACTGAGCTGAGACGTGGTCTGTAACTGTGGGCTTTTTAAGGAAGCTCAGAGTCACTCAGCGAGCTATGGAAAGAGCTATGCACGGGATTTCTCCACGAGATCGAATCAGAAATGAGGAGATTCAAAGACGAACCAAGCCCATCGACGTAGCAAACTGGGTAAGCAAGCTGAACAGGCAATAGGCGGGGCACATAGCCCGAAGAACCGTTAGCCGTTGGGGTAGAAAGGTTCTCGAGTGGAGACCACGTTCCGGCAAGCGCATTGTAAGACGACTACCCACAAGGTGGTTGGACGACCTGGTTAGAGTTTCGGGGACTCGCTGGATGCGGGTCGCTTTTATCCGGTCCATGTGGAAGTCTATTTAGGAGGCCTGGCCTGGGTCCAGCAGTGAACGTCCTATGACTGAAATAATGATGACGATGAAACAAAATGGATAGTTTGTCCTTTTAAGGATTAAAAGTAGGTGAACAAAACCACGCCACTCTTAAATGTTTACATACTTAAACCATTGAATATGAAAATTGTGGTGGTACCCACATTAAACAAAAATGAGACATTACATGCTTCATAAATTTATGTTTACATACTTATTACCATACAATACATCTACCTATAACAAAGCAAGTAAATGGACTATTCTAAACCCCTTTCACACTATTTAAATACTAGTTGCGAAGCACAAAAAAGTAACATCAATCTTCGTAAACCCTGAAAGCGCGGATAATACGACTTGGAATAGTTCCCCTTGTCGTAAGCACACGCGTCAAATTTCACGAAAATCACCTGCGTTACTCGTATGCAAGGAAAACATACATCAGGAACACAATGCTTCTATAATAGAGAACGGGGAGTATGGAAATTTATCCGATTTTCGTTACTTCCTTTCTGTAATAACATGCTGGGATCGATTATAGGATTGCAGATATTTTTTTTGTATTAAGAGGCCTTATTCCTTTAAAAAAAAATTGTTCCTATTTGGATTATGACAAATAAATATACTTATTGATAATTTTAACCAACTTTTTGAAGTGAATAATATTTGTCCCTGATGAGTTCTAGAAAGTAACATAGAGCAGTGCAGTCGAAAAAAAGTAAATAAAAAAGTTTTCTGCGTGAATTTTGTAAAAAATGTAATAGTTTTTGAGACAAAAATTAACAATGAAAAATTCAAACTGTAGGTTTCAAATATATACCTTTAAATCACAATGGCCCTGTTCTAAGTAGTAACATTGATTATATGTTAAGAAACTGTTTGATCATAGCGAAAAATGTCTAAAACAATAAGCATTCGTGAACGGCTAAGTTTGTAAATAGAAAATTAAAATTCAACAGTTTCATTGGTTTAAATAAATAGAAGAAGTATAAATTAATGAAATCAGAAACTTTGCAGTTGTTGTAACCAAAATTATCCGAGAGAGCACAAAGATCTTCCAACGAGTAAATTGGCAAGCGTAATTCTTAGAAAAATAATGAACTAGAATGATTTAAATATAATATTTATAGTTGTAAATTACAATACAAAAATTTCTTAATCAGACAAAACATACTTATGACACTTTATACTCTCGTAGTTTGTACACATGCACGGGGTTTCACACGCCATCTGAGACCACGGTGGCGTGTGCTACCCCGAAACGTAATTATGAAGGTATTATGAAGGTAAATAAGGAATATCGAATATTGTGTTATTTCTTACTATAAAATACTTACCCATATAATGTAAGTTACTTATAATATTCTATATCAATATAAATACGAAGGCTAAAATCATCTTCAATCAAATGCCATTGGAAGATTTAACGAATCAATCTTTGTTTAGGTACGTAAAAAAGGTACTTATTTTAGATTCAGCAATTCTTTATTGCTTATACAGAATACTTACTAGGTGCCCACTTGTTTCAAAAGATGCGTTTCAAACATATTTAAGTAAAAAATCAAATTATTAAAAAGTTTACACAATCAGCATTCGATAAGTACTTTATTTAAGTGCTCCCAGTAACACCGTCCCTTTGATTTACGAGTAGGTATTATTGTAAATTTCTCATTCGAGTAATGCATGCAACTCATTATTCATCGGCAAATCAGATTTCAATCAATTTGCTTATTCAATCTATCATTATTTTATATTGATTCATGCATAAATTTCTTTTACATTTGGTAAAATAATTTCGGTAAAAGCTAGGTCATAGAGGGATGAAATAAAAATGGTGTTTACGACGAGTAAAGTGGATTTCAGCTAATGATACTCGTGTGATCATACAGATACATCTGTTGTAAAATCGAGAGCTATAGAAGTCGTCATCAATTTCGAGCACTAATTGATAATCAATTGGGTTAACTTTCTTCTCTTTTGGCCCTTCTGTATAAACAAATAACCCTAACCAAATAATACCTCCACACATGTTCAAGTAATGAATTACAGCATTTTTACGGGTGGGAAAAAAATACCTACACAATGCTGTAACTCGCAAAACTATCATTGAAATATTTTTTTTCTCAAAGTAGTGTATATGGTTAAAAAAATATATTTTTTAAATATAAGTAGTGTCTAAAGAGGGTCAAAATTCCACCCGGCTGGTTCAGAAGTTCTTCATTTTTTTATTTTTTTCTTTAGTTTTTGTTGCTCTAGTGAAAAGTTTTATTTTTGTGGGTTACATGATTATTGATTTCTTGCAACGAAATATAAAAGTGAGTAAATTGGCCTTCCCGAATTGGCCCTTAACCAAAGAGAAATAACTCTTTCTCTGCTTAGTTATTTATTGAGAGTAGAACCGTAGCTTCATGTATCATGTATGTGTGGAAAATTGAGCAAGAATTTTTAGCCAGTCACTTTGGCATTGACAATTTGGCGGCGCATATGTGATCATTCATCACGCACAAGCCGGGCCGACGGCACATCAGCATCCAGCATAAATCATGTGAGATTATCTGCGCGAAGGCTACCTTTACCGAAGGCATGAATATATGCAGCAGTTTTATAAGAAAAGAGTAACTAGTCTATTTACTTATAGTTATAAGTCACGAGTACCGACAATATACTTAGTTTCATTATTAAACTAAATAGGTAGGTATAATAATGTTGGGCAACTTTGTCCGCGCGGGAAACAGTTGTAATCCTCTTTTCTGCTTCACTGCAGACCGGTGTAAAGTATGGAATTACCCATAAATCATTAGACGTCCAGCTATCCCTGTGCCAAAAACTAAATCCTACGACATAAATAATAATTCTCAACATTTTGTAAAACAAGCTTACAAAATCATATGTCTCGCCTGTAAATTGGGGATAAAAGCATCATTTTGCGAAATATCGACATGAAACCCAACAAAAACCTTGTAACGTAACATTTTTCACGGCGTACATTATGAAGTGATAACATCATGCTCGCAAAGCTTTCAAATGAAGTATTACACGGCGGGTGAACGGGACAACGGGCCGTTTGTATTCAGTGCGGCCCTCGGCATTCGGTATGGAGCCATCTATAATGGATATTGAAGTGTATCAGGATCGGGTACGCTAACCAATATTTTTAAATTATGCGATCGGGCCCCTGAGGCATTGCGTCGTAAATTTGTCGTCTATGCGTTTTATAGTTAAATTGCTCGGGCGCTTGTAATCATAAGGAAAGAGGAGTAGAAATTGCAACAATTCAAATAATAATATTTTACCTATATATTTTACATTTGACAAAATAATTAAAAACATTTTAATTCAGTTAAAATACAGGCAGTTGAAATCAAGAAGATAATACATCTAAATATATGAAATAGAGATACAAATCGTAGCATTAATTTCATTTGGCTACTCATGCGTAGTCAGTTTCTAAAAAGTTTACCTCCTATTAACTAGGTGCTATAATTTGTTTGTTCTTAATTTAGTTCTAAATTAGCGTAAACCATGTAGTTCATCTAATTTATCAACATAAACATCAAGAACAAGGAAAAAGATTGTGTATACTGATTGAAAGGCTTTTACCACAAAAAGTAAAAAAAACGAGATTAAATCATGATCAAATTCAGAATATAGTGAGTACCTAATGGACAAAGAAAATAAGTATTTGTTATAAAGTTTCGTGTGTATCAAAGCAGAACATTTTAGGTTACATTTGGTACCCTTCTATCTCATATCAACTTTATTTAAGGTCACACTCGTAAAATAACCCTCACATGATTTAAAATCCGAACCCGAAGCCGAAAATGTGCAGGCAGTGGATATTTTGTTATTTATTTTAGTTTATTGGAGTCGATGGGAATAAAGCCGGGATAAAATTTCAATTGCCAGCCTCGCAGACAGCAGTGGCGTGTCTCAGTTTATTTATTGTGTTAAAACCCCAAGTACTGGGGTCAATACGAGATGTTTTACATCTGGAAAAGACTTTAATGTACATAATTCATTGAACACAAGTAAGGTTTACTGGATGAAATGGATAAGTATTTTAATGCTTGCGGAGTGAAGGATTAAGAAACAAGTTTAGTTTATCATAATATCCCATAAAAAACATTGCATCGGTAACTGATCGGGGCTTGTGAGTTTCTTCGATCAAGTTACAGGAAATTTTAAGGATGCACGGATATCGTTGACGTAATGAGGGCATTAGCAGCCTATGAATTCAAACCATAGCACGACACGTAGGATCCCATGGGTTAATCAGGACAGGAAGAACTTGTCTTCCACTTCCTAATTTTTTTTAGTTAAAAAATATACAGTTGTATTTCATTATCAGGATAGTTATCCTGCTTAGTAAAATAGAGACAAGAATGTTTCAACGGTTCACTTCTAGCAGCACTTCATCTCGACCGGCATAAGCCCTGTCGCTTCCACTCGAAAAAATTCAATCGCACCTCGCCGCAGCCTCGAGGTCGCAACGAAGCCCCGAAACCCGTGCAAATACCCTAGCCCTGCACAATGAGATACGGGTTTAGCTTTCTAATTAATTTTATTTACTAAAATCCTTCACGAATTTATAGAATGATCTCAGAACTATGCTTAATTAAATTTTGAGGTGAGAAATTTACGTCGCCGATCAAAGTTATATTAAATTAATACGAATTTTAGAAAATAACATTCGGGTTAGAGCGAAAAGTGATAAAGCTATACCTACTTGAAATGCCATAATATTATTTTAGTAAGCGTAAAATGTACGTTGATATGAGGTGATTTGTTCGCTGGTGTAATATTCCGAATTCCGACTTAATATACAATCCGTTATAGCACATCCTCTTATATAGTTAGTATTATGAATGAAAAGTTAATACTTCCACGGGAAATATAATGTTTGCTGATTTTTATTAATAAGTACGAAATATGGTATACGTAAAATACAAATGCGAGTGACATAGTCGCAAAGTCGTCCATATCGTATATAAAAAGTATCTAAACCTGTCCGATTCCACGCTCATTTGTTTCGCTTATCAAAAATAAACGCCAATAAAAGTAAACCGCGGTAATGCGATGATAAATAAACCGGTGGCAATACAATTTTTATCAGCGGGGCGGTCATCATAAATTTAGGCTTACAAGCTAAAATCGCTATTGGAGCGAGGAGAGAGACACGCGCTCTACGAGATAAATCTGACCTCTGTACCGTTCATCACGAGAAAATGTATTCGTTTGCTTTTTATTTACTCAAACTCATTTTGTTAGGATCGGTGGATTGAAACCATCAGGGACTGACAGGTTTAGTTGAGTAAAATTTACGAAAATCAAGCAGTGCCAAGGACTTCATCACAAAGTTATTATTTAAGCTTTTTCTAATTTAAGCTTGATTGCAATTCTAAATTTTAATATATTTACAGATTATGATAACTTCTTACACTAAATGTGATGTTTCCAAGCAAAAGGCAAAAGGTGTCGCTTGCAATAAGGACGCTTTGACAGGTTATTCTTAGGTATAAAGAAGAGAGCGATTTTTTTCTTATAGTAAGCAACAAAGAGAACCCTCTTGGTTGAAATGTCACAATTTATTTCTTAAGGAACAGAGAAAAAAATGAGAGAATGCCATTTGGCATTAAGTTCGCCATTTTTACTGACTTTTGTTTTGTGCAACCACATTTAAATAAATAACTTAAAATATTTATATTAAAGAAACCGAAAATTAATTCAACTGCTACTAATAAATACACATTTTTAGATATTTAGAATTCTGTTCTTTTTTACCTCACTTTACTATTTACATTTACCAGACATATATTAAGTTAATATACCTATCAAGTTTCCCTCTTAGTTTCAAAATAATTTATGCACCTCTCATAAAAATATGCAGTGTATTTTTGTTCCCCTGGCATCCCGTCAGTCACATCACGTTAGGATAACACTAATGTAGCCGTTAGGTAAAGTGCTTTCATGAACAAGCTGACTCAGGCTAGGTTTTCAATTTATAATATCTCGAAAATTCCAGCTTTTGCTCGTAAAATATCTTAATCAACATTTTTTAATGAACCCGACTATTAAGAGGAAAATATGATATTTATATTCTAAGTGTATCTACGCTTAATGGTCTACAAACTTTGCTCTGAGCGCACGTAGGTACATAAGCTTTATTTAGTTTTAAGTACCTATCACTAATGAATCTAGCAGGTAAATGACCTGCTATTTCATTAATATCGCTAGGTAACCGATACTACATCCAGTAATACGTATCATATTAAATTTATAATCACTAATTATGCGATTAACGTTTAACATATCTATACTATAAACGACAATAAATTGTTTTTTTTTTTAATTCGAAAAATCGTGCAACACCCGTCAAGAAAAACAATCTTGACAAGGGAAAACATGTGTCGTTCTATCTTTAACACGTTATACTCATACTCATACTCATTTATTTATAAAATGTTTTTCAATTTTACATGTCACATATTGAATTATTAAATTATATATAATTATATTATAGTTAAGTTATTTTTATTAATTAATGTTACTCGTAGCTTTGTTTTTGTGGACCATAAATTGTTTAAATACTTACATAATTATAGTTATTTAAATGAGGAAAGATGATAAAATATTTCCCTCTTACAGCGGGTGGTAACTGGATCAAGAGAGCTGAAAATCGAGTTCAGTGGCTTGCGACGGGTGAGGCCTATGTCTAGCAGTGGACTGATACGGGCTGATGATGATGATCCTAGATTATTTTGTGATAGTAGCAATCTTGCACTAGAGAACGAGCCTTAAAGGATGCAATCGTCGTTAACGCAATTTAATTTTGTTTAACTATAAAGTAAGAAAACATAGTGAAGCAAAAACTTTTTTTTTGCTTTTTGATGATTTTTCACCCTAACGGATATCGTAACCATAATGTAAATATAAACATATTACTTTTTCTTAGCTTTGTCCGTCCGTGTGGGCGACAAATTAGATATTTATGGTGATGAGCTGAACCCGCCCGGAGGATGCACTCCTGGATTAGCTCCATTGATTTATGACTTTAACTGAGATCAACATAATTGTATCTAACGTATTGTTTTTCATTTGGTTATCATCAATACTGATATATGTATGAAGGTATACGTATTCCTAATAATAGTCACCTAGTAAGGACTTTTCACAAAGTCACGTAATCATTATAAAGATCATTTTGTTATATTTGTTATAAATATAGCCCACAAGGGTGTTTATCAACCCACGCCATATTCCGGATTTCTAGTGGTACTTATTTATTTTACTGGTAACGACAAATTTTTGGTAACTGACGTTGAAAGTCCGTGAATTTCACTGATGTTAACAAAGAGGAAACAGGATATATTTCATAAATATATTTCATTATTTCATTTCATTTCATTATATGGAGAGCATGATTTTTTATTAGAAAAATGTTTAAAATAAAGTATTCCAGCGTTTTGACGTTGTTCATAAAAAGTAGCTAATTTAAACGGAAAGGAACAGGAAACTAGTCTTTCTCTCTTGCACTACTAGCACCCTCAATTTAACACATTTCAGCGGGTACTTTTGAATAATATGAAGATGCTGGTCCTTCCTTTTGCAGTCCATAAAACAGGGCTAAATATTCCGCAAATTTCATGTAATTTTTGCATAACAAAGACAAAAATATCCACAGGTGAAAGTCAAGTTTTTTCAATAGGATTCAGTATTTATTTCGCAAGATGAACGTTACAAAGGACTGAGCAGCATTCCAGTAAACAATGTTTTGAATTTGGTAATGATAAATCGCCACTGACGTTTTAATAATGAAAATATATGACGGATGCTCATTAATATGAAAGCTGTCTGTAGTGACACTTGTTAGGCTAAAACTATATTTAATAGTAATTTGTTAAATGTTGAATTTTCTTTTATGTAAAATTCTGATTCTTGTAAAAGATAAGTAAGACATTTAAAAACTTCATTCATAAATGTAGGCACGCGTAGATTGAGCAAAAGCAGAGATATCAACTTCATATTAAAGCCCTTAAAATTGTAATAATATACCCTATTTAATATAGTAAAATACCTCGGTTGTAATATCAAACAGGTTCAAAAATCAAGGACTTAGCGCCAGAACGAAAACACGCTAAGATGTTCATCCTCAGAGCTAAATGAAATACAAACATTATTACACGGTAAGCCTGGGGCCGTCGATCCACACACACTCGGGTAATAACGCGGTGCGAAGATTTAAACCCCTTCGCAAATCTGACTAAGGCCCTTTGCAGTTTCATTTCGACTTTTCCGAAGCCGTGTTAAGTGTCCGTTATCTGAATAGGAATGTGTTAAAGGACAGTTTCTTTGTGGTTTCGAAACCGGTGCAATCTATTGATGTATTTGCGCATGCAGTCTTATCCAAATTGAATATTTTAGCACATAATACTCACATAGGAATTGAAAACGTAAATCCTCTCGTTATATTAAACAGTTAGTTATAGTAAACAGCTCTATCTAGACTGTATTTTTATATGAAGATCAGATTTCAAATTGGCAGAAGGCCTAAGGTTAATTTAGCACTATATTTTCACTCAATTGAAATTGCGACTAATATAATAATGAACAATAAAAAATAATCTTTAAATCGGCTTATCTTTCCAGTTAACTTTAATCAAATGTCTCGTCCAAAAGAAAGCAAGTAGGAAATAAAAAACTCGAGTTGATGATGTCAGCACTGGTTCACGTTAAACACCCGTACATATGCACCGCCATCTTGGGAATTAACACTTCACACTAGCACTTTTCACACTTAATCCATGGAAGGTTTTCACTAGTAGAAGGCAAAATGATGCTACACTACCCTTTTTTAGTGTTTTGTAGAACATAACTAACCGACCAAGTAAGAGCGATGTTAGGAACATTCGCGTGAAACAGTTGTGTTAGTCTTTTCATCATATTTGAAACACTATGATAACACATGAACACAGATTTAGAATTAATAATCTCAAACGAGTATAAAATAGGTCTTAGGTCCTAGGTTTCATGTATTACGTGAGCTGCAATAGACAGCACGGAATGGACTATGGTGCAACGCTGTTCCAGTGGCCTACTGCAGCCGCGCGCATCTGACCCCGAACGAAAGCGAGAGTAAATCAATAAGTTCTTCTTGACACTCCTGGTATCCTGGTAACAACTCGAGCTATAACATGGACAGTGGCTAGCCGGAATATATAAGTTATTATCAAATGAAATATAATACGTTGTTACAATAATAACAACTCTTTGAACCCTAGTCAAGCAAAGAAGAAGGAGTCTGCTTGTTTTTTCACAACTGCTGTTGAAAATTACTGACCCACGAAAAACATTTTCATGAAAAATGATGCCAAAACGAGACCAGAAATGACTCGCACTGTCAAAAAGTTCTTAAATCTCATGTAGAGCCAAGTTCTGACTCTACTACAAGCCCAATTCTCTACAAGGACTAACTTCTCAAACTCTACACTTTAGTCAAAATATGTAACATTCGCGTCTGTGACTTCTTCACTTACAATAACAACGGTACAATAATACGTAGTGGCTGAACATTGTTTTGAATATTCATACTTAAACTGAAATCTTTACATATTCCGAGCATGTATGAAACGGACGAACAAACGTATACACACTTTAATAGCGTTGTTTTGTTACAGAGCACCGCACCGGTCCGATTTCTCCGTTCAGATCGAATTCGTCTGCAAAGTTTGAATGTTTCGCTGAAGTTGAAAATGCCGGTGTACGGGTGGATTTATTGAAAGGACCTACTGGAGTGAAGAGACTGGAATAAGTTTGTAGTGCGTAGGTATACATGATCATGTATTGTGATTTATATACGTAAAAAAAATAGTTTAGGCCTTCTTTTATGTATTAAGTGAGTCCATAATATATTGATAACTTGACACTTCTTAAAAAAAAGATTTGTGGTATATTAACTTCCATATTAATTTTGCACAAGCTCTATGCCACAAGGGCCCTAATAATAGATCGGCATTACTTATAGTAACGATTTAATAGCGTTAAATAGCAATATAGAGTCTGTCAAGCGAGTCGCGCCCCTCGGGTATGGGGCTGATTATATATATCTATCTCATAATATACCATACGAAAAAAAAAGATGGATATAATAAATCAGCCCCCTCCTAGGTGACACGATGCGTTTGACAAACTCTAGTGATGATATTTCAAATAGATGTCAGTGTTATAATTTCGAATACGGGCCCTCGAGTAGCAACAAACGGAGCATAATGACAGAAAAGGTACCCGATATTCTCTTAATTACAAATCGACGAATAAAATTAGGTCCCCTGTTTTAATTGTCACTCATTAATCAAAAATATACAAATTTAATTGACTGAAAATGCGTCATGTCAATTCTTATTTTGATATAATCAACATCAATTACTCACAGTTCGTAGACTCATTCACGGTTGTTCTTTTGCTTGAGTGTTTCTAAAATCGTTCCTTCAATTACTTTTCTTTAAAGCCGTGTCTTAAACAAAGATTAATCAACGGAATCTCATTAAGATTTTCTTAATACAAATTAACAATTAATAAAAGGCTCAAATTTGGCGACTATGAAGCGTGAAATTGGATAAGATTGTACCGCGGCTCGTTCAGGCGCATTATTTGATTGGCGTGCTTTAAAATTATTAGCGCTTTATAAGGCGCATTATATTTTTTAAATATTATTTAAAGTTAAAATAAAATATTAGTGTAAAATTAAATGTTACACTCAATAGAACATGTCTTTTTGCAATCAACATTACTATAGTGCCGACCACTGATTATAATAATATTTCAATGAATTAAAAAAGTTGTTATATTTTTGTGTTTTAGTTATGTGAATGGCATTATGGATTTATGTCGGGATTAGAGATAAGATATCGAAGGATAGTTAAATAATACGTACAATATTTACACCAGCCTTTGGTTAGCCAAGGTATTTTTTCACGTTTTTCCGTTAAAAATAAAACCATATAATAATATTAAAAGCACACAACCACAAAGTAATCACAGGTAGTCAGTCTTCTTTTTCTTTATGATCTTGAATATTTTTACTGTAAAATATTTAGACAAGGTGATTTTATTTTCAGACATTTTACCTCAACCTTAAAAGCGAAATGCTTCTGCAATACTATTTCCCATTTCGCGCCATTGATTATACCCTCAACATCTCGACACATTACTATAATGGAGCTGTCATGTCGCCATACTTCGCGTCTCTGAGACGTCCAACGTTACCAGACCCGCTACTCGATATAAGATAACTTTGTTCGGGGTTCTATTTATAGTGGTTCTTCAGGAACAGGAGTGCCGTCAGTCGCAGGTGATAAACTGGATGGAGTAATTAGAAACTGACGTGCCAGTTAATAACTGAGGCAAGTTTGACTCCCCGTTTAGTACCGACACCGCTGGGTGCAGCCACGTGCAGCTAAGTTTTATCATTAAACGTTTCTTCTCTGGTTATTTTTTCATTAAAGGGAATCCTGGCAACCCTGATAATACACGCCGTGTTTTGGTAACTTAAATTATTTTTATTCGTTTATTTCTTAAGACATGAATTCGATGATTGAATTTAATTAATTATGTAGATGACACTAATGTAACGAAGTCCTTTGAATGTCCCTGACATGTCTTGATGACGTCAACGTTTGATTAAACATAATCCGATAGTGTTAGCCGACGATACATGACTAGTATAGTATTTATTTAACATACAATATGTAAAATGTAAATATGTATTTATTAATACGTAAAATAATTTACCTAAAAACACGAACAACATAAATATTATGTGTATGTACTGACCATTCGGCCCAACCAAGTTCGGTAGTATTGTTAACAATATTTTAAATTTGTGTAATTCAAAGATGCCGATTAAAAGGGTAGTGAGCTTAATCAGGGCACTAATAGTGGTACCACTAGTGCATATGAGTTTGAAAAATAATTGGCACATTCATATTACAGTTATTTAAGTGTCTGCTTGGTGCCTGTACAAAGAAGACATCAGAAAGCTTACCACCTTCCATATGCGATGTTTACCTTTGCATAATACGAATTCGGTGGCAGGATTGGGTGACCAACACGAAAGGCACTACGACGAGCTAGCATGTTCGGCATGGAAGCTATATTGATGAGACACCAACTACGATGGTGTGGCCACGTTAGCCGCATGAAAGACTGTAGACTCCCACAAGCCGTCTTCTACTCGGAACTCGCTAGTGGAAAACGCAATCATGGGGGGCAGTTCCTGCGCTACGAGGATGTTTTGAAACGACATCTTAAAGCTTGCGACATCCCATCTGTGCGATGGGAGGACCTTGTGTCGATGAAACCGGAGTGGCAGTCAGTAAAGGTGTAGCTTCATTTGAAGAAGCTCGACTCGAGCACCTGGACCAAAAGCGCCACACTACACTTTTGACACCCAAGGGCAACTTTATTGACAGTGTGACCGGACATTCAAAACCAAAGTTCTTTGCAAGTCACATCTACGCACATGAACGGCTGCGACTTTCATGCCAGTGGAAGATTTTTCAGTCTTACTCAGAAAGAATATATCTCACGAACGGCATGCCGGACGCCAAACCATTGCTCATTTTTCAATACAAATCGAGGTTTCGTTCTCCTCCAAAACTGAACTGCTGAAAACTGAATGCGAAGAAAATATACCTACTGTGTTGGTTTGGTGGTCAATTTTTTTAATTATTATTATAAAATTTGTGTACTAGGCGTCTGTTTTCACCAAGAAGCGGCGTCCGCTTCAAACGGATACCTTATACACAAATTCCGCTACAGCACATTTCCTGCCATTGCCTTTCAGTGGATTACTAATGTTTGGCAAATAATCTTTCCCAAAGTATCACATCGCAAATTTTGTTTCCCAAATTTTTATTTGGCAAAAAGTGCAATTAGCAAAACTACGTATCGCAAATTTACAGTTTGCAAACATTTTGTTTAGCAAGTGGTTGCTTAGCAAATAATTACTTGTCAAGTTTTACTTTCCCAATTTTTTTTTTGCAAATATATCGTTTGGCATAACATTCTTATCCCAAAATATTGCATGGCATACAATTTATATCCCAGTATAAGGTGAAATAAGTAATACTATGATGTTTGGCCCACTCACTAGGGCCGCGTGGCTCGCTCGCTACGCTCGCTCGTTAAGGTCGCAACTCAACCTAACACTCCTCCTCGCTACGCTCGTCGTCGTACCTAACCTGAGCCAAGTCGGATTTCCCTTAAGGTGAAATAAGTGATATTTATGATGTTTCGCCCACTCGCTATCACTATAGGGCCGCGTGGCTCGCTCGCTACGCTCGCTCGTTAGGGTCGCAACTCAACCTAACACTCCTCCTCGCTACGCTCGTCGTCGTACCTAACCTGAGCCAAGTCGGATTTCCCTTAAGGTGAAATAAGTAATATTATGATGTTTCGCCCACTCGCTATCACTATAGGGCCGCGTGGCTCGCTCGCTACGCTCGCTCGTTAGGGTCGCAACTCAACCTAACACTCCTCCTCGCTACGCTCGTCGTCGTACCTAACCTGAGCCAAGTCGGATTTCCCTTAAGGTGAAATAAGTGATATTATGATGTTTCGCCCACTCGCTATCACTATAGGGCCGCGTGGCTCGCTCGCTACGCTCGCTCGTTAGGGTCGCAACTCAACCTAACACTCCTCGCTACGCTCGTCGTCGTACCTAACCTAAGCCAAGTCGGACCTGCCTTACGTACTACTATTAGGTAATATTTAGGAATACTTAGGGCTTACAATTTACCAGACTTTTGCTATAAGTTCAGCTTGCAAAGTGACTAATTTGGGAAAATTTTGTTTGGAAAATAATTTATGACAAAATCAAACATTTGCTTTATAAGCATTTGCTAAATAAAATCTTGACAAAGTGAAATTTTGGGAAAATATGATTTGACCAAATGAATACAATGGGAAATGTAACTTTGCTAGAGATGCATTTGGGAAATAAAACTGTTGCGATAAGTTATTTGGGAAGTCATATTTGGGAAACATTATTTGCCAAACGGCAGTACACCCCTTTCAGTTCCTAAAACTTTGTGAAGATTTGTTCAGTTTTGGAGGAGGAAGCAAACGAGAACGAAATCTCGATTTTTGTAACCCAGTTAAGTTTGAACCTAACATGTATCCGACGTAATAGTTATCAGGTGCAAACTTAAGCTAAACTGAAAGAATAGGAAAAGGAGCCAGTCCTCTTGAGGCAGACTGCATGACTATCGCGCTACAATGCACCAGCTCCGGTCTTCGCTTTTGTTCTGCCAAAATAGGCGGGCGTTCGTAGCAGTTGTAGCAGTGCGTACGCGTGAATTGATTGCGTCGCCACGCCTTGCGATAATATTATTGCGACGTGTTAACCTCCATAAAAATACAACTTTCAGGTGGCCTCTGAAATACAAAAATATTTAATCTTCTGTATGTTTTTAAGCGTCGTAAAAAAACGGACACTTTCTCAGTTCATCGGCATGATTTTTTTGCTCCCCGATTATTCGAAGCGACTGGACCTGAGGTTAGGAAATAGGATCATGGGATTCTGGAAAAATCGTGGGAAATCTTCAAACATTTTAAGCACACTTTCCGTGACTTGGGTATTTTGGTTAAGTAACCCAAGCAGTTGTTTTCGGAAACCATCATTTCCCTTCATTGACATCGTTTATTTTTGGTTAAAAAGTAGTTATATTTTGTGCTCACGTTACGGCACACCTTGAGATTGTATTCACAACCAAAACACATACACTTATACTTATGCTACATTATTTCTCTAGTGCCTGATATTTCAAATTAAGTTCGAAACATCTTTGCCAACCTTTCCAAAATTACGTTCTAAAATATTCACACATGTGCTCAATGTATGACGTGGACCAAACTTCGAATATACACCTCGGTGAAGCCGTTTATATCAATTCCGTGAGGTCGCCGGGCGGGTCGGTCCGATGAAATTATTAAAGCCGCAGACGGACCTCTCTAATTAACTTCGCTCCACGTACTGAAAGTTGAGCAGCTGCTGCTAACTAATATCTTCGGTGTTATGACGCCCTGGTAGCCGTTAACCAAGTGGGTTTACTTGGTAAAGTTTTGTTGAACTATCAATTTTAGGTCTGTTGTACTGTTTTATGATAATTAAAGAGCTTGTTTACTGAACCAAATACAGTTATACCTACAATTATATCAGATAAAGGAGAAGATCATGTGTTAAAAGTGCCCATTGGGCTGCGCCACCTTTGTGGTGGTAGGTACATGCGAGCCTAGTACAGATAGAGATAGACTGACGCAGCGCAATAGACACTGATTTGCGCGAGCTTCGATTTTGGACCGGAACAGGCAGCTATATTAGTAGCATATAAGGTGTTTTTTTGCGGTTTAAGTGTGCATCATGGCCAAATGATCAAACATACCTATCCTATATCGATTTCTGCTATTTTAAACTGAATTAAGTCAATGTTTGATTACTGTTTATTTTAGAGAAAATATGGTGAAATATCCTATTTTGCTGTATTTTCTCTAAACACAATTCAACATTCAATGAGAACGAAAATGTCTTAATGGTTTCGAATAGAGTACAACCACGTAGGTACAGTCGCCATCAGATATATTGCAGCATATAGGGCGTTCATAAATATCTGAACACGACTCTTATTGACTGGGCATTACAGTACATGATCAGATATTTATGAACGCCTTATATGCTGCGATATATCTGATGGCGACTGTACATCGCTAAAGTAGACATGGACATAATATATAGTAGTGATATTTCGAACTATTGTCATTCTCTTTCACTCCATTGTTTCACTCCAATATCAATTTTACTCTATGGTTTTATTTTGGTGATTCTGCTGCCAAATATGTAAAATGTGTTTTAGTCTTCTAAGTTTCAGGATACAATATCAGCCCGGCACTCGTTCACTGCGCCCAGGCCAATCTTAGTACACCAGTCAAAGCTGTGGTCGTATTTTAGCTTATATAGCGACAAAAAACGCGGAACAGTGTTTTCCGACATTATATACTGTTTATATACGAGACTGTACTTAAAAGACTTCAAAGCCTTTGATGCCGTACAAACACTTTCCAGAAACCAAAAGTCCTGAATTTATCGACTTTTTTAATATCACATCGACAACTTCGTGTTCATTCGAACTTGTTTAGTGTACAGAAAAAACCACGCGGCTCTTCAGCTCTGCAGTACCACTTGAGATGCGGCGCGCGCCCGGTCAGCGGGGCCGTCCAAATTATACTCGGCGACTAAATCGTCTGCGAGCGCCGAGCGCGGCCTATCTGCTTGATTTCGAGATGTCTGGCTGCTGTACGGTTAGCAAAAAGGAAAATTCAAACCCATTTTATAGATGGGGCATTTTATCGGCTTCACCCGCGTGGTATGGTACCTATATCGGTTGTAATTCGGAGACTGTTTAGGGTAGCTAAACATAAATGCTGTGTCAATTGCTAGTCCATTCTCTAGCGGACTATTATATCCTATTCAAAATCATGTCTATAATAATATAAGTTGTTTTATTGTTGTTTAACAGCAGAACCATCTAACTTAAAAACGCACTGTGTTTGTTGGAATGTTCTTTTTTCAATCGAGTATGGAGCTACAATCCACCACCGTATTGGTGCATAATGCCAACAATAAGTCAATTACCAATAGTCTTATTAAATATAGTGGACGTGCTCGTTTCAGACTAGACCGCATCAAGATCCCTGATGAAGAACTTCATACGAGTTCGAAACAAGTCGCCGCAATTTTCAACCAACCTAAAAGTCATACATATACGCGCCATATATTATTAAAGTAAGTGCTTAAATTATTATTCATACAATCAGAAAACTTTTTAACTTTAACCCATTAAGTATGTAAGACATCATTAGCATCACGAATCCATCGCACCAAATTAAACTCAAAGAAATTATAAGTCAGCGAAATGACAAGCTCGTTAGACGCACTTGACGCGTTCGGCTTACACTCCCGACGGTACGAACTACGAATGCACTCGAAAAGTTAATAATTCCAACCCGTTCCCAGCGCTCTTGTCAGATTCCCCATTCATATTCATATTTATTTCGTTTCACCTATTCGCTTCGGGATCCAAATTTAAATTTAAATCCTTAATTTTAACAAGACACGCGGCATAACTTAAGCCAAGTCGTCATTGAGATAAATTGTTCGACGGCTCGGAAACAAATCTTCATTGTGTTTAACGCGATTTTGAATGAGCAACATTATAAATAATACACCAGAAAATCTCATACTAATGTAAATTATGGCAGTATTGTTTAAGTTTCTTTGTTAAGGGATGTAGGGTGGTATGTTTTACTTGCTCATTTGTTAATAAAATTATTGACAGATTGACATAGTATACCAGTGTGTTACCAGTACGCGGACATTTATTAAAACTGATGATAATTATATGTTGAATATTATTATACTGCTACATATGTATGTGAGATCATACAATCTGTGGTTTCTCCATGAATAAATAAAAAAAAAATATGGGCCATTGTTTGCATCTATTAAAAAACCGGCCAAGTAAATAATTTTTGAGAGATGGAAAGGCTAATTTTAAAACATGATCAGGTAACTTGTTATAAAAATGAATACATTGGCCTAAAAATGATTTACTTACTTTACGAACACGAAACTTTCTAATAGCAATTTTATTTTTATTTCTAGTGTTAAAACTGTGGACATCGGAATTGTTTGTAAATTAATCTAGGTTTCTAATAACATACATAATATTCTCATAAATATATTGGGACGCTACAGTTAAGATGTTTATATCTTTGAAAATGTCTCTTAAGGAGTCACGAGAATTTAGGTTATATATAGAACGAATGGCTCTTTTTTGTAGCACAAATATAGTCTGAATGTCAGCTGCTTTGCCCCAAACCAGAATACCATATGACATGACACTATGAAAATAACTATGATAAACTAAGCGAGCTGTATCAACATTACTCAATTGTCTGATTTTCCTAACGGCGTACGCCGCTGAACTTAATTTACCTGCAAGCACTGCTATATGTGGACCCCATTGCAAATTACTGTCCAATGTTATACCTAAGAATAATACCTTATTCACTATTTCTAAACATTCACCATTTAGTAATATAGTAAAATCTACCGCCGTAACATTCGGTAAAGCAAATCTAACACATTTAGTCTTCTTGGCATTTAATAGAAGATTATTAGTAGTAAACCAGTTAAGTACTTTCTCTAGTGTGCCATTAATTTCCGCATAGTCGGTTGATTTCCGGTGAATCTTGAAAATTAATGATGTATCGTCAGCAAATAGTACTATATTACAAAGATTATCTACTATAGATGGTAAGTCATTTATATAAACCAAAAATAGAAATGGACCTAAAATAGAGCCCTGTGGCACTCCTAGCTTAACACGTTCGCGGACGGGCATTCTATGGCATTCGAATTTTGAGTACCTCTTGTGACGTGCATTCTATAGCAGTCTTTAATCGAGCCTCTTTCCTGAGCGCAAATGCTAAAGAATGCGCTTTGCCATAGTGACAAACGGCGAGTCGGACTCGCGCACGAACTTGTACCACCGCGATGAAATCTAATCTGAAATCTAATCATCAAATAAAACAACGGAAAAAAATTACGTTTGTTGTATGGGAGCCCCCCATAAATATTTATTTTTTCTGTTTTTAGTATTTGTTGTTATAGCGACATACACCATCTGTGAAAATTTTAACTCTAATAAAAAAAAATATAGGGTCCCGTTTTTACCCTTTGGGTATGGAACCCTAAAAATCATAATAACTTACTACACCACCTAACTACACCTACATCCAAGACGTCGTAATAAACAAAGTATGAAGGTTAGGGCTGTCATTCACACTTACTAGTTAAGTAATTTAACTTTGCTTTATATTACTGGCATTTTTTAGTGTATCAATTCAATTAGAGTGTTGGTTAAGTCAAGGAACTACCTTTTTTTCCTTATGTCATTTCATTGCATCCAAGAATAGCATTTATTTTAGTTGAAGTCAGTTTTTTATAAATGTTGTACATATACAGAGGTATAAAATCTATTGTACTCTATTGTCTTGAAAGATATCTACGAATGAAGCCGAATTGTGAAAATTATATTTCGACAACTATACCTAACTAACCAGTCTCCAGTCTCAATTATATTAACGCGTCGCCAATACAACGACGGAATAGCAATGGCATATCTGCATTGCCGAATATCCAAGCCGCAAGCAAGAATGCAATCAGCATCGGGTTGATTAATAATTCTAGACCGCTCGGAGGACATAAAGTCTGCGGTTGGAGGAGTCCTCCTCCATTAGTACCCTGTATTAATACTGCCCACATTCACACGAGGGTCAAGTCAAAGAATACTAGTTGTTGTATACTATATTGTAGTAAGTTCTGGAGGTATTTGAGAGTACTATAAACAGCAATCAATGCAAAACTTTTAAATTCGCTCATGCCATTTTTGTATTTTTTTCATAATGCTGTTTTACTCTACAATCTCACTCAGGGGCCGTTTTAAGTAGTAAGAAACAGTATCAAAATATTTTGTTTGACAATACAGAATTTTGGACCTCAGAAAATCTTGAAACCACTGTAAAAATAAATCGATAAAAATCTTCACGCAGAAATGATTCTTCTAAGACTAAGAAGATCTAAGTGATACTATTCATATTATCGATACATACCTTAGTCACACTCGTACAAGTCCTATGCGGTGGACAGACCAGATCCGAGATAATTGCAACTCGAAAGTCCACGAGGCATTGCACAACGCCGAAGACCGCAGCAAGTGGAAGGCGATCGTCCACAAAATAATTCGTGGAGGTCACGACCCTCAGCAATGAGGAACACGACACAAGGAGGAGGAGTCACACTCGTACTAACTTTTCTGAAAAAAATGTTGTAATTAGGACGTTAGTAGTTTAGTTTGTATTTAGTTTAAATTTCACTAGCAAAAAAAAAATGTAATTAGTACGAGCATGAACTAAGGTATCGTTATATAAACTTGCCCGTCTCTCTACGCACTTGAATGTCTTATAGTTTGAGATACATAACGCTAACGCTTATATCTTGCACCAAGACGTTAGTAAAGGACCTCTTCTTACATATTAATTTAAGTGACTAGACGATTGTTCTTAGAAATAATTTCTAAAATGCAACGTCAACTTAGGGTCCTAACACAATGTCTATGTTCAAAATTACAGTTAAAACTTTAGTCACTATTCTGTACAAGCAGACGGTTGTATCCGCGGTTTTGCTCACGTTACATGGGAATAAGTATTCTTTGTTGCGATCCATGACCGTGATCTATCTGTGTGTTATATGACGTTTTAACTTATGTAAAAAATTCCACGTTATTAACAAAAATAATACGAAATTAAATATCCATGAATAGTCACGAAGTTTTGCATCTATATTGTTAGTGTTATAAGAAGCATTTCTTAGACTTTATGATTGAAACACTGTGGTCTTATGGTATGGTCTGTGTTTTTTTATGCTATTTTCTAATATGATCAATATAACTTCAAACTTTGTTATCAGAACAACCTTTTCAGCCTCATATAAGTTAGAAATATTGAAATTATGAAACTAAGTGGCATTTTTGTTAACCTTGTTGAAATTTCTGAATCAAAATGAAAAATGCTCGTGTATTAAGAAATTCCCGAGACGTTTTCTCCGCTAATGAGACCTACAAAACACCCGCTGAGTTATATTATTATGACGTTGAAATTTCAACCCCCATGCTAAACAAACGTTGGCAATATGTGCGAAGAGCCAGTCTCATAAAAAGGATTTTTAATTAAAACTAAAAAAATGCTTAAATTATATAATATACATAAGTATATACATCGGTTTTATATAAAGAGAACTTTTCTTAGGGTTCAGAATTACCGCGGTGAAACTCACATTCAAAAGTTACTAACTGTCTCTTTCGGTCAATTAAACATGTCATGCACAGGTAGCTAAATATCTACGAATCAAATTTTATTAAAAAATTTTTTTTTAATATTATTACTAAAAAGCATTTCCTTTTTGTATTGTTGCACTACCAATTTTATTTGCCTAATATTGCATGTTTCTTTCTCGTATGACGGAATGGCAGAAGCCACAATTATATGAACAATGTTTCTACTTCCTGTTTGGTGATATAACTACTTTGAATAAAATGTTTACAATGAAGCGAAAAATTGAAAAATTTAATGGTTCAGACAGGATTCGAACCTGCGTTTCTAACGGCTTTCCGGCCCAACACGGGCGTCCTACCAAATGAACCACCGAACCAGATGTCAGAGCCATTGAATCTTTCAACCAGTTGCTTCAACATGCCTGAGGGTGGTATCGTAGCGCCATCTACCGTAAACATTTAGACTTTATAGTCGGCACCATCGTCTTTTGAGACGTTATTATTCTCAACGACCTTAGTTTCAACTAGCGCTTTCACTGCAAAATGTTCGGTCGTTATCGTTCGCGGCTCTTAGCCTAACTGCCAGTATAAGGCGAAGTTGCCTAATTATGTTTTAGTACGTACACCGTGTTCCTTGCAATATGCAGCTCTTACTCTAACTAAAGGAAGTATACTTTATGTGTCTACGATATACATCCCTACCTCACATAATATGTATGAAGCCAGGCTACGTACAAATTTAAATGGACCTTTACTTTCAGGGCACACAGGGTTTGAATTCAATGTTCTTAATAAGTAACATGTCTCTGAGATCTCGCATCTATAAGTCAACTTTAGTGAAAAGCTCTATTTTATAAATAACCGTATAATTTTGTCGCATATTATTTTGAAAATGGTAGAAAACGTAAAATTTCAAGTGAATATGACATACGCGAGCAATATTTATCTCATCTTTAATTAATACATGTTGATGTATTGCGCAAAATCTCGTTTGAACTGTCTACTTTATCAATGCGGCATTTATTGAAATGCGAATAGCAAAAATCTAACATATGACTATTATATAACTGCTATGCTGCTATGCTATGGTATGTTGCGTAACTAATTTGAATAATAAATACATAATAATAATGAATAAATAATTATTGAGGGTATGGCAGTGGCTCGTCTAATTAGGACCCTGCTGTTAATATTTACATTTCAATTGACTGACGCTTTGGTTTTGTCAATACATAAAACTAAGTGCGCTTATTACCATTTTTAAAACATAAAATACAGAGGGCTCTATTACGACGACGACGCGTTTGGCTCGGTTGGTAGACACCTGCCTACTGAGTCGGCGGTCCCGGGTTCGAATCCCGGCCGGGGCAAATATTTGTGCAAAATATTTGTTCTTGGGTCATGGATGTTATCTATATATGTATTTATATATTATGTATATCGTCGTCTAGTACCCATAGTACAAGCTTTGCTTAGTTTGGGACTAGGTCGATTTGTGTATGATTGTCCCTTATAAAAAAAAAAAAAAAATAAGCGGAATGACACGGCATTATTTCATGCTGTCTGCATAGTCCTGTAGCTTAGTTGGAAATTCAAAATTGGAAATGCACTGTTCCGGTTAAACAGAAGTCGTAGTGCCATATAACTACCGTAC
This sequence comes from Apotomis capreana, assembly GCA_947623375.1. Taxonomy (NCBI): domain Eukaryota; kingdom Metazoa; phylum Arthropoda; class Insecta; order Lepidoptera; family Tortricidae; genus Apotomis; species Apotomis capreana. The sequence continues at coordinate 17,832,679 of OX392499.1, read as the reverse complement.
CGTATGATATCACTAAAAATAGCCTTTGAGTATAGTAAAAGGAGTTCCCAGTAGCACGTAACTCAATTTCAGGCACAATATCGGGCCAGTCCACACAAAGCCTGCATAACTGCGTTTTAACGCACGAACGCCGTCGATTTCAACACGTCTGCGCACTGGATATTTCATACGCATCACTAATACATTATTACTGATATTATTAATTTGAGCTTCTTTCTCTACGCAAGTGACCAACCCTACTGATATTTCATGCGAATGTAACTCTTTCAGTCTGTCTGTATACGGACACGAAGCTGGTAGGCAGAAGCTAGTTGATTTTATAACTTGAATCAGGCTCGAATGGGCCAAAAGAACAAGCTCCACTGTTCCAGAGAATGTGACAAGGTTAACCACCTAAAGTTATTTCTATATACGAAATAATCCCGACTGTTATATACATAGATATGGGACACGTAATTTAATTTCGGGCACAATATCGGATCAGGCGACAAAGCCTGCATAGCGCTTCCGTCGCGACATGTTTGCGAGCGATATGGATATATAGGCGACGTTTCAGCGGAAACATGAGCCAGGATTTGTGCTGTACCTACTCAGGATGCATCTTCGCTGTCGCTTCGCTGTCGCTTGACTAATCTAAACTGAAATCTCCACTCCACCAATCAGAAAGAATGAATGAGTTGAAGAACTGGCACTTGCAGCAGTGTTGCCATGGTGCGTGCTCATTGTCCAATCCATTCATGCCGTATCTAATGTCTTGCGCCTTTTAATGTACTTTGTTGTTTTCGTTCAAATATTGTTTTTTAAACTCAAATAGATGAACATTTATTTTTCTTATATAATAAATAAATAATAAATATCGGACAACCTCACACGAATCATTCTAGTCCCACGGTAAGCTCTAGTAGGCTTGTGTTATGTACACTAGACGACGATAAACATACTTATATAAATAAATACATACTTAAATACAAATAACATCCATGACACAGGCACTAGGCACAGATACTCGAGTTCATCACACAAATATTTGCCCTTGCTGGGATTCGAACCCGGGACCGCCGGCTCAGTAGGCAGTTGCTTAACTACCTACTGCGCCAACCGTGTCGTCAAAATATCAATTAAGATTTTGACACGGTTTCTGTAGGAAGATATAATTAGTAATATTATTCTACTTACAGAACTAAGTTTATCTATGAAATAAGCTAATAATTGAATATCAACATGAATTGTTATATTTAAATGTGTGACAGTCGCGGAAACCGAAGATAATATTAAATAAAACATGTACAAAGGCGAAATTAACCCTATTAGGGATTTCTTCCAGTTAACCTTTGAGCAATTGAAGGGATAGCTATTCGAAGAAAATAGGCAAACTACACTGCGTACAAACGAGAACGTCTAGCGCGGATATTACCAGCAGATATGGTCCGAGCATGCTACTTTGCATCAGTGCACGCGCACCTGCAGTACGGGATCGAGCTGTGGGCGGGAGCCGCCGATTGGGAGAGGGCCTTTCGCCTCCAGAAACGTGCCGTACGTGCGATAGCGCGCGTTCCTCAAACCAACTCTGCGCGACCACTTTTTCAATCACTTGGTATCCTGACACTGCCATCGCTGTTGATTCTGCAGGTGGCAGTAATCGCACGAGAGGAGGTGGATGCAAATCCTAAGGATAACACCCCGCGAAGATATGAGACCCGCAGCGCTCGCGTCGGAAAGTTACCCCCCGTGCCCCATAGACTCGCGAAGTCTAATAAACTTGCACACATCATGGGTCGCAAAGTGTACAACCACCTCCCAAGGGACATTGTTACTGCACAAGGTGCATCCATATTTAAATTAAAACTCAAAAACTGGCTTCTCGAGCAGACGTTCTACGATCACAAGGAACTATTTAATCGTTGAAGAATTGATTATTATACAATAATATTGTACATACTTGACATGTAATTTTATATTATTAATAAATTATGATTATGATTATGATTATTATGATTATGATACTTATATAATACTTAATAAAACTATGAGTACATAAAGGGAGTAATAATTAAACCAAGTAATTTTATCATGTGATGGTTTACTTTAGTATTTAGGGTTCATATTTTTTATTGTAATCTCATTATGGATTCGCCTTATTAATATTGCTTAAAAATGTACACCTTAAATTATATATCATACGAGTATGAATACGACTTCCAAATCAAATCCATTTCTTTGCTGTATTCGAAAGCGAAATTAGGTTTATGAAAACCCATCTTAGCTCCAAATAAAATACATTTTTTATCCACAGGAGCTGGCAAAGTAAATAAATAATATCTGATAGAATGGAAATCATATTTCAGTTCAATTCACGCTCAGCGCAGTATGAGGCGACGTGTACTCGTATCGCACAATCACAGGCGCGTTGGGAATCTGTTAAAGTAGTTTAGGAGTAATATCGTGCGTGACGCAGGGTCCAATGATCACACGTCGCAGAAAAGACGGAACGTGTCGATTTCACATAGATTTCTTATAGGCATTGCCTTTGAAGTTTCCCCATTTAGTTAGCTTAAAGACTACCTACTTTACTGATCAAATATACCATGAGTTTCCTGTAAAAAAACGACAACGTATCCAAATTGCCTATTTTTTTATTGGCAGTCGCCTGTTAGGTAATTAGCATAATTCTTAACTAATAAATTTGATGTTTAGACCTGAAATTCGTGAGGCCCTGATATTCCGATTTATAACGCAAGTTTGCAGTAAAGCATTTCTTTTAATCCGTGGAATTGGCCGCCGGCCCTCCAAGGAATTCCCAATATAAATCATCCGAACCAAAGTCAGTGAAAGCGTCAAACCGCAGCTTTAGAATATTTAGTTAATCAAAACCAGATTCTAGAGACGTAGGAGTCAGTAATTTTGCATATAATCCCCAGCGTTGTATGTTTTAAAACTGTCAAATTAAAGCTCAAAATGCAAATGAAAGACTAGATATATTACTCAGCGAACAATAGATCAAGTCTTCCATTTGCATTTTGAGTTTCTACTTGGCAATTTAGAAAATAAAATATTATTACTTACGTTATACGATTATATTTTATTTTGCCACCCGTTTCGTAGTTTTTTTTATAATGAAATGACTGAGAATTCGCAGCAAAACCTATCTGCAAATCATTCTGCTGTAAAAAAAAGACTTATCCAGCTACTAATTAACAGACTTCAAAAAAGGAGAACGTTACAGAGTTTTAAAAGATATCCATTCGATTGATAGTGATATAATATGCAGTCATTTGAGTGATGATGTGTAGGCTCTAACTATACCACTGTGATACGAGCCGCATATTTTGATTCAGCTGCATTTAAAAAATAAAGATACAGATCACACCGTTAAAGTAAACAGGACACAGGTGATACTTCAGCCAGATTTGGAACATCAAAATTATCCCCAGGTCTCAACAAAGTATTTCCATCATATTAAATAAAGTCCAGCATTTACACAGTCTACTTAGTTGTCTGCCTTCGTAAGTTAAAATATTCCTGTCCATGGAGTCCGGCCTTAGGTCCCTTGCCCAGTCCGATCACGTTCCCTGCACTTTTTTTTAAAAGGGAACTGAATGTGCTCTGACTAAAATTACAGTGTTTTCGTCGGCGTTTTGCTATTTTGATTTACCTATTCTGTAGCGTCGGTAATCTTCCGCTTTCAACACAAGTATAAAACGTAGCAGCGAAAGGGAGTAGTATCGAAGTTGTTACAAGCGAGTTGTAGTTGTACCTATTAGTTTTAGATATGATATACGTAGAACGACCGACCCTCTGATGATGATTGACTTTTTATCAGGGGTCCTGTAACAGGAGCAAAAAATTTAAAGATAGAATTTACTCGTCAAACTGAACAACATCTGTACAGAAACTTAAAAAAAAAACTGTTTTCATATGTTCATCCCCCCCCCCCCCCCCACACACACCACACACAGTGGACGCCACACAACTCAAGACGGGGACGCGGCAGACCTCGTCGGCGATGGCGCGATGACTTGGACTTTTTCCTCAAGGACTGGCCAAACAAAGCACAGAATAGAGAGCAGTGGAAAAAAAGGGGGGAGGCTTTTGCCCAGCAGTGGGACACAATGGGCTCATAATAATAATAATATGTTCATTATTTCAAACAGAGTAAATAGCATTTTCAATGTACGCCGTCCAACACTGACATCGCCTTAGCATTGACATAGCTGTCACTTTACTAAATAATAAATATCAAAAATCGGTTCTTTTCTGTTTTTCTTTTTTAGCTTTATAAATCAAAAATAAAACCTGATTACCGAAGACTATTATTATACCTTTATATAAAGATTGACATTGAGATGGTGTTTATTTGTGCTAGACTCGTTTATTCGCTAGTTTCAGAATTCGATTATAAAACCGCTCCGCCCGGGGCATGCACAAACAAATCGTAAAGCAGAGGTCATAAACACCGTACACCTTCGTTGATACAAAAGGAAATTGCTTATTTTACGTCGATGTGACGGGTACTTGACTCTCTCTTATTATTCGTTTTCTTTGAGAGTAAAACGCTTTATTTGAATTTCATTTTCATATAAACCGCCTTTAAATTCAGACTTAAAACAAAAGTGACGAAAACCTACAGACTTTTATTCTGTTGTTTGACAGGTTTCTTTTAATACCTCGTAAATATATTAATTTTTAAGTAATTTCTTGAGAACTTCAAACCAAGAGAACGTGGATCGACGGCTTAAAAGGCTCAGGAGAGACGAAATTCAGTCGCAGCGAAATTATAAATATTGCAACGGAATTCTACAAAAACTTGTATAATGCTCCAGACAATTCCAGTACTTCTAGCTACCAAAGCTCGGACGTTTCTATAAGATCTGCTTGTCATATAGAACCCATTGAGTGTGAAGAAATTGTAGAGATCATAAAGAAACTAAAACCTGACAAAAGCCCGGGGTCCGATAACATTACAAATCTGATTTTTACTTTTTGAACTCTTAGAGACTGTATACATCTAAGAAACAGCTTAGTGTAGTATGACACTCAGAGACTTTATACATCTCTGATGAAATTTAATAATTTTAAATTTTTTTTATTGCATGTTATGACGCCTAGAGACCATATACATCTCTAAGAAATTTAGGTTTAATAATTATTTTCTATTGTAAATTATTCACGTTGACACCTAGAGACCATCACACATCACATCTCTGTGGAATTAAATTAATTAAGTTATTTTATTTTATTGCATGTTGTGACACCCAGAGACTTTATACATCTCTGGGTATATTTAATATTTTAAATTTATCGTTAAAATGTTATTTTAATGTTCCTACTTCACATTGATTTGGAGTATCTTACATCTCCTTTACGTGTACCAGTGTAATTAGTTATAACACTACAAATGTATCATGTAATTGTTTTAAGTATTATTTACGAAAAAATGACTTACTGTTGAGTTTCTTTCGGCTTTCTTCTCAACAGCGGTCTCCTCTTGCGAAATGCCGGTAGATTCACAATTTGACTTGTAAAAGTGCCCCTGTGGCCTACTTACTGAATAAATTATTTCATTTCATTTCATTTCAATGATGCCATAAAATATGCCCAGGCCGAATTGGCCCAGCCTATAGCAAAGCTGTTCAATATGATTATAGAAACCTTAGTAACACCTACACAATGGTCAGAATCAGACATTATTTTGCTCTATAAAAAAGGCGACCCCAAGAAAATTGCAAACTACAGGCCTATAAGTTTGCTGCCGACTCTATATAAGCTTTTCTCGACTATCTTATGCAAAAAAATTAGCCCTTCACTTGAAGTAAAACAACCCATTGAACAAGCTGGTTTTAGGCGAGGCTTTTCCACAATAGACCATATACATACATTAGAACAAATCATTGAAAAGTATCAAGAGTACCAAAGACCATTGTACATAACATTCATTGATTACCAAAAAGCCTTCGACACAGTCTCTCATTCATGTATATGGGAAACTTTGGAAGCTCAGAACGTAGAGTCACATTACATTGAAATTTTAAAAAACATATATAACAACTGTACCAGTAGAGTCAAGTTAGAATCCATCGGACCAAGTTTTGCAGTAGAAAGGGGGGTAAGACAAGGTGACCCAATATCACCAAAACTTTTTATTGCGATTCTAGAAAGCATCATAACCAAACTCGACTGGAAGATATTAGGCATATCTATCCAAGGTAAATATCTAAGTCATCTACGATTTGCAGATGACTTAGTTTTACTGTCTGAAAATAGCTCCCAGCTACAATGCATGATCACTGATCTCAGTAAAGCTAGCCGATACGTGGGACTCGAAATAAACATACTTAAAACAAAAACCATGACAAACCACAACAAAACAATTATAAAAATAGATGATGAAAACTTGGAATACGTAGAACATTACATATATTTAGGGAAACAGGTCGGATTTAATAGCAACAACAATGTTTTAGAAGTTGAAAGGAGAGTTAAAAATACTTGGAACAAATATTGGAGCTACAAAGAAGTGTTTAAGAGTGAGATGCCAGTAGAGTTAAAAAAGAAAGTTATGGACACCTGCCTTACTCCATGCTTGACTTACGCGTGCCAAACCTGGAAATTCACCAATATTGTAAAAAACAAAATAACTACTTGCCAGAGGGGTATGGAACGCAGCATGTTAAACTTAAAGAAAATTCAAGAAATAAGACACACAAACATAAGATCCAAGACAAAAGCATTAGACGCTCTTACTCATGCTCAAAAGCTAAAATGGAAGTGGGCTGGGCATGTAGCCAGACTTAAAGACCAGCGGTGGACCATAACAGTCACCAAGTGGAAAGGCCCTCAGGGCAAACGAAACAGGGGAAGACCGCACGCACGTTGGGCCGATGACATAAAAGTCGCTGGCCCGCAATGACAGAGCATAGCTCAGGACAGAGAAAAGCGGCTATCTTTGGAAGAGGCCTTTACCTGAGAGGGGTTCCTTACGGTTATTTACTAGCAACTAAGTAACTTTCGTTTTTAATATGTATAATATATCAATATTAGTTAATTATATTAGATAAGCAACATTAGACAAGTTTAGATATTAAGTAACATAGAAAGTAGTGTAAAATTTTATCATATTGTAGTAAGGAAATAAAAGGCTTTTTATTTTTTATTTTATTTTATTATTTTATAAGTAATTTAATCTATAAGGACTGCGCTGCATTGCATTTTGCTCTTCAATAGTAGTAGTAGCAGTGAGTAGCCGCGGCTCAGGGCGTATCACTCGAATGAATACAATCTGAAAATATAGAACGTAGTAGAGGAAAAAGCCCGCGGGTGAGGCCGTCCAGCGTCAATCAGCATGCTGGTCTCAATCGAATGATAACTTACAAATCATTCCATGAATATCAGTTCTATGCCCAGGCCGAAAGGCATTCATGGAATACTTTCGAGGAGACCTATGTCCTACACGTATGTACACGTGTTGTGATGATTTTGGTGCTATGAGAATGATAAATTCTACTAACACTAGTCTGCATGAAATCTTATTGCCAAATAAGGCTTAAAAATAAAGATCTACATTATTTTGTTGTTCCAATTATTTATTATCACAATATCATGTTATGCTTAAGGTAATATTTACCTTGTTACATTTTTACCCGAAGCCCCATTGTTGGCGTTTCATAAATCATTTATTCTGTCCTCGGGCGAGATTAAGATAACAATAGATGACAATCTATCAACAGGAGTCCATTTAGGAAGACAAAAGCCAATGCGAGCGACGATTCTCGACAAGTGGAGCGTTTTATATTATATTTATCTTTAATTACTACACGGGGCAAAAAGAAATCCACGAGAATAATGGCGTGATCCGTCTCTACGGGGAAAGAATACAGAAAACAAATAACGGTTTTCTTTTGTTGGCTTATTATTCTCCAGAGCATTCATTACTCGTGCCTCCTGTGTACATTTTGAGCGTTTACTTTGTGCTGTTTTTGAATTGATACAGTATTTTTTCTAGGAAGAGAAACTCATTTATTTTCTGAGGTAATGTTAGCTGTTATACTTTGCCTTTGTATTGGGGTGATATTTATACTATTACAAAATTTTAAAATTGTATTGTAAATCAATTTTCTATGGGGAGGGGGTCATTATTTCAGGATTTTTCTGAACAGCGCGATGCAGCTCCGTGGCACCACCGGTTCAGACTTCAGAGCCATCTGTTGGTTATTTTTTTTTGTCATTTCATCACGCCGAAACGGCACGACGAATTTTAACCAATTTTAGTATAGGGTTAGCTGGATATCCAAAAATGGTTAAACAATACTTTTTACCCGGCTATGGTAAAAAAGAACTTAAAGATTTTTTTGGGGGTACCGCCTAGTCAAATATTGCATTAATCCACTTTATTTTTATTCGTTTCACAGACTGAAAGAACGGGGAAAATGTATATTTATTTAAGTACCTACTTAGCATAATATATTAGTCTTAAATGATATCAAACCTTCAAGTTAAATATAAAAAAGTCGCAAAATTCATCCCCAACCAATAAACCAGTAATAATAAAACGCTAAGGAGAGTGAAAGGGTTCTATTTTACGATCCGTCGAAATATCTAGTGGGAAATTTAATTAGAAACGTGTTTGATGTGGTATTTTAATAATGTCCTCGAGTGGCGATTTACTACCGCCGCCCACAAACTGTTCCTCAGAACCAATTGGTCGTATGTGCGTCAGAAAAGTAAAGGACATGCGATCTATTGGTTTGAGAATTCAACATTGAACGCGATAGTGTCGTTAAAACGTGAATGCGAATTGAAGTTTTAATTTGGCACTTCAGAATATTATTACAAGGACTTGACGAATTTCATTTTCTGATTTTAGTAATATACTTGTATTTTATAAAATGTAAATTAATATTTACGAGTGCGAGTGTCAAGAAAGTTTTTTACCATTTTGTTTTCTTTTTTTTATACTTTCATTTCGCTTAATCCATTAATGCTGTTTTTCTCATGATATGATTTTAAAGGAAACACATATGTTAAATGTTAGTTTTTAAGTTTTACTGAAAGCCTTAGACTACGGTACTTACTTTGTGAAATATCATGTGTTATTAAGAACATTTGAGTAATTTTGTCTATAAACAATCACATACAATCTTTACTTTTCATGTCATCTACATATATAACCATGTTAAGTTATAATGAGCTGTTTGATTAATTTAACATTATACGTAGTAAGCTTAAAAAAGTGAAAATTATATAATTGTATGATTGGAGCTGATCATCTTCTTCAACAGCGCCTACATGACCATTAGGCTATCGAAATAGTTTTTACACCACTTACGGTCACATATTAATAAGATACCAACAAAATTTACATGCTTTAAGCTCTTCCAATTCCAACTATCCTCGTTCTAACGTAACGTATGAATAGAATAAACAGACTTCCTAGTTTCCTTGCGATAACATGGCGCGTGGTAAAATAAACTTTTCCATTTTTCTCATATTGTTGAAATATAAAATGGCAGCCATGCGAGCCCGGGGCTCAGCTTTGTCACAAAGCGCAACCTATTCCGTAGACCGAAACTCAAAAATGCAATTTTACCGTCTCCCTCATACCTTCTTTACCCGGCTATGGTAGAAAAGGACAGGATGAAAAACGTTTTTGATTTTGGAGTTTCGAATAGACCACCAGGCTTTCCACTATTCACGGGACATTGCCTCTGTGAAATAAGATTTCGATTAACGTTCATAGTTCACGTAGCTGACCGGGACGTAAATTTAATTTCGATGGAATTGTTTGAACACGTCCCATGTTTATCGTCATTTTATAAAAATGTAATGTTAAAATTTAAAAGATTCTACGCCGCACTAGACAAAATGTAGGCGATTAGTTATTTACTAGTTGATTACTTTGAAAGTCACGCCATGTCAAGTCATTTGGGACTTTTATGTGATCTAGAGTAGTAATAAGACAAGTAATATGACAGAATTAGCCACATCATCCAGATATTTTGAGTCAAATCTGTGCATGCTGATTACAGAGGAACGTAAAAATAATCTAACAGAGGTAAAATAGGGACAATACCATCTCTATACCGAAAAGCAATAGTACATTATAAACCTAGGTAGTTGAATTCGTGAATGTCCCAGATCGCAGGTGTTTGTGCCATCAATATGCAATCAGGGGCTTTACGAATTACCGTCCATGGCTTGTCTAAAGTTTTAAGTCTTGTCTTGGTCTTGAAGTCCAACTTTCGCTCGGTCTAGGGTGACTTTAAATGATTTATACAGGGTGGGACATTTCTAAAGACTGGGCGGACTGGATAGTGTCATCTGAGTGATCTACAATCGACCTATTAATTATTATAATTGTAAAGCTGAATTTAAAAGTAAAAAAAGTCATCAAATTAAAATATTTTCATATCAGTGACAACCCTACTAATTCAAAGGTTATTATTTACTTTTTAAATTGACACCTGTCTTTAACTTAGCGATGTCCAAAAGATGCTAGGGTTGATATGTGCAGATTTTTACATGATATGTGATGTTTTTATCAAACTGTATTAAATATATATTTACATACTTAGTTCATTGGTGAAAAATGAAGCACTCAGTCTAAACAATTACCTGTTTGCTTAAAAGTCCCTCGATCTATTCCACCCTGTATAGAATAGATGATACAGGGGGCTTATGATGGTTGCTTTTATCACGCAATAAATAAGAAACCAAGCAAAGTTTTGACTAAATGCGAGTGTGTGACAGATATATGTTGGAGTGTAAATTATAAAGATTATTTATGAATAAAAGAGATACAAGTATTGAACTCACTGAAAGAACTTTGTATTCTGAAAAACGTCTGATTCGCGACAGATGGGCTATAGTAAAAATAAGACGCAAGAGAAACCTAGGTCTTGCATTTTACTAGCCAAGTCCAAAAACAATATTGGGTCTGCTTAAGCATTCCACGCCCACCGAAATCGGCGAGGCGGCGATAATTGTAGAAAAGCATCTGCGACCATGCCCTTAAGGCTGCTCCGCCCTATGAATACTAAGAACGGATTTATTGATTCAACTGCAGGTTTCGGCTAATTGCATTACCCATTAATACTGTCTACTCAATGAAAATATCTTACAATAATCTTGATCTTATTGAAATAAGAGAAGTTTCTGTTTTGTTCCCATAAACATTTCGATGGTCCTGGGTCGTAACGTCACTTACTAAGGAAATATCACGGAAAGTGGGAAACAAGTGCAATTTTGTATAATAATGCAGTTTGGCGTAATCTGTACAGGCTGATCTAGATGTAATGATATTTGAACCAGAGCAATTTTTGTCATGCCTCGTTAACTGTAACAATACAATACTATAAAAGTTTGTTGCACACCAAAAAATTGTTTATAAAAGGAAAACACACAAACAAAAATTTTAATAACTGTACTCAACAGATAAGACCGATCTTTATTTCTGTATTTATGTGACAAATTTTTTTTTTTTTTTAATTTATTTATTTCAAAAAAGCATGGTACACATTTTATAACAAATTTCGCCAAACACGAAGTTTATTGGCGAGTATTGCACTCACTTTTTTAACATTAGTACCATTAAACTTAACTAGGACGCCTTTTAACGAAAACGATCCAATCCACACAAAAAAGATGATGTGAGCTTTACACTCAGGGTTCAAATTTTAAATTTCGTTTTGTGCGGTTTGGATCCTTATCCTTAAAATACGTTCACTTAACCTTAAAAATAGGTATAGGTAACTATTTGCCAGACACTTTAGATTCTTTAGAATCAAACTAAGTAGGTAGGTAGTAACCATTACAGTAAGTGTTACACTAAGACAGGGCATCTAATAGTATCTTTTTTAATCTATTCTTAAAAATACCTTTAGTGGCGCATTCATCTTCCGGAAAGATAGAATTAAATATTCTGGGTATTAAATATTCTCTTTTCCTTTTACCATAATAATTATTTGCTTTTGGTTCCGTGTAGGTATGGCGTGACGTTACTCGTAGATTTCGGGTGTACACTCGGACAGTTTTATATTCAGTTCTTTTGAATTGTTCCGTTGCTAATATATATTTATTTTTTTCGTGGATTGGAAGAATATTTAGTTTTTTATATATTATTCACACCATCACAAAATTTTTGACCTGAGGAGTCGAATTTAGTTCTTTTGGTTGTGTTTAACCCCTAAAATATATTTAATATTAAATAGAGATATAAATATATGTATTATAATCAAGACAAGTGTTTTTTTTTTCATGTCAATCAATCAATCAAAGGCCTTTCAGTCTTTTACAGACTAAACAAAAGAGTATCATGCAGAAAAACAACGCTTTTCATGGCCAACATGCCAATACGAGAACGACACACGCGACTATATATAGGTTATCGCGGGCTGGTTTTCCGCAACTCAACGTCTTACAATGCGCTTATTTTGCGTTATAAAGTGGTACCACTATTATCTATTCTGTGATGGTACCAAATGTATTTTTTTTGTTTATATATAGCGTAGATTAAACTCAAATATGTCCAAACCGCTCCGTGCGTTGGCGACTGCTGCGGGTGTAATTTGTTCAAATCCTGGCGCATTTTTCTTTCCTCTGCTCTGTCACCGGGTTATTTATGGGGGGCCGCCTGTTTTAATACCTTTTCATTAACAATTTTAAGGTTCAGTTTATTGGAGTCGTAAATAACTTGCGCAATTGCCAACTGGACTGTCAGAGTTGGAAGTAATTTGGAAAAATCGGTCAACTGTGAATTGAGTGAAAAAATTTACGAGTAGCTATATTTTACTTCCTAAGCTTAACGTGCTCTTTTAAATAAACAAGAAAACATAGTTCTGATTCATTATCATCATATGTTTTTATTTTTGCCTTATCGAAGTGTATTTCTTCATTCCTATTTTCATTATCACATTATTGGTGCGGGATTAGTAAACAACAAAACGTGTAGGCACACACTGCAAGTGTTGATATATATAAACATTACTAGCCCCGCCCCGGCTTTAGACGGGTGTAATGTTGATAAATAATGCATGTATTATACATATAAAACCTTCCTCTTGAATCACTCTATCTTTTTAAAAACCGCATCAAAATCCGTTGCGTAGTTTTAAAGATCTAAGCATACATAGGGACAGACAGACAGACAGAAAGCGACTTTGTTTTATACCATGTAGTGATAATATAAAACAACTAACGATATATAAATATAAATATATATAAAAGGAGTTCTTGTTAGTTATCTGGTTAGCTCGTCCGACCTCTAATGTAAGGGTTACACACAACCAATTTCATGATAAATTGATAATAAATAAATTAATTCGAGTTCGATTCGAGTATCGTGGCACCAATAGGAAATTAATACCTATTCGTGCCACGACACTCGAATGAAAATCACTTCCGAAATTCGTTAACACATTTTTCACTTCGACGGAAATCATTGGAAAATAAAAACGCACCTGAAAACTTAATTAAATTGCCACTTCGTTTCGATTACCCGCTATCTCACCTGCCCGCGTCGTCCTTAAATTATTAATTAACCGGCCGACGTCCATCGCCATTCGATTGCGGGAAGAGGAAAAAATAAATCAACCAAGTAATGTCACCGCAATCAACTTGGCCCTTTTAAACAAATTCTTGTTATCACATTTTGAACCTCGTCCCAACCTGTGCTGTCCTTTTTGCTTGCATTTTTCTGTATCATTTGATTTTGAATCTGTTCAGAGAGTGTAATGAAATCGGGGCCTTAATTCCATGTACATCTCTCTGATATTTAGGAGAGACCTCCAAAGTCGTGATATGGTATATTGCCACTTCACCATGGTGATTCTCCCGATTCTCCGAGCGTTCTAACCGCGCAGTTCTAGCGTCATTCCTTTTCATGATTATTATCGCAGCGGAAGATCCAGTCGTTTTAATTATAGGAAATTAATACCTATTCGTGCCACGATACTCGAATGAAAATCACTTCCGAAATTCGTTAACACATTTTTCACTTCGACGGAAATCATTGGAAAATAAAAACGCACCTGAAAACTTAATTAAATTGCCACTTCGTTTCGATTACCCGCTATCTCACCTGCCCGCGTCGTCCTTAAATTATTAATTAACCGGCCGACGTCCATCACCATTCGATTGCGGGGAGAGGAAAAAATAAATCAACCAAGTAATGTCACCGCAATCAACTTGGCCCTTTTAAACAAATTCTTGTTATCACATTTTGAACCTCGTCCCAACCTGTGCTGAGTCCTTTTTGCTTGCATTTTTCTGTAGCATTTGATTTTGAATCTGTTCACAGAGTGTAATGAAATCGGGGCCTTAATTCCATGTACATCTCTCTGATATTTAGGAGAGACCTCCAAAGTGGTGATATGGTATATTGCCACTTCACCATGGTGATTCTCCCGATTCTCCGAGCGTTCTAACCGCGCAGTTCTAGCGTCATTACTTTTCATGATTATTATCGCAGCGGAAGATCCAGTCGTTTTAATTATCATCTAATTAGGATCGCACTCGGGAGTGGGTTTGGGATAAGTACATAAAAAATCGACTTCCAACAATCATCTATTTAAATAATATTTGCAGAAATGGGAACCTGTGAATTTGGGCGCTCTGGTGGTAACTGGGATGAAGCTATGAGGGTTTGAAAATCAGACGAAACGGTTCGAGAAAAGGTACTTAGGTAGTGCCCTGCTTCTTTTTTTTCGTCTTGGCGGGGGCAGATGACGAAAGACAAACGACTTACAAACGCTGAATATTCACCCGACAACCCGCTTAAGTCAAGTTTGCGCCTCAGTTATGTGCTATGTGGCATATCAGGCGCAAACTTCACTTGTACTGGGTAGTGTTGTGAAACGACATGCAACTTGAATCGCAAACATCACGTTTTAATGACGGCGATAAAGTATATATTAAGTAATAGGCGATAAATCAAATATACACTTGAGACATCGCTTATTTGGCGATATCAAAAGTACACTCGAATTGGCGCCCAGGGCTGGATTTCGAAAACAAACGCTAGTGCGATCAGGTTCGGTGGAGCGCGAAATCGTCATTAATAACGTACTCACGCACGTAAATACCAACGGGTGCATGTGGCCTTTTATCTGATGAACGAAATTATTATACCTTTAGAGGGAAATGTTTTCTGATATTGTTACGTTTTATTTTACATTGACATTTCATGTAAGCATTAAGTGCTTTTACACATTGCAAAAACGTACCTCTAACCACGTGTCTTATTATGGTTAAAACAATAAATTGTAGGATTCGTAAGTATTCGCGGTGATTATTCAAATACCGACTATTACCGACACACCTTTAAAAACAGCCGATGATATTCGTAAACTAGGGTGATTTTGACGGGAGTATTCCCGTCAAAATCACAGTATCGACAAGAAAATCAAATCATTTGTTAGAGTATCTAACAATGTTTGTGGAATTTTAGTTTTACAATTCCACAGACATAGAATATACGGTGATACACATGTTCGACTAATTAATATCAGCCTCATCATCTTTTTTCAACGGGATTAAATTGACAAAAATCAGAGGCCATTCTAAAACGGGAACTCTCTAGGGTAAAATACGGCGTCAATCAGACTAATGAAACAGTCATGCGATATTCGTGACACAAATGGAGAATTAAAATCAAACGTATCTCTGGTCCGGATCAAATAATAATAGGCTCTTTCTTCATTCACTAAGCACTTTGTATAGTTTATAGTTTGTTGCAGTTAAAATAGTTACTAGAGTTTTGAGAGATTTTAGAACCGATTTTTTAGGATATTACGAATAAAATCTTGGCTTAATGAGGTGATCACGCTAAATACAATGCTTCTACTGGCGTTTAACTGAGATTTCACAACTGTAAGTCTACTTTACAGATGGTGTTCTATTATTTATCTCGGATTTTTGAGTAAATAGCTATATATAGTAGCGATATAGCTATTTTGTTAGCCGTAAAATGTTGTTTGACAGGCACTAGTCTAGTTTTGCTTTGTGGAGCCATATTTATTTTAAAATGCCATCTTGTTAATGTAGCCCGAATACAAAATCAATATATTATGTCCATTATATGACCGTGATGAAGCTGAGGCATTGCTAAATTGCGGATATTACAAATTTTGAATCAGAGTTCTATGCTTGAATAGATATATTGGAGATAAACTATATTTTTTTTAACGCAGGTAGATTAAAAATTGCAAAAAAAACTTAAATAAATGATATGGGTCGTTCTATTTTTTCGTCCGGATCGGCGATTTTGAGTTTTTTTTCTTTTTTACGTGCTATTATGTTTATTTTCATATTGTGTGTATACATATTTTATATGTTATTTTTTGAAAGGCACGTATGTATTATTGTTATTTAAGAAAAATAAAGGAGGAATGGAATGAAGGCGTGGATGGAAATGAATAACGAAGGTAAGGTAATGAACTATGCCTGGAAGGAAATGAATTAATGCATTATTAACTATTTATAATTAACTATGCCAGGGTTTACTATTGGAAGGCATAAAATCATTAATACTAATATGGTTACGCATAATTGGTTTTCGCCGAAAATAAGATGTGCATAAGCCTCATTACGCATATTTTTTTACGCATAACATTAAAAAGCATAAATACAGAAAGCATAACCGTCATGAAGACTAATAACAAAAAGCATAAGCATAAATAGGCATAATAATCAATTGGCATCATATCAAAATGCATAACGCTATTAGCCTATTAAAAGTTGCACTACGAGAGAAGGTTAGTATAGTGTGTATATATTTTATTTAGGAACTAAAGCGAGGTCGACGGAGGTCCGCTTCGCAGACCCCCTATTCCGCGTTGCTTAGGCGCTTCGCGCCTGGTTATCATGCTAACATAACCTAACCTAATGTACTATGGGCTGCAGAAATGCATGGTCCATTTATGAATGAATTCATTCATAAATGGGCCATGCAATTCTGCAGCTCATTGTACCTACCTAATGTGTACCTAACGTCACGTAACGTAATATTTTGTTTTGAAATATATACATACACAAATTATAAATGCATGTTAACCACGTAACTGAGTTTCATTCATTTAGACAACTTAAATTATGGATAATGATATTAATGATAGATATACCAAAAAATTATTAGCCCAAACAATAGTATGCGTAAAGTATATTCGGCCAATACAAATTAGTCCAACTAAAATTATGCTAATAGCGTAGTATGCCAAAAAACCAGTAGGCCAAAATATTATTATGCGAAAGTACTATTATGCCAAAACAAATTATGCTAAATCAATTATGCGAAACAGCATTAGTCTAAAAAACATTATGCGATCCAAGGGGATCCCCTATGCCAGACGTTATAGATGGAAGAATAAGGGCTTCCGAAAAAAAACGATTTTATTAATTATAATAAAAAAAAAATGAAAATAATCGACTGTTTTACTATAAACAACATTCCTAAATATCGTTCTCAGTCTCATAATCTCACTTAATGGTACTAGGAACATAAAATGATATGAAATAAAGTTTCTTGACTTTGCTCGAATAGAAAAAAAAACACTTAAAATTACCCAATAATAAAGTTTAACCAAAATAAAAGCTTCAAAACTGAACTAGTCTTAATCGAGTTGCAACAATTAACAAAGTTTCGACACGATACGATATTTTAAAAACTTTTCCTGCCTGGGTAGTACGGTTTTTACCAGATTTTCTTTTCTTTTTTTACCGCTTTAGTATATTTTTCACAGAATCCCTTCGCAATTGTTTCATTGAACAACAGTTTTCTTCTTACTTCTTGAATTTTGTCTTCTTTAATATGTTTTATCATATTGCATCTTATTCGCCTGATTGTTTTATTCACCCTGTCAGTATTCTCGTTATTTGAGCTATTTTCATTCACTGGGTTAGCTATAGGCACACGTGAGTTTGGTGGTTCAGCCAAAGGATCATCTTGAACAACGCAAGGTTCTTGTAGATATATATATATAATGTAAATATTGTATACCGTAAGACGGTAGATTGTGACACTCCAACTGCTTTGTATCGCACAATCAAGCAATAAAAGATTTCTGATTTCCTTATTCTCACTCTCTGGCGGAGAGTTCTCTATGAGAATTTGGTGTAGTTTATTATTTCCTTTATTTTCTTCAGATAAGTTACAATTTTTTTTCTCCATCTGCGCCGTTGTTCCCTTTTTGCCCTATCACTCATTTCTTGAATGCCGACGACCTTCTTTCTCTCCTTTTTTAAAACTTATCGCTGTTTCTCCTTTCTTGAAAAATGGCATAAAGTTCTGGATTAGATACTCTTAATTTCAGCACATTTTAACTTTTTTCGATCCCTGTCCTTTGCTAACTTTTCTTCTTTGGTAAATTTTTTCATTGTCTTTGCCATATTTCTCAGCACATTACCTACAAGATACAAATAAGCCATATTAGACTTGTCTATTATATTAATAAGTGTATTTTTTTTATAGTCAGTGTCAGTGAGCTAAATCTCTGTGCCTGTGAATATTACATTATTTACCATTACCACATTATAAGTTCATAGCGATATATGTGAAATATGGAGTGTCAACTAATGGAATTAATGTTCAAATAATGGAATATTAAATCTATATAATATTAATAACTTTTAGAGTAAACGTTGGTAATATACGATGCGCGGGAGGAATCCAAATAATTTTACCAACGTACCATTCCTGACGATATTATAAAATTTAAATGTGGCATAAACTTGGCTAGGTTCGGCTTGGTTTCCAAGATATTCATAACAATTCTTAATATGTATGTATGATTAAATAATCGTGCGAGATTACTTAGTGTATAGTGCTTTTATTAACGACGTTGCCACTTTCTAGTCAAGGCTAGGTGTAGCAATTGCTGCTAGATCTCAAAATGACAGGTATCAATCAAAAAATTAATCTGCACTCTAAAAAAACTAAGACACGTTGGAAAAAAAGATAAATGATAATATGACAAAAGTATTAATCAAAATATAAATACAAGGAGTAACAATGCAAGCAAATATAATTGACTATTTGCTAACAAAAAATTCAAAAAAAACCCGTATAAAACTTTTTTTTGACAATTTGACAAAAAACATGAAACATTTTTTATTTCTAATATAATAACCTCCGACATACGTTGATAAAATTATTTGAATTCGTCCCGATCACCTATTATAATTATTATATACCTTAACCACCAAGCAATAAAACATTTCCTTCCAAATTGATTCATTTCCTTCCTCGAAAATATTGGAAGGAATGGAAGGAAATGCATTGGAGCGGAATGAATTTTTACCATTTAATTCCAAATTACTACACATTCTTACGTGCTTCAAGGACATAAATCTAAGAGAGTGAACATCCACCAAAATGTCAATAAAAATAACTTGCCAGAGAAATGACGCCTAATAAAGGATATCATATTACTAACAGGATAATAATGAGTACTTACTTGTGACAAAATGCTTATCCAGCGGAGAGAATCGCAATATTTTCTATATTACTCGCGCGCGATCCTCCTCTCTGAGACGTTACGGCAGATTGAGGTGGGCAAAACGTGCGGGCATTATAGTTTTAGGTAAATACAGGCGCGTTCAGACTTACGACGCGTTTCAAATTTTGCGGTAGGAAATGAAGTATTTCATTTGACAAAGGACAAAACTGCGTTCTCTCTAAAAAAAAATTATTCTAACTAGTCTTACCATGTAAAAATATAGCATTAATTATGTGTTTTCTAACATCCAATTAAGAAACAAAAGGATAATTAGCTAATAATATTTTTTTCAAATTCATGAACTTACGGTGCGCTATTTTAGGTAAGAAGGAAATGATTTTTTTTTTTATATTTTATAAATTATTAGATTTAGCTGAATTCTAAAACATACTCCATTTGCGTAAATTCTGAAGATATTTTTATAAAATAATAAACTGTGAAATATGTTTATTTAAACTCTCCATTTGGACTCTTGACACCAAATCCGGACGAACTCGTAGAATGACCCATATCTATCAACACTAAGAAAGCGTTTGAATTGCTAATAAAATATTATTACTGACGCTAGAATTACGGAGATTCTATGAAAAATGGGCAGAACTGTTAAGGAAAATAATGTTTATATAATATATCTTCTCTCGTCGTCTATTCTCTTCTATAAAAAATATTAGCATTTTTTACTCCACCACAACATAAACAATTTAGTCCCAATTTAGCAGTAATGAATTTGCCTCGAAAGGAACAGAATCATAAATCGATCACTGAGTACATTACGCACCCTTCTGCGACTGCAAAACACGTATAGGTATAAAAACATTTGACCTTGGGGTCAGGTTCCCTGTAACCTAGCAACGCTTGGTACCTACGCAGATCCCCTAGCCCGTCTGATCTGCAGATATCATACCTATAGGACGCCTGCAGGGCTGGGCTTGTGAAGTTAGAAAACCTTTGGATGAGTTTAAAAAAATTGAACAACAAACGAATGACTTAGTTTATGTTCGAGTTGGCATTCTTAGGGTTACGTATAGTTATATGAACATCTATCAGGCATCTATGTACAAGTTCAACAATAAATATACTTACTTTTTATTGCACTACTTATTAGAAAAGAAAGAAAGATGCGATATATATCAGAGGAAGATTATTATGTAGGTCACCTGTTCAACGGTACAAGTAAACAATAACACGGGAGATTTTGTCGTTAAACAGCGACAAAACCGAGAAAAAAATATGCATTCTTGTCCTTTTGTAATTTTTAAGATTCAACATTTCACATTATTTCTAAATACTGATACCTACATGAAGGACTTCCGGTTCGTGTCCCAAGATGGCCGCATGCGTTTAAGTTTAGTTGTTCATTATTTATTCATTTTAGTTGTTCAATGTGTAGTATTGATAGCGTATTGTGCAGTGATCTAACGTATGAGTGAATAGCTAATGAAGAATTCAACTTGAAGCGTTCATAGCCCTTCCTGGGTCAAGGCCCGATAGTCCGCGTGGTTTTTTGTAAATCGCTATCACTTTACAAAAAGCACGATTTTTTCAACTCACCGTACAACGTGGTATCAATCCTCTATCTAGTCGCCTAGTGCGATTGGCAACGAGACATTGGCAGTAATGGTCGCTTAACTGTGACCGGTTGCCATTTTTAAAAAAATAGAATAGAATACCTACATGAAAGATTTTTTTTATGTAAAACTCCTATATATATATAAGGAGGAAGCAGTTTTGCAGTGGGTCACATTACATTTCTAAATGAGCATAACATCTTAAAAATGCAGCACCATCGCAAGCTTCATTTGGCATTTCGGTGTAATTCAGCATAAGGTGCCATCGTATCTTTTCGAGAAGCTGTCATGGATGTCCAGAAATAGGTCGTGTCGAACTTGCCAATATAGTGTGCAGCCCACCACTCTACAACATGCTTCAGCTGCCTTCAGGGGAAGTTTCCGCTATGTTGCAACAAAATGTTGGAACAACATTCCGCCGCCAATTAGGAACCAAAAATATGTTAAGAGTTTTAAAATCAATATAAAGCCTGACCAGAAATATATGAGGATACGCCATATTGCGGAATTTCACTGGAACTAATTTCTTACACTGGCAATGATTTTATGATGGTTTCTCAACAATGTCAATTTCATTCGTGGTGATTTCTTTAAAAGACAAATATTTAAAATTATCCAAAGAAAATGCCGAAAACCATTCACAGTCGTGAACGTAAGATTATAAATAAAGTGTACATGTGTTTACTACGTGAAAAACAGTCGGGAAAAGAGTGCATTCCACTAAATGATATTAACAGGTTAACATAGTGGAACTGACAGGTATTTAAAACTAATGTCATTATAGTGGGTTGCCATTGGTTGCAAAATTGTTGCCATATAAATCTTGTCCCTTATATGTTGTGTTGATTTGCATCATTGTATTGTTGTTTGTCGCCTTGTGTTTCTTGTCTTTGTTTTGGCTTTATATTTTTTTTTTCTTATATATCCACATTTAGTGTAATTTTAGTAACTGTCTTTCATTGTTATAAGTTGTAAAATATAAATTGTACCTAGTAATGTTAATGAGCCGTACACATTTCGGCATTGCATTCTTAGATTATTTTATTTTCTCTTTCTTCCGCTAACGGTACGTAGTGACGTTGACAGCACTTTTGCTTGTCAATGTCATTGTATTGGCATTGAAAGCGCTTACGCTGCGTTCAGTCTAGGAGTGCAGCCGTGTGTGTGTGGTTCACCGTGGCGTCACCTATAGGTTTCACCGGAAGACCAGCGCTGGTTCCCGAGCCAGCATTTATGCTCAGTCGTGACCTTTTCGTGACATACACATCAATGATCTTATTTTTGTTTCTAATATGTGTTGTCTATTTTGTGTATAAACGAATAAATTTTCATTCATTCATTACAAATAAATGTGGACATCCGTATGTTATTGCTGAAAAAAACGCCATTCCTGCGTAACAAACATTTTTAATTCTTACAGTTCCCCACAGTTCTGAATTGTCTAATCGAAAGGTGCTTATAAAGAACTGAAAACTAACTTAGTGTGTACCAAGAAACAGTATTAAAAAAATCATCGATTACGTCACATCCAATGCTTCATATTGCAAGGCAATGCGTCACCGGACCCCGCCTGGCAACAGTCTCTCACAAATCCAACTAGGCCTATAAGCCTCAGTCTCTCCTAAGTTCTTACGACTTTTCGGTTCCGTGTTGAACAGCCCCTCGCGATACAATCGCGCTGATGAATACTTTCAACACACACATAAATACGTGGATTAAACCGAAATTTGATACTTATAATACATATTATACATGTATGAGAAGTAGGGTAGAAAACTGTGCTATTGGTTTTTGTGAGTCTGTGAATGCATTCCATAATAAATGTGTTTCACATCTCTTTTATAACTGGCACAAAATGGCTAATACGAGTATTAGGCTTTGTGAATTTATACAAATGCCTATTATTAAAGTTTTTATTTCCTGGAAACGCTAAAGAATTTCGACCTTCAATTTAAAGTTAATTTCACATATTTTTTTACAGTACTTTTAGAAACGGTGGTAAACGGATGGCTAGTTATTAATAAAAAAATATGATCGCATCAATATGTAAGGTAGTTCAATCCCATTAATATATAACAATAATGCGGACAGTTTGGTCATGTTTGCTGTTCATAATCAAACTAACATGTAAAGTGTACAGATACTCTAAAATGCATGTTTTGTCTATTCGGTATACGTGTACGTAGCGATTGCTACGGCGTAGGCCGTTCGGTGATATCGTAGCACTGCAATGCACGTTTGAAACTGAAAGCCACGTTTCCTTTCATGCGAGAATATTCGTAACAGATACGGACAAAAAGAGCCTACCTTTAATTTTTCGATAGTACCAGCGTTATAAAAGTTCATTTTGCAATAAAAGTGCAAAAATTCTAATAATTAAATTAAACATTTCGCTTCACGTCGCCGTTAATGAGTCGTAAACATTTCTCATCTTTGATAATTTACGTCCTCAGTTCCAGCTACATAATAACGCCCCTAGGGTATACTCGTACCTATGTATGACAAAGATCATCAGTGACACAGTGAACTGACGCGTACGACACACTTACCTCGTGCATTCTGCCCTAGCATTTTTGTCCTTACAACACACTCTCCCTCTGACACACTTGATGTCTTTCCCCTAGTGATTACTTCCCACCCCACTATGCCTAGATTTAGCATACCTAGGTACGTATATCCCAGGGATTTGCGAGGGGAATACTAAAAGGGCCCAACATAGCTATAAATTGTGTTCCGGCGTATATCGCATGCGGGGAGCGGTTGTTTGTCTTTATTTTATACTCATAGCGAGTTTTATAATTTAACTAGCCGTCGTTTGCCGGTGTTTGCTTCGTTAGGATACTACCGTATCAAACGAGGAACTAGTGAAAAGGTTATTTATTCTTGTCATTATAAAGAATATGTGATATGCATCTTAGCAATATTGTTTGGACGTGTCTGTGTAAATGAGGCCAATGGTCTGTGAGGCCAACCATACAATTAATGGAGCTCTATTTCAATTGTTTATGATAATATAGCCACACTGTGCACGCTAACAGTTAAATGTGTATAAAAGTAGATAGGTACTGGCCTAATATAGCAGAGCAGACCGGCTAGCCAATTCCACACGATGCATTTTTAATAAATCCGTCGGCATTTGTTTGCTTCCATTTCACTGTAATATTTTGAATTATTTTCAATGAATAGACTATTCAAACTCAACATCGATCATTGCGAAGATAGCGGGATAAATGATGGTAAATGCAGTAAATATGCATATTACTTTCAAGTCTCAAGCCGCAAAAAATACAAGGTACCCTGTATTTTGGTCGTTAAAAAACATCGTCATCGCGCTCCAATGACTCTAATGAATATTCCAGTCAACCAAATAAATTGGGAGTCGCCTAAAAAGAGTGCCCATTAAAAGTAATCGAACATCCAGCCTCAAATTAACTTCCGCGAAAGTTTACCCTCAAAATAATTAAGGATTCGCCACAATTATCACTGCAAAATCAAACTTCCCTTTGATGCTTATCCTGAGTGTACCGAATATAAATAAAACCCTAAGCATACCACATTACAATTCAATCTTGCGCGCCGATTAATATTTAGACAGCTCCGAAAAGGGAAAATTTTAATAACCGAAAGGGCGTCCCGGAAAGTTGTGCGCTTTTGCCTTTTTGTGGAATCACCAATGGGTCCCTTTAGTGATAATTATAATTATTTACCAATTGTGAATAAAGTTTCCAGTTGCCTTAATTGCGTGTCGAATAAAGTAACGTTTGAATGAATAACGCCCCGAAGTGAATGAAGCTCGAGTCACCGCTTTCTAAAGTGGATAAAATTATCGAGAAATGGAAACGGATTTTAATTTTTCGAAGAGGAGTCGACGTGAAGTTAAATCATTCCGCGTGAGATGATTCTCCAGGGCTTCCACGGCTTTACAGGACATTTTTGATCTCAACGACGATGAAAGCGATCCCAAGTCGTTGGCATTTCATTTCTACGAAGATTTGATTGAAATTATATCACTTTCCAGTGTTTTCCGCTTCAAACATCCAATTTGCTTCGCTGTCTCGTTATTCGTTACGAAGCGGAGCTAATGAGATTTCAGTGTCTGCAAAAAATAACTTTTTGTTAAGCGTGGATTCACAGCTTATGTGAAAAAACTTTTCTACACCTACGGATGCATATTTCGGTTCACTGACATAAAATATAGGTGAAACGAATGCAGCAGCTATCTAGATAGCTGCTGCATTCGTTTTCGAGATATTAAATTTTACGTTAGTGAAGAAATATATTGGATTTTATTAAAGGTATTATAATGAAGTGACAAAAATGAATGAATTATTATTTCTTTTACGCTCTAAAAATTTAATCTCACTAGAAAGAAGGTTCACGACACCGAATTATGATGCTTGCCGAGTAACAACACAAGTTACTTAAAAAAAACCCTAAATGACTAGAAAGAATGCTCTTTCAAACAAAGCCTCTGTTGAAGTCTTCATGTAATCGGGGAGCATAGGATCGGTGACCCGTATTATTTGTCCGCGAGAGTAACGTAAAACATAAAATAACTCCATACAATTACAAACGTCAAGCATTTTTCCCTATCTAACTATAAACATGTAAGGTGAGTCGGGGCTATTGTAGCTATGGGGTTATTGTATCTTCTTACCATTATAATGGTCTGTGTATATATAGGATACACAGACCAATGGTATATATACAGAATCCTATATATACACAGACCATTTTTAGGGTCACAGACCATTATAATGGTAAGAAGATACAATAACCCCATAGCTACAATAGCCCCGACTCACCTTACTACTTAATTATAAGAAGATTATCGCGTAACCATAAACATAATTATGACTTAATTAGTGTGTAGTATTCTTGACTAATAGAGCAATTGTAATTTTCGCTTTGATCACCAGCAAGTGTAGTCATATTTCACGAAAACATTACCTGCCCAGTAATGTTAAATTAATGTAATAAAAACGCAAAGAGATCATTGAATCATTAAACCAGGATATGTAACAAACTGAATATAGGTAAGCCTATTTGTCATTCCATATTACCCTTTCAACGTCATCCATGTTAAAGTTACTAAAGGGCACCCAATTTAGCGCCACGAAGTGACGTTACAAGCCATCCGTCATACCACAATCTTGCATGGTATCTGCGGGTTGTCATGCACGGCTTTATTTAGTATTGCATGAAATAGACCCGTCATACTTTGAAGTTTTCGATGGGGCTATCAATCACAGATGTAGCGATACCTTTATACAGTCAACGGTACAGAAACAGTAAGTATGTTTTGATATCATTTTGTTGTGTTCGATGTCGCAAACTGTTTTTGTTATAATTTATTAATTCATTTTTTATTTGAAAACTGCGTGTATCAAGAGTATGGTCCCTTATTTGCAACAATGGTAGGTATTATATCATTTTTAGGGTTCCGTAGTCAACTAGGAACCCTTATAGTTTCGCCATGTCCGTCTGTCCGTCTGTCCGTCCGCGGCTTAGCTCCGTGATCTTTAGTACTAGAAAGCTGAAATTTAGTATAAGTATGTGCATGTATAACGCCGACAGAACGGTAAAATAAAAATTCAAAAATTTTATGTTTTTCGGGTACCTCTCGAGGGGTGATTTTTTTTTTTCTTTTCAACACTGGTGTGTGGGGTGTCGTTGAATAGGTCTTGTCAAAATAATGGGGGTCTTCTAACATTATTTTTTGATAAAGTCAGCAGTTTTGTAAATATTCGCTCCAAAAACAAAAAAAAATAGTGTCCCCCCCCCTCTAACTTTTCATCCACGGGTCGAAAAAATTCGGAAAAATACACTGAGCGTGGCCCGACATGCTCTTGGCCGGTTTTTTTAAAGGAAATTTAGCTAGTTAATACACCTTTTCATTATTCTTAAGTGTTCGGAAGATGGAAAAGGTATTAATTTTGATCATTTATGTTAAATAAGGGAATTTTAATACAAATTATTATATTCCTAGTTTTATCTGTGTCGTAACTATAAGTTACTGTTAATCTTGTACATTATCTTTCCATACCCTATTTAACACGTTGAATTCGGGAACTGGATTTTATAATTTTCATTCAGTGCTATACATATCATTTTTGAATTGTAGCATAGTTTTTACTAGTGCGGTACAAGACTATTTTGGGTTGTGACTAGAGGTCTAAAATTTGGCAAATATATGTTTGTTGGTTTAACAAATTGATGATTTACTGATAACAATAGCAAGTTAAACAATTGAGTGATCTAAATCTAAGTTCGTTACAGACTATCGACCTTGGTTTAGGAATTATAAGACAATTAATTAACGATACGAAACTGACTTGTACCACATCATGGACACAGGGCTGGTGCTCTCAAGTCGATGTTTTGGTAGGGAAGGGAAATATGATGAAATCAAACATCGATATCGATTGTTGTAATTATTAAAAAAAGTAACTAAAATTACGTATTTGAATGAGACTTATTGAAACATTTTAAACGTATTATGTTCACATTCTTGGCAGTTGGTATTAAAATAAATACTTTAGAACCGGCCCCACCTGTGTTTTCTCCTTTAATTGTGAATATTCTATCGTCGCATTACTTCTCAATTTCATTATTCTTCGGTTCACTACGCTCAATTTCTTCAAATATTTTATAACACTTGGTAATATTTTCTTGGTCGACGATGACGAAAAACTAACGACAGCCGAAAGATAAACATATGATACGTAAGGATCGACCCCCGCACTGGCCTGTACTGACCTGTACCCGTGGTGCGATACAAGGCGATAGGATACAAGACACCTTTGGCTGGTACCGCACTGGTTGATTGTTTTTTTCACCTGGTGCGAAATTAGTCAAATTTGTCTTGTACAGTTTTATGTATCCATTGGATAAAATTTGCAGAAAGAAGATTAAATGTATACTTGACTCTTTCTAGTCCATAGGATTTCATATTGAAATTGCCCCCGCACCAGACAGAGACAAGCTATTTCCTCGCGCCGCACCAAAACAAAGTCTAGTACAAGCCAAAATTGGCATGTACCGCATTCAACGTGTTAACAAAATAAGAGGAAAATGTTACATGAAATGACCATTACGCTCGCAACTTGTGGCGGTAATGATAAGATAGTTTACGAGTACATTTTTCCACATTGCGTCAGCGTTGAAAGGAATTTCACTACAAAGTGAAATTGGCCTTTTAGTGGGCTAACCTTTATTGGTACGGTTCATACGTTACACAGTTACACTTTTTTGCCATGTACGTAAACCTTAGTAGGCCAACTCACTCTGTGTACTGTGGCCCTTGTCAAATCTTATCTGTAGAGTGCGCCAGCGGAGCGCGTAATAGCTATTTACCTGCGACTTCCAAGGATTATCTCTCATTCGGTCTCGATTCTTTCCAGATACCAGGTTAGGAGGGTCGATCGAAGCTGAGCCGATTATAATGTGATGTTATTTATTCTATGGAAGGTGATTTGAAAATGATAACGATAAGTACGATGTTGTGTGGAAAAATATAGAGGAAAAGATTCGATAAACCAAACCAATCAATTTATTTTAATAATTTTTCAGTATAATTTTTTTGTATATTTTTCAGTTTTGTTTATTTATGACCGCAATGAAACTATACATTTTCAAGCTCAAGGCTCAGTCTGTTTATTCAATATATTGTCTCCAATTACTGGAAATACTAGCACAAATATATGTCTTCTCATCATCATAATATCCAGCCGGCAGATGTCCTCCCGTCAAAGGTCGTCGAGAAGTATATTGACAAAATCCGCAGGCGCGTCGCGATTTAGAATTCCATTCTTCAATGCTAGTCTACGTAGTTTTTGCGCTAAATAATATCCATTGTGTCAATAAATCATAAAAATTATCTCAAAATTAACTCGATTCTGCAGCTTTAAAAAAATGAATGCAATTACACACTCGAATATAAATGAAGGTCCCCAAATCAATTGCGGTAATTAATCGTACGTAGCGGTGAGGCGCGTTGTAATTATGCAGAATGTTGTGGCCTTTGTGTGCCTAACGTGTGCATTGTATGAATTTTATTGATACCTATATTGTTTCCAGCGTAATGAACTGTACTATAATTTACTAAAAAATTACATCTTTGAATATCTAGTCATGTCCGTACCAAAATTTGTTTATAAGTAGCCGTTTTGGTGTGATGAAGCCACAATAAATTTTGTTAAGAAATTGATAAGTCAGGTCGATCTACCCAATCAATGTTCATACGACAGAAATGTGCTTCGTGCTATTAATGTTTATCCTGATATCATGAAACTCCGTGTGGAATTCTTTCTTGACACAGTTTAAGAATATACGTATAAGTAAAGATATCAAAATGCAAAAATAATTCTGTTACCTTCAGTCATCAACCTGTATGTTTCACTGTGAGGTAAGATTTTAAGGTAATAATTAGTACCAAATGTATAATACCTACTCGCTTGATTTTGATGCTACTATACTTATTGAAATCTACCACCGGATGGGGAGGCCAGCTAAGATTTGGATACATATACGTAAATAATAATAGCATTTATTGCAAACCACAAAAAATTAATACAAATCTAACAACTGATATCGTAATATACATATTATTTATAGCTGATCCAAAATCCAAACATCTACGGATATGAAGTGGTTCTAATGTGGCCTTATACATCTTGTTTACTACCCAAGTTGGATTAAACCATGCAAGATAATTCGTCCAGTAAACCGACCCTTTCTTCCAACGCTGTGTCACTAACACTTATTCACACCCCGTATAAAATACACGCTGTAAAGTTATCAGCAACCGAACAAGCGGAACTCTAATGGGTCGCCGGGGACCACTCCTTTAATGGCCCACCGTAAATTGGGCAAAATAATTAAAATCGCACTCGTCCAGTCGCAGACCAAAACACAGCCATTAGGAGGAATCCGATGGCACAAAAGGGTTTCATTCGATAAATAAAATAGAGGCTCAAAGAGCCCCGACACCTAATTTTAGTGTGAAATGTTTTATGTTTCTAAAGAGGTGTTAGCAAGCGTGGCGTGTGTTTTATTAAAATGAGAGGGTTTCAGGAGAAATTATCGTTTAGTCAGAACTTCAGAAGTGAACAAACGTTAATAATACCCTTGCATTAAACTAAATTTATTTCCTAGTGTGACTCTAACTGCGATTATTCTGAAAGAGAGTGTAAGAACGAGAATATCATATCATTTGCTTACCACTAATTATCATAACTCACTTTTATTGCTTTTATTCCTGACAAGAATACGTCGCTATATGCTATAACATACATCTTTGTCGGCATCTTTGACATTATATAAGTAAGTGAAGTAAGTCAAATTAGATGTCAGATTGTACCACGACTCACGGAGGCGCAGCATGGCTTCTGTCGCGGCCGCTCCACGACTACCAATCACGTCGTCCTCGTGGATTACGTCACGGCGGAAATGGATGCGCGCCGACAAGTCGACGCGGCGTACTTCGACTTCAAGAAGGCGTTTGATCTGGTTGACAACGATATTTTACTTCAGAAATTGTCTGCTATAGGTTTCTCACCGAAACTACTAACTCTCTTTGCGGACTATTTAAAGAATCGTTGCCAAGTTGTTAGAGTAGCGGGATATGAGTCTAAGCCGTACTACACACGTTCGGGATTCGGGAGTAAGTCAGGGTAGTACGCTTGGACCTACTCAGTTTATTATAATGATCAATGACTTGCCGGAGTCAGTTAGTACTGCGAAATGCTTATTGTTTGCAGACGACTTAAAGCTGTTCTTGGGCGTGACCGATAGTAATGACTGTGAGGCACTCCAGCGGGATATAAATGCGGTAGTAAATTGGAGTTACGAAAATAAGTTACATTTTAACATTTCTAAATGTAAAACAATCACATTTGCTAGAGCTAAATCTCCGATAATGAACACCTATAACGTAGGAGGTATCCCGCTGGAGCGTGTCACAGAAGTCTGGGACCTAGGCCTAACACTGGATAGGCAATTGAATTTCAGAGAACACGTCGCAACGATTTGTAAGAGTGCGAGCAGAATGCTGGGTTTTGTCATCAGAGTAGCGTACAACTTCTCCGGCACCAAAATCGCGATTCTACTCTACAACGCTTTTGTCAGAAGTAAGCTAGAATTTGGAGCCATCGTATGGGATCCGCACGAATCAAAGTACTCCATCATGGTAGAAAAGGTCCAACGTAAATTCGCGAGATTTGTATACAAGCGGCAACACGGCTATTACCCATATCTGTACCCATCCCTATTCGTATCGGGTATGGTAGGCCTCGACACTTTGGAACTCCGAAGGAAGATGTTGTCTATAGTGCACTACTATCAGCTACTCAACAACAGAGTGGACAACCCGTCCGTGCTGGAGCGCATGAGGCTGGTGGTGCCTGCGGTGGGCGGGGGCGGGCGGTCGGCGGCGGTGGCGCCGCGGCGTGTCCCGCCGCTGTTCGCGCGCTCGTCGGCGCGCACGAAGCGCGGCGAAAACGCGCCGACGCAACGAGCGTGCATGATGCTTAATACTATGATAGAGCGGCTGCCTCATGCGGACGTGTTCGCCGACGGTATGGGTACGTTTGTGAGACTGATTGCGCTCTATCTTAACAGCTGCCATAGTATTTAGTGGTTTTGTCTGCAATAATTGTCATATTTTATTTTCTGTTTAGTATTTCTTTAACAATATTCTGTGTTTTCTGTGTTAGTATAGTACTAATTATTATTACCTCATTATGTAAGTGTTTTGGTTCCGTACTGTTAATTTACATAATTACTGAAATAAATAAATTAAATTAAATTAATTAAAATTAAATAAGTATTATGCAGAAATTAACAAATGACGTACTTACCGAGCAGATTTTATAAACTTTAAATAATGCGTTTTTACAGTTCTGTTGAATGTTTATTATAATATTTAAAATGATCTATACTTATAACACTACCTAATGTAGCCGCAGTAAGGTAGTAATTTAAAATTAATTTAATTTTAAAATAACTGACTCCTTTTTAGAATGTAATAAATTAAAAGAACATTTAATTGTGTTCTTGCTGAGGTTAATTGACATAGTAGGTACAGTTATTTTCTCCTTTACCCCTATGCCCATCAAAGCTAACTAAATACACTGTGCTCTCCAAAAAATGAAAATTGCATGTTCGCCTACATACCATAAAGTACTCAATTGAACAGTACCGAGAAGCGTGCCCGTACCCGTGTGTAACTTATACCCCGTGAATATGACTACCCGGGTCACCCCAGTCAGGCTATCCCCACGCGTTTCAACCGCGCGAAACATTCCGATCTCTAAGTAGCAACCCCGCGCGACAAAATGCCAGTGGGCTGCCACGCCTCGCGGCGAGCGGACGGCGTACAGTTAACGTTTCCCGCGCAACCTGTGCTGTACGATGTCGAAAAATAAAAGTCGGGCATATTGTTTTTGTGACAACAAAGGCGATTGAAAATGATTTCATTTGTTCCAGAACACATTAAACTCTCCGGAATAAAATATTTTGTTTAAGAATTAACGTTTACTGGGGCACTATTGACGCGTAACTATTAAAGTCTGGGTATTTCTCTAAAAATCTTTATGGGGGCGCCTAGCTTTTTTTAGAATTAATTGTTGTTGAAGATCGCCGCCACATTGCTGCCCATGACGCGCGATGACCAAGGAGGACAAGCTGCGCGTCTAATTTTAAGTTTGATTTGTATCGAATCATTTAATTGTAAATTGATCTCATAGATAATAAGTTTCGATCCAAAAAAGCGATCTTAGGTACAATTATTAAGTTTTGATCCAAAAAGAGATCCTAGATATAATTTATTGAGTTATGATCCGTGAATGTAATTTGTACTATCTGATCCATAAAAGAGATCGCCTAACAAGATAACCATTAACATTATAACGGATATTTTTCTATAAATAGACAGAGCATGTCGAGCTCAACCTTGTTGTTAAGTTTGAAAACAAACGGTCTATAAAAACGACCCAAAAGCAGGTAAAAACCCAGTTCATTGTGCTCTGACACACTGACCGAACCCATTGTAATTGCTCTAATTGCGCAACTAAGGCGCTGACCCACTAACCGAGTAGATAAGACCCTAGGCCATAAATTCCTGTACACAATGAGATGGCGCCGGCGCCGCGTAGCGTCTTATCTGATCGGCAGCGGACAATAGACTGGCGCCGCCGTAAAAATGTTGCCGACCTTATACGGCGCCCTTACCTGGGTGACGGCCGAGTTTTATCGGTCGCGCGATTAAATTGATATCGCAATTATCAGATGATAATAGATCCTAATAAAAGTATTGTCAAAAAATAGCTTGAACCGAACCCTATAGAAATATGTAACTTTTATTAGAATTGAACGTAAACTTTAGACGTAGTCGTAAAAATTGTAAACCTATTACTAGAGATTTTGCCAAAATCAGATATTAATTCTGTGATAACTTATTTGTTATATAACTTATATGTTTTGAAGTTATATAATCTAGAACCTAGGGACGAACCTTACAATGTATAAGAATCTTATTGCAATCCCATTGAACCTGAATTTTATAGAAATGTGTAAAGGTGATTCTTCAAGTGAAAATCAACCTGAAAATTATAACGAACCAAAAGTGGTTAACCAATAGGAGCCAATGATTTATGTAAGGGACTTCCGATCCTGCTCTCGCCAAATAACGGCCAAAAACGGTCTAAAGTTCCTTTGTTCTATTAGATACGTGTTCTTATTGGACGAAAGTGTGAAATTCTACGGCTTGTTGATTAGTAGACTAAGTTTAGCGATAGGAAATGCTTATTAGTCGTAAGAAATCGAGCCAAATACACAGTACAGTTCCAGATCTCAAGCGAAGAAGTTTTATTACGTGATCCAAGTATATCCCAGTTACCTTAATTTTAATTCAGTATAAGTCGTGCTACGTTACGTTAATTAGTTTAGGCAGTTTTAGTGTAGGTTTTGCGAGGCAG
Source organism: Apotomis capreana (assembly GCA_947623375.1). Taxonomy (NCBI): domain Eukaryota; kingdom Metazoa; phylum Arthropoda; class Insecta; order Lepidoptera; family Tortricidae; genus Apotomis; species Apotomis capreana. The sequence continues at coordinate 17,798,650 of OX392499.1, read as the reverse complement.
ATCGTCTATATCTCGTCCTCTTTAAATTCATTAGTTTTACAAGTTTAATTATCGTCAGTATTTCGTGTTAATTAGTTTTCAATGGTCCTTCGTGTTTAAGTTAGGCTACGTTTTAGGATAATTAGGATACGTAGTTTTAGCTAGGTTTACGTTGATTTTGAGCCGATCCGATCAGAACTCTTACAGAACGTTGAGCTATCGTAGGAGACCGCGTTGGTGGAAGCCCGATCGCTTTCATTGTTTGGTCCTTCGAACCGGATTTTAAAATCAGTGCGCGAACGAACCGATCCCGATCCGAACCGAACCGAACTGTACTGTCGCGATATGGTTAACACACGTAACCAGAGTCGCCACGGCAGCGCCGCCGAGAACCCCGAACCGTCGTCACAGCCAGAACCCACGAACCCGAACCCGAACCCGAACCCGGCAGTGAGACCCGAGCAGAGCGGCGCCGTCCACTTCTACGACCCGAGGCTGGACATCACCAGAACTGAGTTCCGCGACCCGCCGAGGTCGCCCACGGACACAACAGGCTGGCAGGGCTCGCTCGACGCCCAACTGCGACACGAGCAAGTAGACGTGACGATCGCCGCCGCGGCGATGAGGTCAGCAGGTGACAGGGCAGAGGCGCTACTATCCACGATGAACAAACGTGAGTACACTCAGGGGCGCTCGGCGGACCGTGAGGTCATGTTCGCCGATAGCGTACCCGCGCCGCCCGCATCAGTCCGTTCCCGAGCCAGCAGCACGACCGAGGCCCGTAAAAGGCAGGTCGAGTTGGAGGCGGCCGAGAAGTTGGCGGAAATCCGCAAAAAAGAGCTGCAGATCGAGCAGGAGCTTATCAACAAGCGCCTGGCAGCCACGATCGACCGCATCGAGGAGGAGGGTTCCCGAGCCGGAGGGTCCGTCGTTGACGGACGTGAAAAGGTGAAAAATTGGCTCGATAATTCGCGGCGCGGCGCCCGCCACCGCGGCAAGTGTACGAGCTTCCCAAATTCAGTGGCGATATCGGCGAGTGGCAGACGTTTTATCACGCATACACGCAGTCGACTACCAGGTACAAATTCAGTAATTACGAGAACGTAGCTCGGCTGCGTCAAGCCCTGAGCGGCGAAGCGCAACAATGTGTTAAGCACTTGATCGCTACATCGACGCGGCCGGACATGATTCTGCGCATCTTGCAGAAGAATTTCGGTCGCTCGGATCTCCTTATCGACCGAGTCATCGAGGACCTCCGACGTCTGCCACCCGTGGGGCCCAGCGCAACGGACCTGAACACGTTTGCTATAAAAATTGTCAATATAGTGTCGACATTAGTGGACTTAGATAAAAACAGTTACGCAACGAACCCCCTATTGATCCGCGAGATAACTGAACGTCTAAGTCCACACCTCCGATCCCGCTGGTGTTCGTACGCGAAGGCCAACCGACTCTCCAGCAATGAGCTAATGTTAATGGCCGAATTTTTGCTGGATGAGTCGGACCAGGAGCTACAATACTCGCACGCCCGGGCCCCCACGAAGCGAACCTTCAACGAACCAAAGAACCCACCCCGCCGACCGGAGCCGCGTAACAATTACGCGGCTGGAGCCCCCGCCGGCGGCGGGGCGATCCGCCGACCACAGCCGAGCCGATATCAGTCCTACGCAACAGATCGCGGAGAGGCCTGCCTATGCTGTGGCGGCATGCACCGAACCCCAGCGTGCAACAAGCTACAGGGCATGCGAGTGAGCGCCCGTTGGACATGGGCAAAAGAAAATCGGGTATGTTTTAAGTGTCTCAACAGCAAGCATCGCCGCGAGCTGTGCAAGACGCAGGCTTGCGGCATCGACGGCTGCCCACACTCGCACCACCGAATGCTGCACGAAACGGCACAGAGCGTGCCTGCGAACGGCGCGGCGGACCGGCAGGTACTAACGCACGCGGTCGCGCGCCGGCCAAGTCATGCGGCCGCTCCCGCCCCGCTACCCGCGCCTGCCGCGCATGCGCCCGGCGGCGCCGAACCGAACCAGTCTCACGCGCCTGCGCAGATGCGCGAGTTTACATCAAACACAGGAACGTCAGGCAGATCCGAAGTAATACTCAAGGTACTTCCAATTATTTTAGGCGGCCCCAAAGGAGAAATAGTGACGTTCTGCCTCTTGGACGAGGGCAGCACTATTAGCCTAATCGACAGAGATTTGGCAGAGCAGATCGGAGCAACGGGGCCGGAGGCGGCCCTCTGCATACAAGGCGTGGGAGACATGGAAACAACCCGGCCGTCTCGAAAGGTAAATGCAACCGTGCGCGGTTGCGACGGAGGGTCGCCTCATGAAGTTGTCTTCAGAACCGTGGAGCAACTGAACCTGCGAAGACAACACATGAACCGCGAGCAAGTATTAAAATATAGACACTTAGCTGACCTATCGAACGCGTGCTACAGTTTAGCAGAACCTAAATGTGGTAACCCCAAATTACTTAGTGTCTCCCTCCCTCATCTTCCCCTCTCGCTCTCTCTCTCTGCGCTAAGATGGCGACTGGTTAATACGTGTGTTTTGTGTCGTGTTTAAATAAAAACCCTCATTAATTAATTGGCGTTTAATTGAAGACACGACAAAGTGGCGACGAATACGGGATCAATGTCGAATACGGATGATTCTTCAGAACCTTCAGAAGTCAAGTGGGAAAAAACGTCTTGGATCTATAAATTAACGAAAGTTCAACTACAGGAAGAATTGTCCAAACTAAAAATCAATCACGGTGAAAACGCGACTGTCGACGAATTAAGACAACTACTGGTACAATACTGTTACTCACTAAAGGAATCACACAAAGTACAACAAGAAAACATTACAAAAAAGAAAAGTAAGACGATGGCCAGCATTAATTTACAAGCTTTTAATGGTGAAAAATGGGAAACATTCGAGCAGCAATTGGAATGTTGCATGACATTACATGAAATTGAGGCGGACAAAAAGGTACCACTCCTGCTCACGAAACTGACACCTCAGGTTTTTGAAACCCTTACACTGTTGTGTGCGCCAAAGAAACCGAATAGTCTATCGTATTCAGAACTGACCGCACTTTTAAAAAATAAATATGTTACACAACAATCGGTTTTTCTGGAACGAGCGGCGTTCCGGAGTCGGAATCAAATGTCAAACGAAAAAATAGAAGACTATGTTTTAGAATTACGCAAGCTGGCAGGGAAATGTGCATTTAAAGAAATGGAAGAGCAAATTAAAGAGAAACTTGTGGATGGAGTATTTTCAAAACAGGTTAAATTTGAATTATTGAAAGCAGACCCAAATAAAACACTTGAAAAGATTATAGAATTGGCTCGAACTGTTGAAGCTGCATTGTTGGAGTCCAATCACAAAGGAGAACCGGGAACAACAGAAATTTATTACCAACAGCGTCAGAATATCAAAACTAGTAGGTTAACCTATAATAAAAATCAACAGTTGACAAAAGGGAAGCCCACAAGACCTATTCGTTGTTTTTGCTGTGGAAATGATAATCACATACGCACTGAGTGTCGTCTGAAGAATAAATTTTGTTCGGAATGCGGCCGTCAAGGTCACATATTCAAGATGTGTCCCAAGAAAATTACAAGCAAAATTAATTATATAGAACAGGAAGAGCACAATGAAGAACAACAAGAAAATGTAAATACGCCGGTGGATGAGTATCAAATGTATGCAGTAAATGTGAGTAAAGTGCCACCCCATTTTTTAGAACTTGAAGTTGAAAACAAAAAAGTACGGTTTCAGTTGGATACTGGTTCAGATGTTACTGTCATCTCGTTACAAATAAGAAATGAATTGTTTCCATGTAAAGACATTATAAAATCCAATACAGTGTTCAGAAATTTTGATCAAACTGTTTCACAGCCATTAGGTATTTTAGAAAATCTAACAGTAAAATTTAATGACATGTCAAAACAATTGAGTGTATTTGTAACAGAAAACTCTCCCTGTATAATTGGAAGAGATTGGTTAAACGAATTAATGTTGTGGCCCCCTAAATTTATAACCAACAACCTGTATACAGTATGTAAATCTGTAAATAATGTTTCAGAAGCCCGAAACGAAATAAAGGAAAGGTTCGCAGAGGTCTTCAGTCCAGGATGGGGAAATTTTAAGGACGAAAGGATCAGCCTCAAGTTGAAGGATGACGCAATACCCAAGAGTTTACCAGTGAGGCGAGTGCCATTTGCTCTACAAGATAAGGTAAAAGCTGAAATTGCTCGTTTGTTAGAAAATGGTAGGATTGAACCAGTAGAGACCAGCCAGTGGGGTACACCAGTGGTTCCTATATTAAAGGGAGATGGGTCAGTGCGTCTTTGTGGAGACTATAAATTAACAGTAAACCCTCACTTGGAGGTTGATCATTTTCCATTACCACATGTTGACGAAATATTTAATTCACTAAGTAACGGAGAATACTTCTGCGAACTGGACCTCAAGGAAGCTTATCATCAGGCACCTTTGGATGAAGCCTCTAAGGATTATACAGTGATTGTGACAGAAATGGGTACATTTCGGTACAATTTTTTGCCATATGGTGTAAGTACTGGACCCGGCTCATTCCAAAGATTAATGTGTAAAAAATTGTCTGATATTCCTAATACTGCGGTATTCATAGATAATATATATATATGTGGTAAGGACCTGAATGATACCAAAGCTACTCTATCTAGGGTATTATTAAAATTACAGGAGTGTGAGTTTAAATTAAAATTAGAAAAGTGCAAATTTTTTGAAAAATATATAGATGTTTTTGGATTCAGAATTGATAAAAATGGAATAAGTGTAAATAAAACGAATATTGAACCATTGTTAAATGCAAAAGCACCCACAAATATAACTATGTTACGATCATTTCTGGGAAAGCTAAATTATTACTCACGATTTTTGAAAGACATGTCAAGTATCATCACACCGCTGTATGATTGTACAAAAAATAATAAATTTAAATGGACATCACAATGTGACAAGGCCTTTGAAATGATAAAAAATAAACTGGCGAATATGGAAAGTTTAAGCCACTATAATCCTGATTTGCCACTAATACTGACTTGTGACGCATCTGATACAGGCTTGGCTGCAATTCTGTCAAATAGAGATTTAGATGGTACTATTAAACCGATTGCCTATGCAAGTAAAAAACTAAATGATACAGAGGTAAAATATTCAGCAATAGACAAAGAGGCAATGGCAATTATATTTGGTATAACTAAGTTTTACAACTATACATATGGTAGAAAATTCGAACTAGAGACAGACAGCGCGGCTTTAGTCCGCATATTTGGACCAAATAAATCAATTCCGAAAATGGCAGCTAAAAGATTGCAACACTATGCAATTTTTTTATCAGCCTTTAGCTACAAGATTAAACACATAAAAACAAATATAAATCCAGCAGATTTTTTATCAAGGAACCCTACTGGTAATGATACTATAACGGAGTTGCACCCAATCTGTTCAGATGCAGAGATAAGTAACGTATATCATATACAAAATTGTGAGCTTGATAATGTTAACTGGAAAGCTATTCAGGAAAAAACAAGACAAGATGTAACCTTAGCAAAAGTTATACGATATTGTGTGGATGGTTGGCCTGACATAATAATAGAAAAACAGTTGTTACCATATTTTAACAAGAAATCAGAAATTAGTTATGATAGAGGATGCCTTTTCTGGGGCTATAGAATTATTATACCAACATCATTGCAAGAATCAATACTGTCAGAACTGCATAAAAGCCATTTTGGTACAGTGCGAATGAAGCAGGTGGCAAGGTCTTATCTATGGTGGCCAGGTATAGATGCAGAGATAGAAGCAATCAGTAATAACTGTATGACTTGTTTGTCAAATCGAAGTAATCCAAGAAAAGGTATTCAGAGGTCATGGCCACCTGCTCCATCGGCATGGTACCGCATTCACGCAGACTATTGTGGTCCATTCTATAACAAAATGTATCTTGTGGTCGTTGACAGTTATAGTAAGTGGCCAGAAATTATTGAAATGAATACAATATCTGCCGGTCGCACCATTGAAGTATTTAACAATATATTTTCAAGGCATGGATACCCGGTCCACTTAGTAACTGACAATGGACCATCATGGACCAGTTTAGAATTTAAGGACTATTGTAAATTGAAGCAAATCAACCATACTTTCTCTCCACCTTATCACCCGGCTACTAATGGGGCAGCAGAAAGATTTGTTGAAATATTTAAAAAACATGTTCTGAAAATTAGGCAAGACAGTAAGTGTAGTATGCAATCGGCAATCAATCTTTTCCTTCTGGACTATAGGAGCATGCCCCAGGCTACAACGGGTTTGACACCAGCTAAATTAATGTACAATAGGGAGCTGCGGTCTCGTTTTTCGTTTTTCAGACCACCGCCAACTGTGGAAAAAACTCATGAAATGTTAGAAAAACAAAGTAAAGGAGCATCGGGGAATAGGACCATTAAATTTGCGGTGGGAGAGAAGGTAATGGCTAGGGATTATAGAAAAAATCGTCACCCGTGGGTCAACGGATTGATTATAGAGGAGTCGGTACCTGACACCACATATATTGTAGATGTAGATGGTTACCGATGGAAAAGACATGTAAACCAATTATTAAATTGTAGTAATAGCCTAACAGAATAGACTACGGTAACACTCGTAGGACGTCTTAAGACGCGCTTCGTGCGATGCCAAGAGTGGGTACCGTAGACATGAAATGTATATTTTTTAGTTATAAATTGCTTAGGATAAGATAAAGGGAAAGCACCAGGATTAGGTGGGGAGAGTGTGGTAACCCCAAATTACTTAGTGTCTCCCTCCCTCATCTTCCCCTCTCGCTCTCTCTCTCTGCGCTAAGATGGCGACTGGTTAATACGTGTGTTTTGTGTCGTGTTTAAATAAAAACCCTCATTAATTAATTGGCGTTTAATTGAAGACACGACACTAAAGTACTAATTGGCGCGGATCAGTGGCACTTAATGCTGCCGCAAGAAATGCGATTAGGAGGTCGCAACGAGCCCGCTGCTGTCTACACCGCCATCGGTTGGGCTATTTTTGGATCCGCGCCACGAACGGTAAGAACGAACGAGGTAACGATGCACTGTTACGAACCGAACGATGCGTTTCATCAGCTTATAAAAAGCATTTCGACGTCGACGCGCTCGGCATCAAGCTACAAGATAACGTTTGTCCGGCGGAGCAGCGGGCGGAGCGGATATTTCAAGAAACAGTAAAAAAGATCCCCGGACCGCGATTTGAGGTAGGACAATTATGGGCCACAGACGATCCCGAGTTCCCGGCATCACACGGCATGGCGTTAAACCGACTCCGCGGCATCGAACGAAAAATGGACCGCGACGCGGAATTTGCCGCGGAGTACGGTAAGCAGATCGATAACCTATTAGAAAAAGGATACGCCCACAAATTAGACGAGCCGATGCCGGGAAAGCAGTGGTACCTGCCTCACTTCGCGGTGAGAAATATCAACAAGCCGGACAAGAAAATACGAGTGGTATTCGACTGCGCGGCGAAGGCGGGCCGTCAGAGCCTAAATGATTTCATTTTAGACGGACCCGACCTACTGCAATCCCTGCCCGGGATCTTATTTAGATTTCGCGAAGGCGCCTACGCGATGACGAGCGACATCAAGGAGATGTTTCTTCAGGTGAAGAATAGAAAAGAAGACCAGCCTTCGCAGATGTTCCTGTGGCGTGCGATGGACCGATCGGGACCGCCGCAGGTCTATGTAATGTCGAGTATGTCGTTCGGGGTGCGCAGCTCGCCATTTCTAGCCCACAGCGTCCGCAACAAGAACGCCGAACTGAACCGGGACGCTTACGGCAGAGCAGAGATAGAAATAAAAACGAACATGTATATGGATGACTACGTAAGTAGCGTGGACTCGGAGCAGGAGGCGATGCAGCTAGCCGCAGAGGTCGCGGCTAGCAACAAAGAAGCAGGCTTCGAGCTGCGCGCGTGGGCTAGCAATTCGCGCCGATTGCTAGCCCAGATCCCGCAGGAACACCGCTCTAACGCTGACACACCGTTGGGCGATAAAGATAACAAGATACTAGGTATGTACTGGAACGCCGAGTCTGACACGATCGGGTTCAACACGTCGATGCTGCGGGTCCCTGCGGCGGTGCGGGACATGGCGCGCGCTCCCACGAAGCGGGAGGCGCTGAGCGCCATTATGTCCGTATATGACCCGCTCGGCATGTTATCGCATTACACGGTCTCGGCAAAAATACAGATGCAGCGTGTGTGGGCGGCGGCGATAGGTTGGGACGAGCCTTTACCCGACGACGAGGCCGCCGCGTTTGCCGAGTGGATGAACGCGCTGCAGCACGTCGCACGACTGCGAATACCGAGGCACTATTTTCCCGCGACCCGAACCCGATTAACTCTGCACATATTTGCGGACGCAAGCACACAGGCCTTCTCGGCGGTAGCCTATTGGCGCACAGAAGGCCCCGATGGAGTGGAGGTCAGCTTGGTCGCGGGAAAAAGCAAGGTAAGCCCTCTCAAGCCTCTCAGCGTGCCCCGCCACGAGCTGCAAGCCGCATTAATCGCGACGAGGTTAATGACCGCGATAAGGAGCGGTCATCGAGTGCAGCCCGAACAAATCACCCTGTGGACGGACAGCAAAACCGTTCTGCATTGGGTGCGAACCGACGCGCGGCGATATAACGCGTACGTATCACATCGTCTAGCCGAGATCGCAGAAACGACAGACGTGACGATGTGGCGTTGGGTGCCGACGCACGAGAACCCCGCCGACGAAGGGACACGAGCCGATCCGAACAGAAAAGTCGACATAGCGGGCAGGTGGTATACGGGCCCAGATTTTTTAAAATTAGATCCCGAACGATGGCCGAGAGAACCCGATACGCCTGCCCCCGAGCCAGCCGAGCTAGAGGAGAAGACTGAAAAAGCGGCGTGTCGAGCCACGACACAGAAACACGCGCCGCTACCCGACATTCAGCGCTTCTCAAATTATGATCGCCTTATAGGCGCCACAGCGCGAATGTTGTTATTCGTCGATATTTTAAAAAATAAAAATAAAAAGAACCTAAACCTCGAACATATTCTTGCTGCCGAATGTTTGTGGTTGCAGTGGGCCCAACGACAGGATTTCCCGGAGGAGCTGCGGCAGCTCTCACGGGGGGAGCCACTAGACCACGGGAGCCGCCTGTTCAAGCTCGACCCAGTGCTGGGCGAGGACGGCGTGCTGCGGCTGCGCGGGCGGATTGACGCCACGCCCGCGGCCATCAACAAGCGGCCGCCAATCTTGGACGGGCGCAACCCTTTTGTGCGCCTCCTGCTGCAACGGGCGCACAAGCGGGCACATCACGCCAGCAACGAGCGCGTGATCAACGATATGAAGCAAGAATATTGAATCCTGCGCTTGCGGCCGACAGTGCGCGCAATCGCGCACAGTTGCCGCCTCTGCGCACTACGCCGAGCCAAGCCGAACACGCCGCCAATGGGGAACCTGCCGCTGTCTCGAATCGAGCCACACACAAGGCCGTTCGAAAACTGCGGGCTCGACTACTAAGGGCCCGTCACAGTCACCATTGGTCGACGCCATGAAAAGCGATGGGTGGCATTGTACACTTGCATGTCAACCCGAGCAATTCATTTGGAGCTGGTACACACACTCACTACCAGCTCCGCCCTAATGAGCCTAGGTCGTATGGCCGCGCGACGCGGGTGGCCCCGAGTCATGTGGTCCGACAACGCAACATGCTTCAAAGGCGGCGACGTCGAGCTGCGCGCCGCCTACACCGAGTGGCTGCCCGAGCTGCGCGAGTACGGGCTACAACACAAAATGGCGTGGCGGTTCATTCCGCCGCTATCTCCGAACATGGGTGGCGCCTGGGAGCGCCTCATACGCTCTGTGAAGAACGCCCTGGCCGTCACCCTCAAGTCGCGAGCGCCCAAGGAAGAGGTGCTTGCGACTCTCCTCGCCGAGGCTGAATACAGCGTCAACGCTCGCCCATTGACCCATATCTCGGTCGATCCGCGAGATGACGAGGCGCTGACACCGAACCATTTTCTACTGGGCGGTCCGGCGTGCGTCCCTTTCACTGGACGCTGCGACGACGCCGACCGCCGCACCTGGCGCGCTAGCCAGGCACTTGCGGACCACTTCTGGTCCAGATGGGTGCGGGAGTACCTACCAACTCTCGCGCCCCGCGGATCCTCTGCGGGCCATGGCCGGCCCATTGCTGTGGACGACTACGTGTTGGTCGTCGACCCCGCCGCGCCACGCAACACGTGGCCGCGAGGTGTCGTCGCACGAGTCTTCCCGGGACCAGACGGCGGCATCCGCAGCGCCGACGTCCGCACCAAGGGCGGACTGATGCGGCGCCCTGTCAGCAAGTTGGCGATCTTGCCGATCCAGCCTGCTGTCGCCGACGCAACAGCGGGGGGAGGATGTTGAAGATCGCCGCCACATTGCTGCCCATGACGCGCGATGACCAAGGAGGACAAGCTGCGCGTCTAATTTTAAGTTTGATTTGTATCGAATCATTTAATTGTAAATTGATCTCATAGATAATAAGTTTCGATCCAAAAAAGCGATCTTAGGTACAATTATTAAGTTTTGATCCAAAAAGAGATCCTAGATATAATTTATTGAGTTATGATCCGTGAATGTAATTTGTACTATCTGATCCATAAAAGAGATCGCCTAACAAGATAACCATTAACATTATAACGGATATTTTTCTATAAATAGACAGAGCATGTCGAGCTCAACCTTGTTGTTAAGTTTGAAAACAAACGGTCTATAAAAACGACCCAAAAGCAGGTAAAAACCCAGTTCATTGTGCTCTGACACACTGACCGAACCCATTGTAATTGCTCTAATTGCGCAACTAAGGCGCTGACCCACTAACCGAGTAGATAAGACCCTAGGCCATAAATTCCTGTACACAATGAGATGGCGCCGGCGCCGCGTAGCGTCTTATCTGATCGGCAGCGGACAATAGACTGGCGCCGCCGTAAAAATGTTGCCGACCTTTTACGGCGCCCTTACCTGGGTGACGGCCGAGTTTTATCGGTCGCGCGATTAAATTGATATCGCAATTATCAGATGATAATAGATCCTAATAAAAATATTGTCAAAAAATAGCTTGAACCGAACCCTATAGAAATATGTAACTTTTATTAGAATTGAACGTAAACTTTAGACGTAGTCGTAAAAATTGTAAACCTATTACTAGAGATTTTGCCAAAATTAGATATTAATTCTGTGATAACTTATTTGTTATACCGGGTGGAACGAAGCGATGTTCATTCCTGAAACTATAATGCTATGTATTTCATGTAGAATCGACCTGCAATAGTTAAATTCTTTTAATAATAAAAAAAACGAAAATCGATTAAAATTGTATTTTTTAATGTATGTACAACCCTAGTTTTTTTAAACTATTATTTGACGTTTGGGAGTATTTACAATTACCTACATTTACATCCGGTGTTCGAAAGTACCGCCGTGGCGTACGATACACGCCGCTGCTCGTGCCCGCGTGTGGCGATGCACCCTCGACAAGATGTTGTGTCGGTTATTTCTTCTGCGAAGACTTTCAAAGGCCACCCTTAGCCTTTCCCTCATCTCTTCAGCCGTCTCACACTCAGTCTTGTAAACGATGTCCTTTACGGTGCCCCACAGAAAAAAATCCAAGGGTGTGAGATCTGGAGACCTAGGAGGCCAACGGTGCGGCCCATATCGGCCGATCCAGCGATCCTCAAACACATTATTCAGTGTTTCACGTACTTCGACTACTGAATGAGCTGGTGCTCTATCTTGTTGGAACCAAGTGCGTCTTCTTTCTGCCAGCGTCAACTCATCCAGATAGTCGTCGAGCTCTATCCTCAACAGAGCCATGTATCCGTGTCTGTTTAAAGTCTGAGGCAGAAATACAGGGCCTATTATTGTATCCCCGTGTATCGCCGCCCAAACATTAACAGACCAACGATACTGGTGTCCCGTATAACGGTAGGCAAACGGATTTTCTTCGGCATACACGTGTTCGTTATGCCTGTTCCACATACCGTTCCGTGTGAACAAGCTTTCATCACTCCATATTACGTGTTTGATGAAGTCTCGGTCTTCTAACACCTTTTGCAGTAGCCACCGGCAATAGGCTTCGCGAACGGGGCAATCTCTTGGTAGTAATGCCTGGACTCTTTGTATTTTGTAAGGGTGACGGCCCTCACGTTTTAGTATTCTGAGTATTTTCGTATGAGTCATACGAAAATGTCGGCCCGCTTGTCTTGAACTTGACCTCGGATAATCTTCGAAGTACTGCAGCACTCTCTCTTCCAATCTGACATCATGTTGAATAACGCGTCCTCCGCGCTGGTCATCCTGACCCGTTCGTGGCACAATAGGACGATTGTTACCAACACGGTCAAGAGCGCGTAATATCGTACTAGAGTGTGTTGGGTGAGGAGGAGGATACCTGTTCCGGTATTGGCGCAAAGTCTCTCCAGTATTGTAATCGCACTCCGCGTACAAAAGAAGCAAATTCAAATAGCCTCTAGCGTTTAATTCCGGCATTTTTGCACACAGCATACGATACAAAAAGTCAATGTAACGTCTATCAATCATGTCAACTAAAAAGTCTAAAAACAATCTTAAGGGTATTTTCAAAGGTTTTTAAACCGATAAGAAATGGCTAGGCAATTTGTAAAAAGTTTGTTTACAAAAGTTAACTGTGTTATGAAGAGGTCATTGCACTCTAAAATAGGGTTGTACACACACACTTTTTCGTATGAAAGTTTAACATGCTATAACTGGAAAACGGTGAGAGATATTAATAAAGTTTATTTGGAGAAAATAATATTCTAAGCCTGTATAATGCCACAGTTAAAGGAAATAACGTCGTTTCGTTCCACCCTGTATAACTTATATGTTTTGAAGTTATATAATCTAGAACCTAGGGACGAACCTTACAATGTATAAGAATCTTATTGCAATCCCATTGAACCTGAATTTTATAGAAATGTGTAAAGGTGATTCTTCAAGTGAAAATCAACCTGAAAATTATAACGAACCAAAAGTGGTTAACCAATAGGAGCCAATGATTTATGTAAGGGACTTCCGATCCTGCTCTCGCCAAATAACGGCCAAAAACGGTCTAAAGTTCCTTTGTTCTATTAGATACGTGTTCTTATTGGACGAAAGTTTGAAATTCTACGGCTTGTTATTAGTAAACTAAGTTTAGCGATAGGAAATGCTTATTAGTCGTAAGAAATCGAGCCAAATATACAGTACAGTTCCAGATCTCAAGCGAAGAAGTTTTATTACGTGATCCAAGTATATCCCAGTTACCTTCCTACCCAGTAACCTTAATTTTAATTCAGTATAAGTCGTGCTACGTTAGGTTAATTAGTTTAGGCAGTTTTAGTGTAGGTTTTGCGAGGCAGATCGTCTATATCTCGTCCTCTTTAAATTCATTAGTTTTACAAGTTTAATTATCGTCAGTATTTCGTGTTAATTAGTTTTCAATGGTCCTTCGTGTTTAAGTTAGGCTACGTTTTAGGATAATTAGGATACGTAGTTTTAGCTAGGTTTACGTTGATTTTGAGCCGATCCGATCAGAACTCTTACAGAACGTTGAGCTATCGTAGGAGACCGCGTTGGTGGAAGCCCGATCGCTTTCAATTGTGTTGGTTTGATTCCATGCTGTGTTGTTATTACTGAATGTTTAGTTATACAATCAATAAGTAAAATATTTAAAGATTCACTCTATTATTCGTTATGTTTTAGAAACACGATTACTTGTAGTTTCCTCGATAGTTTTTTTTTTAAAGTTACCTCAAAAAAGCAACATAAACCCTTAGTATGTCATAAATACTGCAGGGAAAGTTATCAGTTTTTTTTAATAATACATTTTCAAAATCTGTATTATTTTAATAATTAAACCGAAAAAACATGATTTCATGGCAAAAGTTAATCGATTAACGATTAAGATTAACTTTTTTAATCTCGATTAACGATTAAAATTGACGATTAGTTAATCTAATCGTACGAGTTCCGATTGATTTAATCTCGAAAGATTAAGTTAACTGTCGATTAATTTTTAGCGATTAAATTTTTAATCGATTAATTAATTCGGCGATCGGAGAGCGGGGAGCGGAGAGTGGCGTGCGGAGAGCTGAGAGCGGCGTGCGGAGAACGGAAAGCAGAGAAGCGGAAAGAGGGAACGGTCGGATGCAAAGGTAACCGGTGTAAGGTGTAGAGAATGGTGTTCAATCGTCCTGAAGTGGGCAACCCAGTGGGAATCGGGTTGTCTGGACGCCACGCCTCTGCTGACTAGACTGGTTGACCAAACGAGCGAAGGCACGAGAAAAAGCTAGCGTTTACATAAAGGAGGCAACCCTAGCGCACATTCCAATGACGTTGCGTCACCCGCGGGAGGGGGCATCGATAGCGGTGGCAACGCCTGCCGTCCAAACAAGTGGGGTATCTGTTACGTAGTAACTTGTATATAATCTGTGCCCCAGTGGAAATACCGGCCTGTCGGAAATATCGTCAATGAGGCCAGACAGCTGGATTAAATTTAAATGTAGCCACCAATGAATCGTGACGGGCTTATCCGATATAGATTAAGCACTTTACTAAAAATAAAAATGTCAGCTTGAATCCTCTGCGATATTACAATTTAACGAATCTCAGCTTTATCACAATCATAGCAGTCATGATACATGTACCTAGTGAATATTTTTTCCCGAAAAAATATGATGGCAGGATTTACTCCGATGTGGATTTTTGCTATCTGTACCTGGGTGTAACTGTACCCGGATCCGGTGAATGCAAGTACACCCGGGAACTCGTATTAAATATCAGCCCGGGACTGTCGTAAAATATCGTCAATCACTACGCACTCAGCCGGATTAAATCTAAATGTAGTTACCGATGAATGGTGACGTGTTTTGCAAATGATTTTATTCGGTTTAGATTTGTTAGCACTTCACTTAAATATAGATGGAAACTTGTTTTTTACCAGCAGACAAAAAGTCAGTTATATATTTATAGTCCAATAAATTGCGAGATTTTTTAATAAACTTTCAGTATTGTATTTTGCAAGGAACTGAATATTATTTATATTCTACTTAGCCGCAACTATACCTGGTAGTGAATCGTAAATCAATTAAAAGGTACCTATGTTATTTTCCAAATAATTGTTAAAACATGCACGTCATTGTGTCATTGTGTGTATTTTTAGTTAAAAGAACATTCATTCATGATCATTATTCCAGCCATAGGACGTTCACTGCTGGACACACACACACACACACACACACACACACACACACACACACACACACACACACACACACACACACACACACACACACACACACACACACACACACACATTACATAAACAACAACTAAATATACCCAGTATAAAATTAAAATATGTTTCATTATTATATATATGTTTTTCTATTTTGCCATTAGGGTACAAATTTATTCAATAGTCAGAGGCCATAATTTAGGCTTGGTACTTTTAGACGACCTACTCGTAAGACGACCTAACATACAATAAGGGCGAATTAATTTGTTTTCTAACAATGGTGTGTCTAGACTATCCCATAACTCAAGATTCACTTAGCAGTGCTAATGGCTGACTACTGCAAATTACAATTTAAGGGGCACATTCTAAGAAAACAAAAGACTTCGCACGTTATCTAACTCAACTTTAAATATTCACTACGACGCGCCCGAAACTTCGGTAAAAAGTATCATTTACCCATCGTTCGATGTCCAGATTATAACATAATTATGGTATAGAACACACTAGCACTGCAGCACCAATGCCTAGTCGGAAAAATTATCACCTCGGCTAAGTTACCGTGCGATGCTCGTACAAGACGGGAAAAATCGTTTTCATAATTTTTTGGGTTCCGTAGTCAACTAGGAACCCATATAGTTTCGCCATGTCCGTCTGTCCGTCTGTCCGTCCGCGGGTTAGCTCCGTGATCATTAGTATATCAGCCTGAAATTTGGAATGAGTATGTGTACGTATCACGCCGACAAAACGGTAAAATAAAAACCAAAAAAAAAACTTTTTTTCAGTGGGGATTTTTTTTTTTGTTCCAACACTCGGGTGTGGGGTGTCGTTGAATAGGTTTTTGAAAATAATAGGGGTCTCCAAACATTATTTTTTGATAAAGTTAGCAGTTTTGTAAATATTCGCTTCGGAAATCCTAAAAATAGCGTCCCCCCCTCCCCTCTAACTTTTCAACCACAGGTCAAAAGGCCTTATAAGTTCTTTCAACTTTCAATGAAAACTATCTTGAATAAAATCGGTCGAACCGTTTTTGAGTTATCGCATAATTTCATAATTTTCTTTAAAATGACGTATGTGCCGCGCGGTGTCCTTATACTTCGAACGTTACACATATTAGTTAAGTGCCATACTGCTGCTTCACGTCTATTGTGAAGGATGGGCAACTACGGAACCCTATACTGAGCGTGGCCCGACATGCTCTTGGCCGTTTTTTTTTATTTCTCTTAACACGTTCGCGGACAGTAAGTCACACCTGTTTGACACTAAAATTTTGTATGGAATATTTGAAACTGTTATAGCAGTTTCGTCATAATTGTAAGATCGAGTACAATTTATATGTGACAGTGAACACTATGCAAGTCGAATGCTATACCAGTTGCGTCAAATATGATACGTATTTATACTGCCTTATGTGACAAAAAATGCTATAGCATTATACTTCCATAGCAGTTCTGCCACATGGCTTAGCTAGCTCGTGGTACATTTATGGCATTGGATGTTATAGCAGCTGCCTGCTACAGGCGTTGATTACAGGACTTATAGTTATCAACAGGTTTGTCACTCACGCCTATTCTATTTGAGTTTCTCTTGTTACTTTCAGACGACGCACCAGACGAGTTTGGCATATAGTGTTCGTAGGAATTTCACTGCCCCGCTTTATTGTGAAATGGGTCTTGATCAGATTCATCGGTATCGTCGTTTACACTTGACTCTTATCTTGACCATTGGTTGATGTTTTTGACTCTTCAACGCTAATTTGATCCACCGATGACTCCTCGGTCACCTCTTCGAACATTTTCAGTAATTTCTAACTATCGTGGGTTTAAAAACTCGTATTGAACGAGCCTTTCGTTGATCTAATGGTTTTGGTCGTAAATGCGGTGACGGTGAAGTCTGTATAGGTCAGGTGCAGTCTGTATTGCGCCACCGAGTTAGCGATCGGGCTCGAGTGAGGACCTTCTTTGGAGGCATGCAACTCAAATAAAAAACATTGTTTTACAGTGCGATAAGCTACAATACCCTTCACTATGTTAGCAGTTGAATGGTGAACCAAGAAACGTATAATTCCAAGATATTTGCTTACAATTATGTCTATTGTGTTTGCGTATAATATAAAATATGTACGTTAATCTATGTCTGTATTTTAAATTATAACCACCGTCAAAGCTCGTTGAAGGGCAATAAATAGTTAGTAAATATAGCTGTTTATTACAATCCACCAAAATATCCAAGAAAATATATAACATTTACTTGAATAAATGTTACTTACGATGATAAAAACAATCCTTCGAAATGTTGTCGACACGCAAAATTCTCAAAATACTGATGGTCCACACAGCGACGCACTCGCCGGGCGACTGAACTAATTTTCATACAACCGAGAATGCTTTAGCATCTGTGTGCGGGAGAGGGGGGTACGATTGTCGGCAACACATGTCAACTTGTCAGTGTGCGAAAAGCAAGTAATGTGACAGTAAGCGTACCCGGATTGCAGAAAAATTGACAGTAAATGTGTGACGTTCCACGGGAAAAGGTACCTTATGGAGGTTTCTAGTTACGGAGATATTCAATGTTGTGTAAAAATTGGTAAAAATGGCGTTTTTTTTATTATTCCTATTAGTAAAATATACGTTACGACACGTCTTTGCCTATCTTTATTATTACTAAAGGTGAATTAAAGGCTGAATAATATGCTTCTAAAGTTTAGTACAAAAGGTACTTTATGGCGCTGTAATAAAAAAATGTTAGAAATACTTGTCGTAACTTGTTGCTCTACACCTCAACTCACAGTATCTCGCGATGAAGATCCTTTGGGAGCTCTTCCCGAAGTGCTTCCTTTGCAAGCCTTTCCCGAAGTGCTTCCTCCTCAGTCTCAGCCCAGTTCCAGTGGTCTGCAGTCTGTTCCGAGACGTAAAAGCCTACAATGCTCATACTGTGGTGAGACAGGTCACAGCAACCAAGTAGGTACGTGGCGGTGTCTTTTTTTGTAATAAAAGGCGTTCAGAACAGACAAATCAGTAAAGTCATGTAACTGAGCCATAAGGTACCTTTTCTTTGCTTATATTGTATTTGTTGTTTTTAAATAAGATTATAAGAAAGAACTGATTATTTTCGTAATTATTAAGTATTAAAATAATAATAGAGATTAATGAAAGCGTTTTTCAAAATGTAAATCATAGAAATTGATTGATTGTACTGATGTACTAGTTGTTGACCTCCATAAGGTACCTTTTTATAAATGTATGGAACAAAGACCGTGTTATAGTTATGTAACTTTAAGTGACTCAAAAAGTAAAAATTAGTGTCTGATAACGTTGTTAAAAGTTTTATATGATGTTAATTAAAGACTATTGTTGAAATATGTAGAAAAATTATATTGTTTGTGACTTTAAAAGTAAAAACTGTCATTATCTATGATTTTGCATTAAAACATTAAAAGTGTTTATTTTCCTTCAATTCTCGTTTTGTTTGTTATTTATTTTCTTTTGGAGTCGTATATAGAACACTTAGACATACAAATCTAACATCTTATTGCCAAGAAAAGGAAAAATTAAGCTAAACACGATTTCTTAGAAATAGGGTAGTAGGCATATTCATTGATAAATTTAAATGTTTGGACGTGTAATATTATGAGTTGTTGCAATATTCTCTGACAAACAGAAGCCCAAAGAATCATTTTCCGTAGCCCACTATGTAACTTACAACAGGAACATAGTTTTTGAAACAGTTAAACTTCAATTGCCAATTTCTCAAAATAGCTGAATTAGCAATAAATATTTCAAAAAATTATATCTCAGTAAGTACGCAATCTAGAAAGATGATTTTTTCTGCTATCGATAGCTTATAAGCTGTAATTTATCAGGGTATGCTTAACTCCATACCCGCCATAAGGTACCTTTGCCCGTGGGACGTCACATGTTAATGTATACGTTTTCACTATGGCAAAGCGCATTCATTAGCATTTGCGCTCAGGAAAGACTGCTATAGAATGCGTGTCACAAGAGGTACTCAAAATTCGAATGCCATAGGATGCCCGTCCGCGAACGTGTTAAGCTACCGAACAATCTGTAATGTTTTTTTAGGAACTAGGACTTTTTTAAATTTCATCCTTTCCCTATTGTTTAAATCCGTCGATTTATCACGTATATCATCATCACATCTCATTTTTATTCTGACAAAAACTCGGGGTTTAAGTTATCGTTTCACGAATTTTATCGGTCGCCATAAAAAAAAAATACATCGACTTGAGAACCTCTTGTTCAAATTTAGATGAAAAACGAATAAACGAATGAATTTCAAAAGGAGCAATATCATATTGCCAATATGAAATTACTAACTAAACGAATCCACATACATCACTTGTAGGTGACCTCTGTTTTCAGAGAATAACCTAATAAATTATCTGTTGGCGTTGTAATGGGTTATCAAAATTGCTCATTTATGGTCCGGTTTTTGCACGACAAAAATGTTACTTTGTGGAACACTTAAAAAGGCATAAAAATAATACAAAGCAAGCTTTTCACCAAGAAAAAAGAACAACATTGTGTAAGTTGTGCGCGACGACAGAATCAGAAGCTAAGTATAATATACTATACAAAAATAATACCTAGTTAACAATTTACCTAAGTAATTATTTTCAGTGAAGAATAAAGGCAAACGAATAGCAATAGAAGTAGTCCTCGTAACAATATAAGCAGTATACTTATTCAAATACTAACATTGAAGTTTTACGATTTTAACTGCGTCGCGTCGTAATCCGGTGATGTTTTATCCGGTACCCGGTCCGGTTTACGGCCAAACTTCGGCATTCGGGGGGGGCGACACAAAAAAGTATCTTTTTATAGTCCACTTATAAATACTAGCCTTTGTTCCCATATTGTTCTCTTCGGCTTTCGCGTTGAGTGACGCTTAAATCCTAAAAGGACTTGTCTGTTCGTTAGTGTTCTGAATAGGATTGAGCGCAGTCAAAGTGCCATGGAATCAAATTAACTATTCCGAATTCTATTATAAAGTAAAAAGTTTGTTTAACCCTTAACTACCTACGTCCGATTTCTATAGCACAACCACCTACGAGAGGTTATGGAGACCTCTACTTGAAATGGGTCTAAAATATTTTTAAGTATTTATGTTAGAGGTACATATTTATATAATATTTACCGTTTTAATGGTTTTAGGCATTTATTAACAAATATCAATACAACATTAATCAACAAATATGTTATTTAAACTTAACATAATAACATTCCCTTATGTTTTTACGAAAAAAATTTTTTAAAACGTTTGAGCTCATGAGATCACAAAATATTTTTGTAATATATATTATTTTATTAGTAAATCTTAAAGTACAATAATCAGTCAAGCAAATCATCTATAAATTTTATATAAAAACTAGTATTTTTTTTAAAATTGCAAGCTAATTAAATAGCCATTTCTTTAACTTTTTCACATTACCCTAAATGTTTTAACAAATAAAATTTTTAATTTTGGAACACTAGATCACGAAATATTCTTAAACTATATATATTTTTCTTGATAAATCTTAAGGTACAATAATCAGTCAAGCTAATCAGCTATAATTTTTATATAAAACCAATAAATTTTATAGCCGTTTCTCGCGGCAACCAATACACAGTTTATTCAAGCATTGAATGCAGATTGGTTTCTTGCATTCAATACATAATGTACTGCGTCTTCCGCTGCTTTTTGGGATCACAAGTTGAGCAACATTTTCGAACTTGCAATCGTTCTTCTGCATTGTCTGGGACCCGTCTGTGCTGGTAAGTCTGTATCTTTGTTGAGGATATTGTTGATATTGATTAATAGGTCCCGTAAAGAACTGATGCCAGATATCCAGTGGACTCGATGTAGAGGTCAATACAACGCGGTAATCTGATTTGATACCCTGTGCTTCATTGACTTTAATATGTTGAAAGGTCCTTGATCGTAGTAATGGTGGTTCAGATGCCCACCGAAAGCGATTCTTGCAGAAATAGTTCTTCTTTTTAGGTCTTGATCGCCGTTGTAATAATGGCACTTCGTCGTCTGAAGCAAATTGCTGTTCGCGATCTTGTTGCACTGCCGGTCTATAGGTCTCGATCGTCGCTGTAATAATAGCACTTCGTCATCAAAATATGACTATAGCATAACATGACTAAAGCCGAACATGACATCCATCTAAAAATCCTGGTGGTTCTAAGTTTGATTCAAAATCGCTACCTTCATCATCCGGCACGTCATCTTCATCGGAGGGCAATTCTCGTAACCATATTTCTATCGTTGCGTCATTAGGAAGCATTCTTAACTAAAACTAAACATGAAATGCGTTCAAGTATTGAAAATTACAACCTCATAAAAATAAACGCAACCACCTAGGCAAGGTCTCAGAGACCAGCAAGATATAATACGGAACCACCTAGGCAAGGTCGCTGAGACCACTAACGACAGTTTTATAGTCACCAAATTCACACAGGCACACGTCCGAACGCGTCGAACGCATGGCTGGCACTGAGACGGCAGCGGGGAAAGGTACAAGGTCACAGAGGTCCGTGCCATGAACATGCGATGAGTTATTCACTAATTTTGTATTTGTCTGGTCCTGAGGACCTTGCCTAGGTGGTTAAGGGTTAAGCAAATTTCAAAAATACGTAAATTTTTCTTACCTGACAGATATATGAATTTTACTAATTACTTAAATTGTGTTGCATGTCGTAAGTGTAATTTCATTTATGCATATTTAGGTTTATATTCATAAAACGTATACTAAATCGTTCTGTTTTTGTAACACAAAATATGAAATGCGACATTTATGTCTAAACGAATTACACTCCAAACTAGACGAAACGCAATTTTGAATAATTCAGGACGAGAAAACAATATTTTGCGGTGCGTGATCATTAATATTCGTGTTAAAACTGGGCTTAATGGCAGTTTTACGTCTTATTAAAGGGTTGTAAAGTTTTATGCGACGATAGAAGCGAGTTGTTTAATTAAAAACGCCTTGTGAATAATCATGATGCGAATTTAATATGTTTCGCGCGCGACGACGTTATTAAGCTCGTATACTTATTTGTTCGGACGTGAGAGACTTTAATATGAAACCATTAACTTTAATGTAGCGCTGAAACTTCGAAAAAGTCGTTGACTAGACTAATCAAATTACTGTTACTACGAATTCTTTTACGGAAAATTCACCAGAAAAAGTAGAAAGTGTTTATGTACCGTAACTAAATTATGTTATACATACCATTAATCTTGCAGACTCTTTAACAAAATAGATTTCTGAAGTAGAAAAATATTTTTGACTGAATGATATAATTAGCTGTTTGTTTTCGCTGCACATTTTCACTCACTTTCTTAGCGAGTGAAAAGTCGCGCAACTTAAGCGTCGCTCTGGTGCTGAGTGCTCTTCATTAAGAGTAAACACAGCTCGAACACGTACGAAACAGATTTGTGAACAGCTGCGACAAAACGGACAAGTGACACTTTTACACTTTTTTCCCGTTATTAGAGGTCTTAAATTGTAATTTCGTTATTGAGTGCGATTTATCTTCTTGTTTTATAACTTTGTTTATGTTTTTGATATGCTTAGATCAAACCTTTAGTTAATTTATTTCATTGCGGTATTTCAGTTAACTTTAAAACTTCATGAATAAATCTACTAATTTCGTATATATTCTTGCGAAAGGCCTTTCTGCAGTGGACGTCCTTCGGCTGATTTGATAATGAATATGATGATTGATCAAAGGCAATACGTAAGTACGAGTATTTGAAGTGAGATTGGTTAAGAAGCTGGTTTAAGAGGTCTTTATTCAAAGATTAGATTTTTTTCTGGTATCCGAATTGGTGGAGACTAATGGCAGACACTTCGTTTGGTTTAACGTGAAACAATTGTCCTACACTAGTATTAGAAACTTTTAACGCTGATTAGAGAATTCACGATTGACACATACGAATGCATTTTGGACAAGAATATACTACTATTATTATAAGAATATACATATTAATTATAAGAATATATATATATTATTTATAAGAATATACTCTTTAAAGAACGTCAAATTCTTTGTGCTGTTATTATGCAAATAATTTAAGATAAAAAATATAATTTCACTCTACAAATTAATCATTATATAAAAATCACGAGAAATTCTCAAATTCAATGTAACATCCAACGACAACGCACTTACATCGGATGGCATCACAAAGTATCGTTTGATGGTCGTAAACCCATCCCTTAACGACTGGCCGATCTCTTCGCCCCGCCCTCCCTACTCCAGGCTTTTATGTTCCATCTTAACCCCAATAATAAAATGCGGGTAGTAAATAGATAATAAGGGAGGAACGGTAGACGCCATTAAAGGCGCCATCAGTGTAGTTTAATAGTCTATGTTGCCCGCTAATCGGGCTCGCGTGCTGTTTTTAATATCTGTTTTATTACTACTTTGCATCTTATGCTGTATTTCGTCTGCGAGGATATTACTTATAATCGGTTTAGTATAGCCGAATCCGCTTAGTCCAAAATTTCTAACTTATTTACTTATATAAACTAACCAAAAGTGAATAAAGGTATACCTATAAAATCCGTGTTATATTTAATTTAATTATGAAAAAATCAAATCAATGGAATGGAATGGAATGGAATCAACATCAGTGGAATTGAGTCCTCAATTACTTAAGATTATGCAAATCATCAGTACACACCGCACAGGCATAAATCCTTGTTAGTCTCGACTTCTCCGACAGTTCCGGCACAACTGGTAAATATGAGCTGGGTGGATACCCAGCATTCAGCAGTGAGTAGGTACATTATCGTCATCATCTGAACCAAATGATAGGTTTTCAGTGCTAAACTAAGGTTTTAATTGGTTTTTACTTTAAAATGCCTTAGTATTAGTAGCCAGATTAGAACAGACCGCTAAGGCAGACTAGTATTCTAAGAAGCGACTGTTTTTTGAGCCGTTTGGAGTAAAACGTTGGTCCCGTGTGGATAGAGCGCGACAGCCCTCTTCAAAACTATTTCAAACAAGCTCAAGCAAGTAAAAGTATTTTTTTAGCCCAAAGAATCAGCATTGCCACTCACCATTGCAATTCAGCCAGATTTCTGAGTGCCCTGACGCATGGGCTAACCTTTTACATAAGATTTATTTGTTATTTTAAAAATCAAATAAACAAGGTAACCTAATTTGAATCTAATGTTGTATAATGGTTTTTCAATTATTTCGTGGCTACGTGCCTTTATTTTTTACGCGTCAGTAACTATTATCATAAATATATATCGCATTTTATTGCACACATAATGGCTCCCAAAAACTTTGTAATTACGTTACATTATTTTGCCATTAACCACAACCCATGCCCAGACCTACAATATGTATCAGTCAGCCCCACCAGCCACTTTGAAGCAAGACCAAATAATATGTATCAGTTAATATGCAAAGTTTTGGTTTTGTGATTGTATTATACGCATAGCTGGGCATTAACTCGTTAATCTGTTAATCGGTAATTAACGAAGTTAACATATTGATTAACGTATTAACTTTTAAGTTAACTTTTAAAAATGTTAACGGACACGTTAACTTCCGTTAATATGCAGAAGTCCGTTAATCGTTAATCCAATGCCTACTATTTATCGCACGGCACCGCGGTGCGGCGTGAAAAACAGGTTCAGACAAGTATGAAACGACAAGTGCCGGGTGCCGCGTGGCAGCGAGTGAAACAAAAACAAAACTAGATATATATTTTGCCGGCGCGTACGAGTGAGAAAACTGCGAAGAGATTTGTTTCGTTTGAACATTTCATTACTTAGTGCCCGTGCTTAGTGACGAGTGTTTTGTTTGTTGTTATTATAAATTACTGTCAGTGATCATTTGCGTGTTGATAAAGAAGAGTGCAGTGTAATTTAGTTAGATAAAAAAAGTGTACTGTGCAGTGTAGTAATTAAAACCATATCATGGAAGACATGGAAACGGATTCCAGCAGTCCTGATGAGAATCCATGGCCACATTTGACTGAGTATGTGGAATTTGGATCCAGATCGGGCCAGCAAATACTTTTTGCGTGTAAGCGTCGTACGTAAGTTCACTAACGCAACGATATAAAACCGGCCAAGAGCATGTCGGGCCATGCTCAGTGTAGGGTTCCGTACTTGCCCATCCTTTACAATAGACGGGCTTAAAACAGCGGTTTTAAGCCGGAGGTTTAAATAACGAGAAAGATTTCAAGCTCTATAAAAAGGTCGTCAACGCCAAAGTAACAGTAATTACTTATTACCTTCTGGAACTTATCGATTATACGCGCCAAATTGAGCGAAATATTTTAATACAGTATGGAACTTAACTAATATGTGTAACGTTCGAAGTATAAGGATACACTTACGTCATTTTAAAGAAAATTATGAAATTTTGCGATAACTCAAAAACGGCTCGACCGATTTTATTCAATATAGTTTTCATTGAAAGTACTTATAAGGCCTCATTTTCATGAATTTTCCCATAATCTTTTGACCCGTAGTTGAAAAGTTAGAGGGGGGGGGGGGGGGGGGGGACACTATTTTTTTAAGTTTCGTAGCGAATATTTACAAAACTGCTGACTTGATCAAAAAATAATGTTTAAAGACCCCTATTATTTTTAAAAGACCTATTCAACGACACCCCACACACTAGTGTAGATACGAAAAAAAAAATTAACCCCCACTATAGGTGTTGGAGAGGTACCTACCCGAAGTTTTCTTAGTTTTTATTTTACCGTTTTGTCGACGTGATCAAATTTCAGCTTTCTAGTACTAATGATCACAAAGCTAAGCCGCGGACGGACGGACAGACGGACATGGCGAAACTATAAGGGTTCCTAGTTGACTACGGAACCCTAAAAATGCAATTCTACACATATTAACGGATTAACGATTAACGTTAACTTGCGTTAATTCATCCGAAATGTAACGCTTTAACGTTTAACGATGCTAACTTTATTTGTAGCGGATTAACGATTAACGAAGTTAGTATTTGATTAACGGTGCCCAGCTATGATTATACGTTTGTTTTTTTCGCTGTAGTGCTTCCAAAACTGAAAAAAAGCAGGTATATAATGAATATTTTAGTAAATATAATTGTTTAACGTTCATAATAAAGATTCAGTAACAACGAACGATTCAACCTTTATTACAATCTTTTTAAGGATTAATTCAATTTGAAAACGACTTGCTGGAGCCTCCCGGTCTTAGTCGTACTGATGGGAAGAGACCTGATGGTGTGACCTTGGTGCCCTGGCAGAGAGGCAAGTGCCTACTGTGGGACGCTACGTGCGTCAGCACTTTTGCCGCCTCGCACCTTGGTCGCACGACCAGGTCTGCAGGCGCAGCTGCTGAGGTAGCTGCCTGTAGGAAGCGGGACAAGTACTCTGTACTTAGCAGTAGTTATATATTTGTCCCGTTCGCTGTGGAGACGACTGGTTGTTGGGGGTCCGAAGCGAGAGCTTTCATCGCGGAGATTGGGCGGCGTTTACGCGAGAGAGGTCTAGACCCTCGTTCCGGGTCATTCCTGGTGCAAAGGTTGTCCATCGCGATTCAGCGTGGTAATGCGGCGAGCGTCATGGGAACCTTCGCGCCGGGAATGACACGGGGCGGGTTATTCGACTAGTGCCTAAGTTAATGAATGGTACGGTACATGAGGGATAAATGTATTTATTTATTTTAAGATTGTGATATTGTTATTGACTCTGTATTTGTTATTTTGACAAATAAATTAAACATTTGTGTCTTCATTTGAAAACTGTCGAGAAATTGTGTTTTTTTTACAAAAACCCTTACTCACGTCGCTTAATTTGAGTACTACTAGACATGTATTTGCCCATTCCGTAGACTTTAAGCATGAACACTTTCGATAAGTACAATGCAAGCAACGACCGCATCAGTTAAACAAACATGTTCAATTTGTTTCTTTGTATATCGTACCCGCTGACAGGACATAAATAATTTAATTTTCCTTACTTTTTCCTAGCAAGCATTCGAAGCAATTATTAAAGATGCACGTGATTGCCCACATCCCAACTCACCTTATCGAAAGAAACCCAAAATGATCTCTTATTACTCTATAGCCGTCGTGAACGGCAAACGATACTTTAACGGAAACACTACGGTCATCGAGCATATTCCGTTTCTAAATGTAAGTTTTGTTTAGATACCTATAAATATGTACATGTTACATACAGCAATACCATGGATTAAATCCCTGCGGCTACGTGGTTTGACAACGACAACGTTGGCCGACATGTCGGGTAACGACGAATTTTGATATCAGGATTTTTTTATTCCACTTCATTCGACGTAGAATAAATGATACTGATGTAATTAAATCAAAGGGAGGAGTATTAGAGAAACGCAAAAAGAAGACGATTGTACGTGATGAATTTGTATACAAAAGTAATATGATGCTCGAGCATGGCGAAATTAACGTACGATTCTTACTCGAGCGAACGTCCTGGACAGGTTGATGTTCAATTAAAATTATAACGGAAATTTAAAATTTACAAAACCCAAGACATGACACCCTGTAAAAAGAAAAAACCTAAAAAGCTGTTATTCACTTAGGCAAGAGTATTTTTGTTAAAGGACAAGCTTACGTGGTCTTAAATCGCGTTAAAACCTTGTAGGGTGTTGCTATTTGTGACCTCAATCAAAGAAAACAGTTTAATAGTCCTAATGATAATTCAGCTTTAGCAGAATTGCAAAGACTTAGAAACTGCAGTGACTCAGTACTGTGACCCAAAACATAATATGGCGTTTTTGACAAAAAGTTTGTCTGGTATTCAGTTTTTTACCGACTGTACTTTCTTCCACAAACCTTAATTGCTCTTCAAGACCAGTCAGACGAGCCCGAACACCATGGGTTTATCTTGTGCTGTTTAGGAGTTCCAACGGTCATCTTCAGCTCCAAGATACCAAATTAATGTACTGACAAAATTTTATTAAATTGTTGGTTACAAACTAAGTAGCTGGTTATCACGAAACCCTCAGTTAGTGAATGATATTGAAAATGCTACTAAAACTTAACATTTAACCAAAATTTCGAATTCTTGGCTTCAATATTGGCTGAGATTTATTTACAACTAGCTGGTCATCATGAGACCTTCATTTAGTGAGTGATATAGAAAATGCTAATAAATTTTTACATTTAACCAAAATTTGGAAGTCTTGGCTTCAATATTGGCTGAGATCCGTTCACAACTAGCTGGTCATCATGAGACCTTCATTTAGTAAATGATATAGAAAATGCTAATAAAACTTAACATTTAACCAAAATTTGGTATTCTTGGCTTTAATATTGGCTGAGATCTTGTCACTTGTTCTAATTAAAGCTGAATATCTTGGAAACTACTGGTCCTATTTCCACCAAACATAGTTAAGAACTAAAAACCGCACTCACATTGGTCCATCCGTTTGGGAGACACACAGATACCTACACATGTTAAATTTATGTGTTATAAAACCCCGCTTTTTTTTTGTCGGGGGTTAAAAATAGACACGTAGCGATCTTTTGAGTTTCAATAAAGAGGACATATGTCTTTTTTATTATATATTTCTGTGTTTGAATCACAGGTTTGAATATAGCAATCCTCGTAGTTTGAGGGTTGAACCAACTGGAATTTAATGATACTCGTGGTGCGACCATCGGATTAAGTGGAATTTTAAATATCCTCTTGGTCCGATGGTCGAACTAAGTGGGATAAAAAAAATCCTGATAGTCCGACATGTCGGACAGCAAGGAATCAAAATTCCTCGTCGTCCGACATTTCAGACAACGTTGTTGAACCACGTGGCCCTGGGGGATAAAATTACATAAAGGTTATGGGCATTATTTAGCAAAGTCACTTCGTAATTATTGAAACAGATCATGAAAGGGATGAGATAACCTACTATTAAACAAAGGCAGCATTTTATTTTAGTTTATGCCCATAAATTGGGTTTCATTTCTTGATGTGCAACTTCTATCGTGTTTACAATGAAGCAAAAAGTAAAAAAAAATTAACGGTTCAGGCAGGGTTCGAACCTGCGTCTCCAACGGCTTTCCGGGCCAACACGGGCGTCCTACATATTGGACCACCGAACCTGATGCGAGAGCCATTGAATTTTTCAACCAGTTGCTTCTACATGCTTTAGGGTGGCATTGTAGTGCCACCTACCGTAAAGATTCAGACTTTATAATCGGCACCATCGTCTCAAATTACATTTACATTTGGTTTACGTTAGCAGACGTCCAAAAATAATTAACTTCAATCGTTTTCAAGATTTTGTTTGTATATATTGTTAGTTTTACTTATTATTTAATATTATAACTTTGTTTTTCAGTGCAGTGGACGAACATACGCCATCGACAAGGCTGGGAATCGAAACGTCAAGTTTCAAATAGTGCGCGTGTCCTGCCGCAACTTTTTTGTTAAAACTATTCTTAAGTTTGCTAACGTAATTATTCAACCAAAAACTTGTATGTTAAATAAAGTAAGTAAACGTTGATAAAAGAAAAATAAAAAAAGAAGTTTATTTGGTTATACAACATTAGCAATAGCCAAGGCTCTAGCCTTATACTAACAAAGTAATTTTGGTTGTTAAAATAAATAAACGGGTTTACTCACGAGTCGAATAACGCTCGACATGTTTCGAATCGGCACGGAATTCATCATCAGGAGAGACGATCAGTCGCGGCGGCGGCCAACCGAACACCGTGTTCGGCGTACGTGTTCGCGTACCGATTCGAAACATGTCGAGCGTCATTCGACTTCTGCGACGTGAGTAAACCCGTTTATTTATGTATTTTAATATGTCTGAGACTCACGGTAGTTTTCTATGTAAAATTTTGCTTGTGTCAGGAGACACCACTTTTTCACATACAGGAACTGATAAATAGGCATCGGATCGGACTTCTGATAGCATGGAAGGACATAGCCGATATTAACATCAAAATATATTTCATCCTCATACTCATTCATCTATATAATTCCAAACTGTATTTATTGTTAATGTGGTTAACATTCCGATGCATTAAATGAATAAAATTATCATAAAATTTTTACAATGTTACGACCTCCTCCTATATTTAACTTTATTAATTGACTATTTCATGCATTTTCTAGTACCTAATAACTGGATATTATATTAAAATAGAACCCAATTTACCCCAGGAAACATGGAAAATTCGCAAATATTTACTATGTCCTTGACTGTTCTATTTAAATTGCGAATTTAAAACACTATTGAGTATGAGTATAATTTGTATTTTAATGTTAATATCAGTTCCATAGCTTTCTAAAGATTTAACCAAAAAATATATATATATATATAAAAATGTTATAATTTGTATTGATTATTAAAGTTGGGCAAGAACCGGCTGTCCGTATATATACGAGTATAATTATGTATATTGTTAATTTTAATTCGTTATTCTAAATCTGCCAAGCGTGACACTCGTATGCGTCTAAGTCATGTACCTACATCAAGAATAATTTATAAAATCATTAAGCATCAGGTAATGTAAATAAAAACCGTACGTTGACCAGTTATGTTTTTATCGATTTCTAATGTTAGCCTTTGTACCTTTGTGTTTAGTTTATATTTGGTCCACTTATATTCATCTTATTGTGATTACTATCTTATTACGATATTAGTCTCCTTTTCTGTGGTAACAGTAGGTATATTTATTCTAAGGAAAGGATGCTTCTATCGAATTTTGCAATTATTTGTTTTAATTTTTGCGCATTTTTCGAGGCAGGCGTTGTACAATATGTACTCGTATCTCGGCGCGAACAATAGTAGCCTGCACCTCGTTGGTGCACAAGCTACACATAATACCTTTTGAATGACACTTAACTTCTTAGCCAATGAATATACTTTGAATTTCAGGGGGTATACGCGTTTGAGAACATAGACCTGGACAAAGTGTCTCACGGCATCCTGAGTTGGCACGCTCCTGGAGAAATCGTTCATTAGCTGCAGATGGTCAAGGGAGAAGTTACCGTGTTCTGTGAGGAAATTAAAGTTACGATCAAGCCAACCTAATGAAATTATTATAACATTACAAAAAAATAACCAATACAAAGATAACAGGACCCGCCAACGGCATCAACACGTCACCGAAATTCGCCGAGAACTAAGAAGTCCTTTGGCTCAATTGGAAAAGTATACGGCTGGAATCTTTATATAAGTTTTAACACATTAAAGGAGGAATAGTTCTACTTTAATGATATAAGACCGTGATATAAGATAAAAGATAATATTGTTATTAATGCTTACATAAATAAATCTTAAATTTCCTTGTTTGGAATATATCCCTAAATATAAAATGAATTTGCATTAAAAACAAATCTTTTCAAACACGTGAAATCAATGGAAACATTTCGTCTCCACGCACGTCATAAAAAGACAACCATAATTGTACCACATCATCTAATAACGAGGATAAAATAGTGTCTGTACGATTACAATGCGGGACTCGTATCGCGCAATCGAGTTAGCTGGCCCCGGCGCCGCTCATTACCCATACCTACCGGCGTGCGCGGCACGTACGCTGCCCGCGAACTACCGACACAAGAACAGACCGCAGATTTTTATTTTAGAGATACAATTTTAACCCTTTTTGTAAGTCAACCCGCTCCATGTATTTTTCAGTCCTTATATTGATTATGGAGCACTCTTATTATTTTGCTTTGGCATCAGGGACACGGTGAATAGCTCCACCGCTTGGTACTCGTATTCAAAAGGTTAGAACTACGGTTTCCCTCGAATAAAATTTCATTTTATTGAATTGCATATTCAAATTTAAATCCACCATTGTATCTCATAGTTATGGGGCTGTATTTCAACGTGTGGTATTTCAAAAAGTTAAAGGTCATTAAAAACATTGATAAAAGATGGAGATGGTGCTTCGCAGACTGAACACCGCAAATCGTCTGTAATAGACTGAACAAAAGATCACCGACCTTGTCTAGGGAAATAACAAAGCAAAATTAGCCTACAATTATATTTTGTCATGTCACTAAACTGACTTAGAGATTTGACCAGATCGACGACCATGTGTAGGGAAATGGCAATGCAAGTTGGGACTACTAGCTTGTTTTGTCATTTCGCTAAACCAATTTTGAGATTTGATCAAATCCCTGAAAATTTTTAGTAAAATGGCGATACAAATTAAGTTACCAATCCGATTTCGTCAAGTCACTAAAATATTCTAGCGATTTGATTAAATCCCTAGATTTATTTAGTGACATAACAAAACTCAGTTGCAATTTTGTCATCTGCCGTAGATTTATCAAATCCCTGATTTTACCATTTCACTGCGACATAATATATACCTACAAGATAGTGACTTGAGTTATTTTCTTCCTTTCTATTGTTTCATTCAAGCCTTTAATGTACTCCGTACTTATATCCGTACGAAATTGCAGCTTTCTAGTACGATCAGTCACTGAGCTAAGCTGAGGAAAGACGGACAGACATGGTGAAACTTTTGACTACGGAACTAAAAAAGGAACTCTTATAGGATGTATAAATAGGTAAAACCCTGATAGGAGTAGAACAGAATTCTGGGGCAGATAAAAACCTCATTGTCGCCAGCCATAAGAAGGGTAACCAAAAGTCAGGCAAGTTTTTAGCCCTAAGAATCAGCATTGCCATTCAACATTGCGATTCTGCCAGACTTATGGGCGCCCTGTCGCATGGGCGATGATGATGATTTGGTGTAGGGACGCCCGGCTGGAGACAGGCGGGCTGTCGATCGCTTGGTTGTCTTCATTCAGCCCAATTCCCAATTGGAGCCAATGGTTACTGTTCCGGCGGCGCTCCCATACAGCCCTCTTCCTCAAATCTTCTTTAAGGTTAATGTCCTTCATTTTCTCCTCTCCCAGTTTATCTTTCCCGAAGATGTTATATCGTACTGTCGGATACATACAACACTCTGCCATAAAATGCTTACTTGTCCTGGTCACAGTGAAAGCAGGATGGATTACTTACTAAGGTGTCTGTTAAGGCTATTAAATATGTCCCGTGATTATACCTGTTAATAATCTCAGATTCTAGGAGATACCTGGTTCCATTTTAGTTTATACCTCCTAAGATCATCTTCGATTGTCGACAGTCCGGTGTCTCCCGTCCCATTGTTTATTAGCCTCTTTCTCCATTAAACTATAATTCCTTTCGTGACTTCTGCTGATATTGGCAGTGCAGGTTCGGATAACTAACGTATTGCCATTTTACTGTAAAATTTCAGGGATCTGACCAAATCTTTGAACTAGTTTCGTGAAAAAACAAAACAAGCTAGTAGTCTCAACTTGCATTACCATTTTTCTAGGCAAAGTCGGTCATTTGGTCAAATCTCTAAACGTTTAGTGGAATGACAAATATCATTGTTGGCTGCTCTTACCTTGCCATTTCCCTAGACAAGGTCGGCGATTTGTTTAAATTCAAACAAAGTAAATAAAATAACGCGCGTATTATCATTTCCGTAAACGAATTTAGTGATTTGATAAAATCCCTAAAATGGCTTAGACAAATGACAAACGCGTCAAGGCTCGCTGTAGTGCGGCGCTAGTAATACCCCCCTTCAAACTTCAAACTCAAGTATCATGGATCACTAATAATATTTTATACAATACAATATATTGTATAAAATGAAATGGAGTTTTACTGGAAGTGCAAATAATCATCATTTTATACAATATCTTCACTAATACGGCCACCAAAAGACTTGCTACTTACTTAGTCCTCTGGCGCAGCGAAAAAATAATAATACTGTCATTTCTAGGTATCCTACCGCCATGTAATAAGGCGTCAGCAGTTTTCGAGAATGCAAGATAATTCCGATCGCCCTCAGAATTATCCGTAAGATAGTTAGCCACGATGATTGTGGAGTTTTCCTTTTTAATTTCTCCATGCGACATTCTGCAATAAGCTTAAAAGAGAAGAAAAATAAAAAAAAACGTCAGTAGAAGCTTAGGTAGGTTTTAGTAAAAGGCCGCTTACACAAATAGACAACAAATATTATACAAATGACAATTCATTACGGTTGTCACTCATTGTTTAGTGACTAACGCTTAATCGACATATCTGTTACAGTTTGTATGTGTAGCATCACAAAGCAATGAAACTGTCAAGAATCGCTATTATAATAGCATTTCCTAGTTCTGTCGGAAACAAATAAATCTGCACAATAACAGAGCACGTCACTAAAATTAATGTGTGTCTTCTCTGACATAAGCCGCGAAGTGCGAGGGGCCCAAACTTAATGACGAAGTGGACAATGACGGAAATTCGAAACGGTTGTCGTGAGATTGTCGTGAGGGAAACTTCTATAATCCTTAATAGAAAAGTAAAACACGGAAAGACTTTTGGCAATTTGAAACCGGCGATAATGGGGTCTTTGGGAGGATTTTTATCGCATTTTATTAGACATGGGTAAATAGTTCACGTAATAGCGTCAAAGCATTTACTTCGATGAGATTGTGACACTTGCTTGAAAACAATTAAACAAGGTAGTTGAAGATTAATTGATATGAATATCGCCTTCTAAACTTGGGCGATTGGCATCTGTTGAAATTATTTTGACCCCGGCTCTACACTATCGCGAAATTGACTAAGGCAAAGTTAGCCGAAGTGCCTCTCCACACTAGGTATCATATTCACCCAACATCGTTCAACTTCGCAAGTATTGTGGAGCTGGGGTGACACATTATCAAAATACTTCATACCCAATCCAACGTTTTACCGATCATAATAGGTAAAGAGCAATGCACCCGCTCGAAATTCCGAATTTAGAAAATGGAGTTTGAAACTCGTCAAGAACTTACCAACAGAAGATTAAAAGTTCACATTTGACAGCATGTTATATTTGGAAAATGCTTGTTCTTAGGTGACGAAGCAGACGAAATGATTCAAAGATTAGTTGGAATTTAAATTTTTACGCAGTTTCTCTTGATCGGTTTATTTTTTCTCGAAAATCTGAATTAATCTGCGTTCATTTCTGCATATTTAAAAAAGTGGGTGTA
This sequence comes from Apotomis capreana, assembly GCA_947623375.1. Lineage (NCBI taxonomy): Eukaryota > Metazoa > Arthropoda > Insecta > Lepidoptera > Tortricidae > Apotomis > Apotomis capreana. The sequence goes on along the minus strand of OX392499.1, from coordinate 17,763,312 downwards.
TTTATTAAATATTAATATTAGCATTACTAACGACGCGGTTGGCTCAGTTTGTAAGCGCTTGCCTACTGAGCCGGCGGTCCCGGGTTCGAATCCCGGCCAGGGCAAATATTTGTGTGATGAACTCGAATATATGTGCTTGGGCATGGTTGTTCTATGTATTTAAGTATATATTTATCTATATAAGTATGTATATCGTCGTCTGGTACCCATAACACAAGCCTTCTTGAGCTTAATTTGGGACTAGATCGATTTGTGTGAGGTTGTCTGATATTTATATATTTATTTATTTTAGCTTGAGTATGCGAAGATGATTTAAGTTTCTATAATCCCATGTTTGTTTCAAAATAAGTTCCAAACCGAAATGATTACACAAGTCCGTAAACAGAAACCCAAGATGCGACCCTTAAGTAAATCAAATCAGACAATCAAGTGGAAAAATCCATGTTCCCAGTACAAACAATCAGGTCGAGTTACGCGGCCCGAGTGACGAGGGCTCCGCCTATTTGATCTCCTCCAGATCTCTCCTGGGACTCTCCTATTTGTTTTAAAGCTTTATTACTAAGTAATGTGTACATAGGTCAGCCCTCTAAAAATTTCCTGGCTCTCAGCTGTGTTGACCAATATCTTTAATGTGAAAGTCGACCCGGTTTTATTCAAATTGACTGCGTATTTGGTCCAATGTGGAAGTTTTGAGGACTCGTTTAGTACGCACACCGTCATTATGGAAATGTAAAATTTTGAGGGATCGTTTACATTAATTTCTGCACAGGATTTGTAATCATACCTACGATTGAGTGATATGATTGTAACTGTCACATGAAAGTAAAAAAAACCGAGGCTTTTTTCTATAGTTAACGTTAACATTCAAAACACGTGTTAAGTGTTTTTGTACCAGGAACCAGGTACATTTTTATAACCACAGAATACAACTCAAGTTGAACTTTTTAATTCAATTCCCCGTCCCAATACTGTATCTCCTGATATATATCGCTGTTCACAACCACACCAAATAAATTAGAACAGTCGTAAAGCAAGTTATCTATTGTGTCCACCTAAATTTATTCACCGTCTGATACAAAAAACTTGTTCGTTCCGACCAGGGGTCCCTAACCCCTGCAAAAAGGTGTCAATTTTTGAAAGATCGCACCACGTCATGAATATTATATGAACGAATCCAGTTAAGGGTATTTTGCGATAATGTTCGAGTCGTTTGGGAGGCTGTCAGCCTGTGTCATTTCACATGGATTGGCCCTTTGTTAAAAGTAACACGTACTCTGTCAACGTGGGTCCTACGCATATCGTGTGGAAAATTTGCGTTTTCGATTTCGATAGAATGTTTCCTTTCGAGTTTTACGAGGATGACACGTCAGAAATGTCACTGACTTATCTTTATCTGTTCTATTCAGTTGGCTGGTGTCGTTACAGTTATTAATGAATAACTGTTTGGCATGGAGAAAAACTGGGATGCTACGACATAATGAAGATTTATCAACCAATCATCGTATTAAATTAATAATGTGTTTATTTAAATGAAATAATTTACACGGATTATATTGCGTATATTAACAAATTTGAGCCTCCCTGACGTTTCGGAAACTTTACAGGTACCGTTGTTTGAATCACCAACCCGACAGCCGACCGAGGCAACTGGTAGATGGCGTATACGCGATATAGTTAATCCTTTTAAATGGTTTTATTTCAATGTGTGATGTATTGGCCAAACTTCGGGCATATTATATTTTGGAAGAAATAGATTGCATTGGTAAAGAATGATAAAATATAGTAATTATATTTCAGATATGCCTACTTATATTTAAATTAGAAATATCGAATTAAACTCCTGTTTTCCATCCGCCACCTGATCATATAGAAAGCTGTCGTGGGCTGGGTAATAATCATTTAACAAATTGTTGTTAAATGATTATTACACTTTAGCAGTCTATATCTGATGGCACCAGTTCCACGTAATTTCATAAATAAATAATTTGAATGTTTCATTTCGCCGAATTTTCACTTCGCAGAATTTGTATTCCTCTGTAGTCGTACATCTTTCATAAATTGTTGTAAATATTATCCTATAGACGAGATTATGTTAGGTTAGGTTTGTGTTATAACAATCCTAAATAGTTAACAGTTTAAGTGAAAAATGCTTTCTGCGAAATGATACTTCGGCGAAATGAAACATTCGACGAAAAATAGTTCGGCGAAAAGGCAGAGAACCCAGAATCTAGGCAGAGAACTCATCACCACACACAATGTCAATTGATATTCGACTTCTACGACGTGAGTAAACCCGTACGTGAGTAATAGGCAGAGAACACACAAAAAGAGAAAAAAAATACATAAACGGGTTTACTCACGTCGTAGAAGTCGAATATCAATTGACATTGTGTGTGGTGATGAGGGTAGATTCTCTCTCGGTGATGAATCGCGTACCGGTTCGAAACATGTCGAGCTATATTCGACTTCTATGACGTGATTAAACCCGTTTATGTATTTTAATATGTCTGAGACTCACGGTATTTTTCTATGTAGGTATACCTACAGTTATAAATTATAGTAAGAACAACGCCGCTTGACAAGATCACGTTTTATTGTTTTTGCTCAACTATTTTTCTAGGGTTTGGTACCCTTGTGCACATCCCCCGAAGTGACAATGTCTCAGCAGTATTTCTGTAAACTTACACGTGCTATAAATCAAAGATTTGTACGAGGTGGAGTTTGCAAAGCGTTGCGTTTCGGAAGGAAGTCGTATAAAATTTCCTTTAGTGTCACCGAATGTGAGTGTGTTTTTCTTTTATAATTTATGTAATAAAGAACGCCAATGCTGGTCTCTCTGCTTATTTTATTAAACATAATACTTATAATACGGCGTCATTTTATTTTTCGTGGCCGTGGGAAATTCACGGAATCATAATGCGATACATTCCCAGCACATTAATTTAGATTGCCCGTTTCATGACGGTGGTGTTGGTATTTGTTATTATTAATTATGTTGTTCTCTTTAATTCTACTTATGTACTAAATTTTGTTGTCGTAACGTGCAAAATAACACCAACTTTTATATGTGGGAACATACTTAAAAATATAATAATTCAAATGTCTGACTGTTATTATACTTAGGTACGCAGACGCATTTGTAAAAGTATTCTTGACTTTAGTATATGAAAAAATAAATTGAGAATAAAAGGTGGCTGAATAAAAATTCAATTAAGTTACTGGTTTTAGATTACTTTTCAGACGGCAAATATACGTTAGTATTTAAATTTACGTACTACAGAAATAATTCCCTAACTTAAATTCACGTAACGAATGCTTCATGAAAAAATAGTTTTTCGTTTCTCAATATTTTCAGAGAAAGTTTTAAATCGTTATTGATATTTGGTTAATTAGAAATAAATAAGCAACAAATGAATAATTGACGAAGCGTGCGAAGCTATTCTGTTTCTGCTTCGCCAAATTTTCGTTCGTATGTCTGAATGTTTGGATGCCAGACGCACATTTGTTAACTAAGAAAATATTATCAATGTTTCTGTTTTAATACTTTTATTTAATCAAATAAATTCAGTGATGTTTGTAATTTACATTACTGTTGTCCAACCACGTCCAACGTTTGTCTAGTTCATTTTTAAATGGGTTGGGAATAATACCAACAGCAAATCGATATATCTAATAATTTTAAACTTTCTCATATTCAATCACCTAACTTCGATTTCAGCGGCGCTGTATAGATTGGGTAGGTAAACAATTTTTGTGTCAAACACAGCACCGCCCTCCAACAATGGCGTGTCAATGACGTGCACGTCAAATCTCAAATGTGAAAACGTGTACAGTTTTGTAGCAATTTATGAGGAAATTGCATTTTTCTTGTTAAAAACGACCTATCTAACTTCATATCAACTACATATTTATTCGTCATCTCGATGATTCACTAAAAATGCTTCTATCAATCAATATTTCTATTCATATGTTACATTAGGTAAAAATAAGGTATGACATTCTGATCAAAACTACTCTGCTTTATGTGGTGTTCATCAATTAAAAGACTGTTTTAAATTCAATAAAAAATTGGTTTGATGTAAAGCTTCCTCAAAACATAATGTAGGTACATTTTTTCAGTAGATGTTTACATCATTTGGAATTAAATTGTTTTTTTACGAACAAAGACTAAATACCAGCCATAATCCAATTCGTGTAGCATCGACCGGCTGACAACCACCAAATGAATTCCCTTTCAAGTTGTTAAAGCAACAAAACGAATGGGAAATCGTATTACTTTTCACCGCACACCCGCTCAAAATTCATTAAAACGTGTTCTTAGTCAAATGTAATAATTTATTTAAGCAAAAATCCCTAAAAGTAATATCCATTGAGGCGTATTTAAACGCTAAAGCGGAGATGTAAAACGCGCTCTTCAGATCGTATAAGGGTATAAAATATTCAGCATATCTTTCTCAGCATTATGTCATTTACGGCGTTACCTTTTAGAGAGTATTTACACAAAAGAAGGGCGAATCAAAAATGATAATTACATGCAAATCTGGGGATCGTTTGAGAGCAGCTCCACGCTTAGCAGCTTGGCTTTATTTAATGATGAGATAGGAAGCGCATTTTTAACGTAACAAAAGTCGACTGTGTTTTGAGTTCACCTGATAAGTTCTCGAAGTTGTTCCCTTTAAGATATATTTTCGAAATAAAATTTCATTAATTTTATTCCATTTTTAATACCAAGTACGTACTTGCATTTTAAATGTCGACTACATTAAGCATCAAATTGTAAGAAATAAGCGAATACTAATAGTATAAAAATAAAATATCATATCGAACTTGGCGAATGGAAAATTATCTAGTACCTCTAATTTCTAATAAAAGCGACGACGAAGAAAAACAAAAGCTCTGAGCTGAAACGGTTCAGAATGGGATATTGAATCAGCTTTCCATTGGAACGAAATTAATTTAATATCCTCCAGTACATCGGTGAACAAAATATGAGTCGTTTCAGCAAACCTAACTCATTTGCGCGAAACTTCTGCGGAGCAAGCGCTACAGAACTCAAGTCATTATTCGCCTTCCAGACGAGCAAATATTTGCAAAGACGAAGTTGGTTCATTATAGTTTTTATTTTCCGTTTTATGATGTTGAATGTGATTGAGTCTAAACAAGAGGAATGAATTCGCTGAACTTGCACCAACAACAACCAATAAAACCTTTCCCGATCAATGGTGGCTCCTTGAGTGGAAAACTTAGAATTGCCGAAGCAAAAATCGCTCTCCAATGTTTGGTCTAGACGAGTTATTAAGAATTTATTTATCATAGAATTTGTATGTATTCGGAAAGTGATGGATCTGGTTATCGGGTTCTGTGCATTGCGACAGCAAATTGATGCTATTGGATGGATATTGTCAATCCATACTAATATTATAAATGCGAAAGTGTGTCTGTCTGTCTGTCTGTCTGTCTGTCTGTTACCTCTTCACGCTTAAACCGCTGAACCGATTTAGATGAAATTTGGTATATAGATAATAAATGTAGTGTTCCCGTGGGATGAGCGGGTAACACCGCGGGGCACAGCTAGTTAGTTTATATAGGTACTGGACTATGTATAAATGAAGTCCATAGCTACTCAGAGAATATGTTAGCTTCTGTTCAAAAATAACTATTTATACTCGTACCTAATAAGTTATTCGATTTAGAAATCATAATTGCTTTTCTAATCCATAATGTGAATTCTATTCTGAATAGGTCCCCTCTTTATATTATTAACAAGAATATTAGAGCCAGACCTAATAATTGAAATCACGTAGACTTAATTATTAATTTCTCGTTACGAGAAAGAACTGTTCTCATTAGACTCTCCAATTATTTGGATGACCTTAGTCTCAAGACTCTTGGCAATTATCGTAATGACATGCATTAATAGTCATGAAGGGTCGAAGGGCTGAGATATTAACTTAACCCCTTTGTCTTGCTTATCAAGGAATAATCGGTATTAATGGAGACACCTTTAAGATTTATCGGATCTTTTGGCACCGTTTGAGTCGATTTATGATTATTACGGGCGGTATGGTGGAACTGCCCCATCCGCTTGAATTTGTCGACTGCGGTGCTTGTTTCATCACCTTAATGTAGTGGTAGGGGTTTTTTTTACAGATGACGCAATCAGAATTACGCGTATCATATGCACATCATTAAGGCGTTTTTGTACACATACTACATACATACACACGTAGTAAATACATGTACATATTTGCCAGTTTGTTTGTTTATATAGTAAACAATTCGTACAGTTTAAAAAACTAGTTACATACGTTTTTGTTTTCTCTCGGCGTCCGTAGAATCAAAGGAAATTCGATTTGGCGGGCGTACGTCAACCCGTAACAAATAAACAAAAAGGCCGTTAAGTATGCATTTAACTTTTAAAACAGGGTTCCGTGTATATTTCAACTTATTATTCAGTAAATTAATTACATGATATTTCTTACACTTTATATGATGAAAAATTATACCGGATGTTTCCTGTAATAGGAGCAATAAATTAAAACATAGATTCTACTCTTGAAACTGAACAACATTTGCTAAGCAATTTCTGAAAAAAACGTTTATTAAATGATATTTTGTAGAATAATGTTTAGATAAAGGAGCAATGTATTGCGAAATGTGCGACCATTAGTAGAGTGACAGCTATGTCAATGCTCAGGGAATGTCAATATTGGACGACGTACATTACAAATACCTACTATTTAATTTGTTGAAAATAATGAAATTCTGAAAATTTCCTTTTTTAGAAACTTGCTGAACAAATGTTGTTCAGATTTAATTTATTGCTCCTATTACAGACAACACCCGATATGCCTAAGTGTCAAACTCTCATTAAATGAAACTCTAAGGTATTGGTGGAACGGAGCTCGATTCAGTTATTTACCAAATTTACTGACCTCAAAAAAATTTAAGCGTCATTGTATTGTAATGTTTATGCCACGGGATAAAGCAAAGGACCATCTATTGCAACAAAAATGTAAATTATGACATCGAGGTTTTCTTTTCGACATTGGCGTTCACATAGACACTCATAGCGACTGTACTCCAAAAGGATTGTCTGTCAACTGACATGGCACCGTTGGTTTCTTGTCAGTTGCCATTGTGACTTGAGCTCCCATTTTTGCTTACCATCAGGCGAAGAGGAGCCACTAGTTGTGCCGTTGTATAAAAAAAGGATTGTAGTAAGAACCTAGCTTTAGGGGTCCTGAGAGCATTTTCCCGAATCCCTAAAAACAAGTGAAATGTAGTTTTACGTAGAAACGTGGTATAACATATGCAGCGCAGGTAAGGGGCGGCCTGTCCTAACGAAGAGCGCGTCGCAGGAATACTTGATCATGTCAACTGGAATCTTCTTATAGTTTGTTATTTCAGCGGCGATTGAGCTGGTCAGAGTGGGCTTTACAAAGATTGCGAGATTGCGTGATTGATTTTTATTTTTTTATAATACTTTTATTTTATAAACAAATACTTCACCATTCAGTGCTTCATTTTATCGAATTTTTATTTCATAGACTTTTCCCCGGGTGTCTTATACACAAGTACTGCTCACCGCTGCTGCTGTCACGCAAGTCGTGGCTGGTCCGTATCTATTGGTAAAAAAATCTTTGTTCTCTCGTCACGCCGAAACGGCATTCTAGAAGTTATCGTTATCCCATTTGTTATAAATGGAATGGGTGAACACATCGTATTACAACGATCACATGTTTAGTTACACTTCCCTTATGATTTTATAAGCAAAACTTGCCTGCGTTTT